>VWZO01009248.1:108518-133716 GCA_013396975.1 Bucco capensis | reverse complement strand
GGGAAGGAGAAGTAACATGTCTGGTGCTCTTAATTTACAGTATGTCTTTTCTGCTGCTTCATCACACCTGCTTTTTGCATCTGCCAAACAGACAGCTATAAAAGGGAAACTGGATCCATCAGAGAATGGGATAATAGTGACCTTCCTTTCTGCCACAATAGACATCTTTTTCCCTTTCTCCTAAGGTGCACCATGCAGAAAATCAATTTACTTTGTGTAACTTCTGTAAGACTGTTGTGTTATAGCTACAACAAAAAGAGGTGGGTTTTTCCACTTCTGTCCAGAAGTTTATTAAGCATTGAAAACTTGTAACTCCTTTTGCTGGAAATAGTATTTAAAAGCAGATTCAAGGTTTGGAGCAGAGTTTTTAAGGCTTGCCCTTGCATTGCTTAGTGAACAGCTGTGACAGTTTGGTGTTATGCTCATCCTGTTTTGCTGCCTCCCCTGTGTTCAGAAAGGTAAGTGTCATCACATTGTAGTGGCAAAACAAAATATGCATGCGTGTTTGCTACTTCCTTGCAAAACTTGAGATGAAAAAGGGAAAGACTGAGAGAGTAGGCCTGCATTTTGGGTTTTTTTTTTTGCTAAAAAGGTTAAAATGTTGTACTTCTTTCAAAGTGGTTGATAAACTTTCTGATATTTAGAATACTTGTCTGTGCTTTAGGCTGAGTAGAGTTGTTTTACAGCCAGTTCACAATATGACTTCAGATACCCTAGGCTTCCTGAAAAGCCTTCTAAATATATACTGAATTACTTGCCTAGAATGAAAATTAGGCATTGGTTATCTTTGCTTCTAGATGGACATTTTCAGTGGAAACACCAAGGGCTTTAACTGACATCCTAAAGAAATGAAACAAAACTTGTTTCCTTAGAGCACCTCTGGGCTGTGCTCCATGTATTTATTTAATCTGTTGGCCAATGTTAATCCCCTTTGAAAGTGGTGTCCATTTGGTTGTTACAGGCTTTGTGAAAACTGATACACTGTTTTCAGCGAGAAAGACCCAAATTAGTGCCCTTACTACTGGAAAAGGCTGGCACAACACATGATTTGCTTAATTTCACAGCAGCTTGCTCACCAGTTGTTAAGTAGGTAGCCCCAAACTAGCCACAGAATTTCTGTCTTCTGGCTGCTAATGGTGTCCAAGGGAGAGAGAGGCAGACTAAAGCAAGAAGGACACATGTCTACAGGAGACCAGTCTTCATTAGTTGCTGGTCATGGAACAATTTACTGTTATTTTTTTAGCTTCAATTTCAACAGTGCTCATGGTTTGAAATTTTAACTTGTTTCAGTAGCTCATTAATTCAATTTCATTTCATTTGACATACATCATGTCAGTGATGTCATTACAGCTCTCTCCATAGAGACCTCTTATGTTACTTGTACATGTGCAGAAAACAGTATTTCTTGTAAATTTTATGAGTACTTAAAAGTACTAAAAGAAGTGTTTATATTAGCCACAAGCTTGATAACAAGAAGTAGTTTCAGAGCAGTTCAAAAACTACAAGCTGACATGAAAACTGGAGATGAGATGGGGGGAAAAGTTGTGGTTACCCAGGATGTCATCCCTGGGCTATACTTCAGACTTCTTTGTGTCAATTTGGAGTTACTATTACTATTCTCCATACTTGAGAACTAAGAGCTCTAATTCCACACCTCATTCAACTCAGAATTTAGAAAACTTCCTCACTGTGTAAAGATTTAAGTCTTTTGTGTCTAAGACAGTATGATCTTGAGCATCAGAGCTAACAGATTCTGTTCCCAATGGCCTGATTTGGTGCTTTTTAGTGAGAACTATGACAGTTAGTAATGTACCACCTATTTTCTGCATTCTTTCTCAATCTTCTATTAGGATGTAGCAAAATGGTTATTCTTCCTACCAGAGAAGCTTTCCTAGTATGCCAGTTAAAAAATATAGCTTGGAAAAGAAGCTCCCAGTCTTTGCTGATAGAAAACTGGTGTATCATCTGCTCAGATGTCAGCAGAGTGAGGTAACAAAAAGTAAAACTGAGGAGCTTATACCTCTGTTTTAAAGAGGATCGTGAGGGTGGAACAGCTGAGGAGAAATGGGATTAAAGAAGGGAAATTGAAACCTGAATAAAGTATCCATAGTTCACATCTAGAAGGAAATAAGCCTAACAGGAGAACATCTTTACGTGCTGGAGAAAAAGCTATACCTTTCAGAAGACACCAGCAATGACTGTCAGCTCTGAAAACTGTCCCACAGACATTTAAATGAAGAGAGTTGAATTGCTGTTGCTGCAGAAGGGGGGAAAAGAATCAAAATGTAACATTGCAAGCTGTTCTGAGTCAGGATCTTGTCTGTCTGAATGTCCCTGTTTAAATGGATAATGTGTCTAATAAATGCCTAGGCCTGTGCTTGCATTTTGTTACCAGATTGAAAGCAGAGTTCACAAAAATGACCACCTGAATCAGAAGCTGAAACAAGAAAGGAGTTGATAGACTCCCTGGAAAATAATTTGACTGCCAGACCTGCTGTGGAAACTAGCATTATACTACTTTTTATGTTCTTTATGGGCTTTATCTTTAAGACAAAGACAATTTGGTTCTTATTCTGGGAAAGCATGAAGTACGGAGCTTCAAGATCAATGTATAACACCATCAGAATGATACTAGGAGGGTAGCTTCTTATCTCTGGAATGAGTTAGTACCTGGTGGGGAGTGGGGAGCACATACCACTAGAAAAGTGCTGACTCTCTATGCACAAGCTAACCTTATAAACAGGTTTTAATACAATCTTCCTTTTTTTGAAGAGTATGCAGGGAAACCTCATCTCCTTGGTTATTTCATCTCAGGAGACAGGCAAGGAGAGATACTTCCAGAAAGCAATCCAAAATATGCAGGTTAGGCTTCTCTGAATTGCTGTAGGAAATTCATCTCTTTCTGTTGACTTCAGAGGGTGTCTGCCAGAGGGAGACTAGTATGCTAAGTAGATGCTCAGGTAATTTGCTGCTGCTCACATAACAAAGGTGGTAGTCTCTGAGGACAGGCTTAGAGTAAGGGTCTTGGTTTTTTGCTTTTTGTTTGGATTTTTTTTTTATGCTAAAGATCATCAAAGGAGGTCAGAAAGGACCCCAGGAAGTCATCTTCCTGCTATAAAAGCATGATCAGTTTGAGGTCAAAAGAGGTTGCTCAGGGCTTTGCCTAGACTAGTCTTTAATGTCTGCAAGATTGGAGACTGCACAACCTGTCTGGGCAGCCAGCTTCAAGGTTTGGCAGTACCAACTGTAGAAGGACTTTGCATTGCATACAGCCTGGACCTATCTTGTTTCAGGCTATGTCTGTTGTCTCTCATTCTTCCATAGTGCATGTGTGAAGAGCCTGACTTCATGTGTTTCATAACCTTTTTGTAGGTGCTGGAAGCTTGCTCTTACGAATCTCCAAAACCTTGTCTTTGCTAGGCTGAATAAGCCCCTTTACCTCAGTCTCTTCTCGTAGAGCAAGGACTCCAGCTCCTGAACCATCTTGATGGCTTTCTGCAGAGCTGCCTGTGCTCCTGCTACACAGCCCAGAAGGCAGCTGGCCACCTCTGCCAGGGTGCCCTGCTGGCTCATTTTCAGTTTGCTGTGTGTTTTCTAAGAGCTCCAGGTCCATTTTGGCATGATTCCAGCCTGCAGAGTAGCCAGAGGTTATTCCTACCCAGGTGCAAGACTTTGCTTTTGTAGTTGCTGAATTTTTTAGGTTCCCTTTGGCTTATTCCTCTAGCTTGTCTAGTTCTTTCTGGATGGCAGCCCAACCCTTGAGTCTGTGGTAGTGTGCAGGGTTGTCATGCAGGTTGTCTTGTGTGAAGTCTGCCTCTGTATCACATCTGACTTGTGTTTCTCCTCTCCCCTTTTCTTCGTGACATCATTTTTGTTCCTTTGTTCAGATTTGATTGTCTTGGAGTCCTAGGTGTGTAAATAGCAAATGATCTTCACATTGCGTGTGTTCTTGGTGGCATCAAGAGATACAGAAGTAGAAAGAGGTCAGCTTCCCAATCAGGAATGAGGGAGGAGCAGAGAGGATTTCTAGTTGAATAACCTGATCTTTAGGGAAGAGCTTAGCTTTGCTGGTTTGAGAGCATTTTAAGTGATCCAGGGAACTTCATGCCTGTTCAGAGTGCTGTCATTAGATCAGATGCACTACAAGCTTGTAAGATTAGATGTTTTTAATGTTCAGAGACTGATACAAGATCCAAACAGTTTAGATGCTCTCTCTAATAAAAAACCAAAACAAACGAAAACGCACCATATTCAGGCAGTTTATTGTATTTTTCACATCTTCAGCATCTTCTTTTGCCAGTGGAAAAAAAAGATGTTCCCTATGTGTCACCTCACAGTAACTGAGTATTTGAGGTCTCTTTTTTAATGGTTTGAAATTAAAACTAAACTGATGATCTCTTTCCAGCAGGCACAGCAGTAAATGCTGGTATTAGTGTTGAGTAGCTTTGAAAGGCTTCACTTCCTGGAGACGGTGGGCAATTGGAGTTGTTCCTGAATTGAAGCACTTTTCCCAAGTGTAGTTTAGGTTGCATCTGTAGTATCCTGATAATCCCACAGAGCTCTGTATATCCCATTCTCTTTTAATAAAGCATCTTTGTAAGTTTATTTTGTCAAAAACAAGACATTTTTATCTTACAGCTTCTGGGCTCTGTAATGTTACTCTGTGTCTCTCATTTTGACAAACACCTGTGTAGAATTAATTTCCTTTCCCCACATAATCTTTCCAGAGTGCATTAATGTGTCTTGTGATTTTCGTCAGTGGGCTGTCATGAAATTGAAGTAGTCCTTTTACACTAGCATGAAAAGGGCTGTTTTCTGATGTGCTTTCTAACCTGATCACCTCCAAGTGTGTGATCCACTTCCATGTTTGCTTTTGTAAAACTGGTTTTCCATATTGTTGCTTGTCTGAAGCTCTTCTGTAGAGGATAACAAAAAAAAAAATCGCTTCTAGGAATAAATGTGTTATAATGAGAAATTAGTAAACTATGATGCTGATTTTGATCTGAAATGCTTTCTGTAGCCAAAAGTAAGTTTGAACCATGAACATGTTTTCAGTAACTCCTGCTGTCTTAATTTTCCCCTGCCTCACACTTAGCCAGTGTTGTTTTAATGCATTCAGTATTAGAAACATTATCATTCAGTACAAGATCTACAATTTTGGATTAATGGAAAGGTCTAAAATGAACAGGAATCTTCTTTACTATCAGGAAAGTGGATCTGATTTCTGCACTTCTCATTTCTGGCTTCCTTGCAGGTCATGAGATTTCAAGTTTTGCGGCTGTTCTCACATCTGGACCAGATGTCTTTGAAACAGAGCAAAATCAAGTCCAAGTATCTGAAATCTCTCTCAATCTGTAATACATACTCTCAGATCTCATTTCAGGAATTAAGAATGTGCTCCAATCAGGTCTTTAGGCTGTTCAAAAGCAGCTAAACCCGGGGTGATACACATAGTAAGCCCTTAATGTGTCTTACTTGAGCTTCATCCTTCTAGTGCCTGAGCTGTATATTAGTGCTAGTGTGATGTGATGTCTTCTGTTGATCCTAACTGCACCTGGTTCATTAAATATTACTATCTTAGAGATCCCATGAAACTAATGATAGATTGCTTGCTCCTTTCATCCACTGAATTTTCAAGCAGAGATTGCAGAGGCACTTAGGAGGTAATGCATGCTTTCTGCAAGGTACTCTTCAGAGAGCTCATCTGACATGACACAGCCATGTTATGAGTCAGCTGGTTTAGAGATGTGTAATAGTTACATGTGCAGATAAAATGGTAGGGTTCATAAAACAGCTTAGATTACGAGTGGCTTCTGCTTGCAGATTGAGTGTAGAATCTCATCAATATTTGTGACTGTAAGCTTACATGTGAATGAGATCTATATTTAGTATTATTGTATGTATTCAGGGTGCACACCAGTGAAAATCTAGAATTTACTATCTGAAGTAGAAGTAATTACTGTGCCACTGACTATACTAAACAGAAGTGTTCTTAATTTAGGCTCATAAGATGGAGCTCATCTCTGGTAGAGAATGAGCAGATACACAGAATGAATATTCTGGCATTTATAAAAAGTAGACATTAGGAGAAGGAAATAAATAAAAATGGCTATCTGGGCAAAAATCCCATGGTCTAAATATGAAGAAGGCAGTCTAAGATATTGCCTGAGTGGATGAAGTAAGGGCAGGGGAGAGAATAATTTCATGTGATAGGCTCCATAGAAAAGAAAAAGGCATTGTGGCACACAATTTTTAAAGTTGCAGAGATAAAGCTAATGGAGTATTAATCAGAGTTTTGCATAAACATTCCTGACACGGCTGAATTTTCTAGTAAAGTATGATACCTCTGTGTAGAATGCAAGCATAAAGATGTTTCATGTTTTCTCTTACCTTAAAAAATAGAACTGTTAATAATAATGATCTCTCAAGTCTTTAATGACTGAATTTTGCAAATAGATTAAAATCTATTAAAAGCAAAAACCTAGCTGACTCTGTAAGGCAGTTTTGGAGTGCTCCAGAATTGTACAGAGGTTCCAGACAGAATTGTTAGAAATTCCTCAGGCATACTCTAAAATTTAGGACATGTAGTTGGAGAGCTGCTTCCTGCCCCTTTGAGTGTGCACATTATGCAGCACAGAGGGGAAAGGAACAGAAACTGCTTATGGTTGAGTAGTTCTTCAGACCTAGCTGGTAGCATCGCTCGCTGCTTTGGTTTTCACAGTGGTCCATGCTGGTTGCTTGATCAGAAGTTGCAGCACCCCATGTAGGATCACGCAGTGCATGTAAGAATTTCAGCAGATGATTCACATAATCAGCTTATTTTTAGGAGGAGTCTCTTGAGAGTGTGGAGATGAAAATCCAGGGTTTCCAAGACTATCCAGTTCCCCTCCTTTCTCCATGTAGATACAAAAAGAGATCAAGCCAGAGAGCTGCATCTAGAACTTCCTGGTACAACGCATCTGCAGCTGCCAGTCACTGAGCTGTAGGAGCTTTGTCTGCAGGGACTTTGGATGTCATCTTACAAAGTTCTTCCAGCTTTTTCTCCTTGTTTCAGAGAAGTCTTTTGCTACAAAGTCCAAAGTGATTATTTTCAAGCCCATGGCCTGAGTCAGTGACCAGAGAATCCATGGGAGTTCATCATCTTCCTAACATCTTGAGTAGACTGTGCTGTGACCTCTGATTTACAGACAAATCTATGGTGTGTATGGGCTTAGGTCATACATACGAGGAGAATATTTAGCATGCATTTAAGCATGTGTTTCTCATCCATTTAAAACTGTTGGTATATATGGGAAGTCAGACACATGTCACTGGATGGTGAAACATCACGGATTTTAATGCCGGAATATGGAGCAGTAAATAAATAAAAATAAATTAACTAAATAATTCTATTTTATCAATAGAATTATCTTAAGAATTCTCTTAATATACTCTGCAAAGACAGTAACCAGCACTATAACCATGTTGATATTGAAACCATTGAAAGAGAAAATAACTATGCTGATGATACCATAGCAACAATAGAAATCCATGCATCATTCTTTGTCAATGTGTATTATAAAAGTAATAAAAAATATTTCTTGTTTGGGGTGTTACATGTAATGTGAAGCTGTATGAGTGGATTCTACTACAGATAATGAAATAGCCAAAATTTGAAAACATTAATTGTTAAACTGTATCGTCGTCAAGTGCTGACTTTTAGATCAGCTTCTGTAGAAATAAGTTTCCTTTTGCTACTCCTTTTCTCCATGTATTTTTAAAATCCTCCCTTTCCTTTTATATAGAGATCTTCCTGTTCTAGTGGATCTTTCATCACTTCTGATACCACTGTGTATAAACTGTCTTGAAATAGGAGATATGTATATATAAAGGATGTATCCACATTAAAGCATTGTGCGCTAGAGGAAAGGTCCAACTAGAAAGCAGTTAAATAATTAGCGTCATTGACCTTGTTTGTTGTTGCAGCTGATATTTAACATGCAAATATTTACAGAGTTGAGGTTTCACACACACATACATACACACATGCTTATGTGTGTGTGTGTGTATATATATATATAACTATGATGAAAAACATTCAAGTCATTGTTTGGTCTTACAACCACAGTGGAAGGCCCAAAACTATTTAGATACTAAATCTGGTAAAATGGAATTTGTTGACTGTATTTTCAATAACTAAACAGTTTTGTTCTCTGCAGTGTAACTGAAGTGTTTTGGGCTGCCCTGTTGTTTCATGCTGGCCTGTGTGTTTGTTTGCCTAGGTACGTGCTCACCAGTTAGTTTTACCACCTTGTGATGTAGTGATCAAAGCTGTAGCTGACTACGTCCGTAATATTCAGGACACCAGTGATTTGGATGCCATAGCAAAAGATGTTTTTCAGCATTCACAGGTAAAGTATAAAGCAAAAGATTGATTTGGTTTTGTTTTGTTTTAAACCAACTGCTCTGTACGTTTGTGTTGAAAAATTGCCTTCTCTAAAAATAATGTTTTGCATCAGTTGCTAATAGGAATCTGATCACAGTATCACATGGTGTATGCAGTGTCATAGCTACCCTAATTTCACTTTTCATAGTTTCCAAAGGTAAAATTACTGCATCTACTCTCAGTGCTTTAAAGTTAAATGAATAATAACCAAGGGGATTTCATAGCCTGACTTTGTGCAGTGAATCTGTGGTCCATGAAGATGGGGCTGGTCTCTTCTTCCAGGTTGACAGTGAGAGGATGAGAGAAAATGGCTTCAAGTTGCACCAGGGGAGGTTTAGATGAGATATTAGGAGGAATTTCTTTACTGAAGGGGTTGTTAAGTCTTGTTCCAGGCTGCCCAGGGAGGTGGTAGAGTCACCATCCCTGGAGGGGTTTAAGGAACATTTAGATGCTCTACTCAGGGCCATGATTTAGTGGCATGGTAGTGCTAGGTTGGACTTTATCTTAGAGGTCTCTTTCAACGTTTGTGATTCTGTGACAGGTTGCTAAAATAGTATCGTCATGCTTTATCCTTATGTGGATCAACATAATACTTCTTGTACTGGAGGAGTGCTGTAGTCCTCCAGGGTCCCTAGGCATTAGTACTGTATGTGATACAGCAGTACCTGTAATACATGTAATGGTGTGTGTATGTGTCACCTGCTGTACAGTCCAGTGCTGACGTAGAGATGACATCTCTGGATTTGCTCCTGACAGATCACTTTTCTTTATTTTAGTCTAGAACGGATGACAAAGTCACTCGATTTAAGAGAGCAGTTGCCTATTACTCAGCAACTAATAAACCTATGCCATTTCATCCACCACATTACCTAGGTAAGTAATGACAGAAACAAGGCTTTTCATTGTAAGGAGAACCCTAAATGATAGCCCTAAATCAGAAACAGTGGTGTTAGTAGGCTCTTACAAAAATGTTTATCTTCTCTGGTAATTGTCATTGAATATGAGGCTTCCAAAGAAGGTTTTCATAGCATACATGCAGAGGTTGTGTTCTTTCCCCAAAAAGAGGAGAATACCCTGGACTGATATTCCTCTTGGCTGTTGCTGCATCGATTCTAGCATTAGGACACTTGAGAGCATGGTGCTATGAAGAGCTGAAATCTGGAGACTGGTTCCAATCCTGAAGACCGTTTCTATGTCTGTTCCATAAAACACATTTCCTGTTTCTCAATGGACTTATCTGACATGTTTTAGAAATCCCTTTTTAGTCTTTGATTTTTTGGATGTCATAACACACCTGCTGAACTTGCAGCCATGAATTGCTCTGGCATTGCATATTGTTCTCAAGGCTTACAAATGAACTGTGTGATCACAGGATTTACCACACATGTTGAACACTAAAACATCACTTGTGCTGAAATGTTCTAAAGATTTTCAGTTACCATCCTGGTATACTAATACAGATTTTTCCTTCTCTTGTTTTTTTGGGATGAGGTGTCTTTATTTCCATTCAAAGACCTGCATGAAAGGGCACCAAGGCTACTTAGGTCAAATACTCATAGTGCCAGCACTATGTGTCTGTGTGACATTGTTTTTGCAGGCTTCTTCATTTTGACATCTCTTGGGCTTTTTTTTCTTTTAAGCTTCCTTTGATTCCAAGGTAGAATAGAAATCTGCAGTAATGAGAAATACAAAGAACTGAGAAAATAGACTTCATAAGATACAAATATTTTTATTAAAAGGCAAAAATGAATAAAACTGACAAAGTCATACTACAAAACAGTAATGCTAACAGAACAGAATAAATAAACTATAGAAGCAACAATGTTGTGTCAGGTAGTGAGTGTTCTCATGAGTGTTTGGGGTTTATTTCTTTTTTTTTTTTTCTCTTAATTTTTCCCCTCCTCCCTGTTTGCAATACAGCAGCCAGACCACATCAGTTTGGTATGCCTGGGATAGTGCCACCGTATGTTCCTTCTCAGATGCTTAACATTCCACAGACCTCACTACAAGCAAAACCTGTGGTAAGCGTAGTGCTCTGCTTTTCTCCTTGGGAGAGACCTGTGTACTCAGCAAATGAAAAGCTAGGTGGGAAAGGTGTATCTAGCTTTTTTAGCATGGGTGTTCACTGGTTGAGTGCTAAGTCTGGAACTGTAGTGATGCTACAGACTCTGGTAAAACAACTTCTGTCCATGTCCAGAATGGCTGAGATTTAATGTGTATATTTGGAAAAATGCCATTTGGTTAAAGAATGTATTTTGTTTTAAAAGAAAAGCCTTTTTCTTACCTTCGCTTAAGAAAATCACTTCCTTTTAGGCCCAGCAGATGTCCAATCAGGGTGGGGCCCAAGGTCAGGGTCCATACCCATATAGTCTCTCTGAGCCAGCCATCACCTTGGAAACAGGTGGAAAAAGTCTTTCTGAGCAGAACAACTACAGTAACATTCCTCATGAAGGAAAACATACCCCATTGTATGAACGATCTTCTCCCATCAACCCAGCTCAGAGTGGGAGCCCTAACCATGTGGATTCAACCTATTTTCCTGCCTCTTCTACATCCTCCTCCTCCGACAATGATGAAGGCAATGGAGGTGCAGTGAAGTAAGTTTTTCTTGAGGATGTTTTCTCACTCAGCTTCTCTTGGTAAAAGAGTCATTCAAAGTCATTCACCAGTGTCCTGAAACTAAGAAACCTCCAAATCAGTGATGTGATAGACCTTAAAAAACCCATAGTTTTAGGTCACTATGACTGCAAATGTGTCAGTAGTTCACTCTAGTCACCTTGCTCCTTAACGAGCAGAAATCCTAGACCAGATAATGTTGGATATTCTTCCTCTTCTGCCCTTACGTTTTATTGAAAGGAGTTCTTTACTTTGTATAAAAGAAATATTCCTAATTCACGGTATAATTCATTAACATTTCAGTAGCTAAAAACTGTGAAACTTATTTATAGTGTTTATACTTCTGAAATTTTGGGATAATGTGGCTTTGCAAAGACTCCTGGTGTGAATGTCAGAAATTCACCTTCTGGGACAGTAACCTAAGAGTCTTGATTGGCAGGCTATATGTGGAACAAAGCAGCAGTGAAATGGGTTTTGCTGTGTTCTACACATGTTCCTTGTTTACTGCAGAAGTATTTCTGACCTGCACTAGATCATATGTCTGTCCTTGGCAATAAAGTTGTGCAGACTTTCGTTTAATTACTGCTTCCTGACCTACAAAAAGGAAATTTGAACAGAAGCAGTTTGTGTTTACCTTTGTCTTGTTAGGTGTAGTGGCTTATTGTGTGTACCAAAGCCTGGGGCTTTAGCAAGTCTGTGATTGCTTCTAAAAGTCTGGGGTTATGTAGAACAGTGTAAGTATGTTACTACTGGGTATTAAATTCTGATATCATGGCTTGGACTTAGCTTTTTTGATGCAGTCTATCAACTTTAAATATTATCATGTGTTTGGCTTAGTAAATCCCAAGTAGGTTTGCATGGCTTCCATGCAGTGTAGAATTGGAAGTGTACCTGCTGTAGAAAAAACACTGTGAGGTATTTGTCAACATTTTTGTTAGTGTTGCTATGTGCATTTTATGCAATAAATTTGGAATAAACTTAGAAACAAATCTAGACAGTGTCATTTATATTGCAACTGGGGAGAACAGTCATCTAATTGAGGGAAATTAGTTGGCATAATACAAATATTTAAAGTTCAGTCAAGAATTTTTCCTGCACTAATATTGTTTAGTCTTTGTAATATGCAGCTTTTAAATACAATTCAAATGGACATAGTGTAAGTGAATAAATGCCAGTATTAAAGTCTTAAAGGCGCTCTTATGAATGGATATTTCTAATATATAGCATCCCTTAAAATCAAGAGTCTCTGGCCAGAGTTCCAAGAACATTCACCAAGGATTTGTCCCATTGTATCCAAAACCAGCACTTTAATACAATGTTTTCTTGCTGTTGTCCTTTAGTCATGTCAGTGGGAACAAAATAGGCTGGGAAAAAACCGGAACCCAGTCAGAAACTCAAACCCGTGGAGAGCTGGGAGACCAAACAAAGGTAATTCCTTAAGTTCCAAATATCACAAATTACTGTTTTCTGTTAAAGCTTTACAGCAACTCTGAGTAGAATTTTTATCCTTGGTCTGTAGGATTTAAAGACATTTTTGTGAATTAGAGAACAACAGCTTGACAGTAAGAAGTTTTCAAAGGAATGTTGTAACAGGTACATAAAAATGAAAATTAAACAGCATGTGTTAGAAAATGGAAAGAAAGCAATAAACTTGTTTCCTCCTTAGCTAACAATCTCATGGTTAGATACTGCTACCCATCTTTACAGTAGTGCATTATTTGGATTTTTACTAAGGAGTATATTAGTCTCCGTGTCCATGGGTTCAGACTCTGTCATATAACCTACAGCCTAGTGAGAACAGCTCTAACATCACTGTTAGCCACAGATCATTATATGTGTATTAAAGCTCAGCTAAGAAGTCAGAGTCCTTTCTAACCTGGTATGAATTTCACATCATACATACTCAAGTAGATCTGTGGGACTGGGTAGAATATATTGCTGCTTAACTAAGGATGGGCTGACTAAGCCCTTGGTAAAGACTTATATCTTGAAGCAATTTAATAGAATAATAATAAAACCATTGTCAAATGTATGATGGTCTTCATTGCAAGTTTCAGCTGTTTGGAAAGAACATTCAAAGCATTTGCACTAAATATTTCTGCATCTTTCTGATGAAACTGCACAGGAACTGTTAATTTTGTGTCAGAAGACCCAATCACTTGGGCTGTAGACAAACAGAAGATTTTTCCTCTACTTTTGGCATAGAAATTCCAGTAAATCTGGGCTTTGTGCTTAAAATATCAAGCCGATGATTTCATCCTTCAGTGGGTATTATTCTTGCAGACTATGCCCCGAATGATAACTGTATCTGCCTGTGGATTAGTCACCATATGCAAATGCTAATTTGACCTATTACTTTCCTTTCTCCTCAGTATTCTGGGCCATGCATGAAGCCCAGTGAGTCCCAGCTGCAGCCCTGGCTGTGTGCTGCACACCCCCATTGCCACCCCTGGAGGTGGGAGCAGCCAGAGCAGCCCTGGGGCCTCCCCGGGAGCTGTGCGGTGCACGGGCTGTCTGGCTCCTTCTCTTTGTACACACAGAAGTAGAGCTGTATAAGCAGTGATCAAACATTCCACTAGAAGCATGCCTGCAGTCCAACTTCAGTGCATCCAATTTAATATCTAAATGCTTCTGAGTTTTACTTGCCGATTGTTTTTTTCAGTATCAAACCACTTGTTCAGCCTTCAGTAGCAAGCAGAGACAGTTGCATCTGTTGAGCATGACAGGGAAGATTATGAGAACATTTTGTAGATGAACTCATTTCCTAGAGAGGAAATATTAATGATTTAAAAAAAGAAAGATTTCCTGGAGATTTCAACTGAATGAGCTCTGTGAATTTCTGAGTTGATTTCAAGTGCTGTGAAAACCTACCATAGATCAGACAGGTAGCAGCAATCTTGACACTCCTTTCAACTTGACTTAAGTGTCAAAATTCCTTGCTCATAGTTGTCTCACTGTGTGATTTTACATGGCAGAGGTATGCTCATCTCATTTGGGTGGATGTATAAAACTAAAGAAAAACCTTTTAACTCTGGTAGTTCCTCAGCTTAGGTGTTGCAGGAGCAGCTCCAGGAAGAACCTAGGTAGTGCAAACAGGGAAAGCACAGCCATCATCTGGGGTTTTCTGTTGCCTTCCTTCTGTGCCCCCAGTAATTGGCAGTCCTGTAAACTTCACTTTGTAGTCTAGTATCACTCACTTTTCATTGTTGGGGTCATAGAAGACAGGGACAAAAATCTTTAGACTGACATAATAATACAGATTGAATAGAGCTGTGATAGCTTGTGTTCCTAAAAACAATCTGTATTCGTCCATTTGTTAGAAGTGTTCTGGTTCACAACTTTGAACCATTTCTTCTCTATGTTTTCATTTTTATGTATGAAATGAAGTCTAGATTACCAACTCTAAAATACAGTCTTTCAGTAACATCCCCTTTGTGTGCTTAAATGTAATCTGAAAATAATGTTCTCCTTTTGATATTTTACTCAAGTGTGTTTTTACTAATAAGCATTTTCAGTAGGCTAAAAGCAGCTTAAAGTTTTGAAGACAAGGATTTCTGGCATTGAACTCTACTTTTTTAGGGGGTATCTGTGAGAGATACAATATAAATGCTTATATAAAGCTTATTCACTGGGAGGTTTACAGTATATTTATATGCATCCTGTTTTACCTATAGATTTGTGAGCTCCATTTCTAGAAGTGGAATAAAATGCCACTTTCATCTTGCAGTCAGAAAATGTTGCTATTTTGTTCTACAATCTTTTGGACAGAAGAATTCTGTTATTAAAAAAGGCTTTAGAGTTCAGACACTGTATTTTTTTCTGCTTCATTTGGAAATGCAAGCTGAGAAGGGATGTGTTAATGGAAGTCTTGACTTCTAGAATCATAGACTCTGTGGCTGTCAGTTAACCCATTTAGTTGGTAGTATATTAGAAGTACTTAGTTAATAGGTCGTTAATCCTCCTTTGGTATTGTGCAGTTAAAAATTAAATACTAATTACTGTTGCTGGTAATAAGTTAAAGTTTTTCCATTATATTTATTTTTTTCAGTAATTGTTTGTAAACTCTGGCTGAAAGTTGGTGTTTTCTGGAAGTCTTTTCAGCCAACTTTGGATACTGCATTCTGTGCCCTTATATAAGACCATGTGAAGATGTACTGCTTTCATTGTGACTGAAGAAGGAAATTTGCTGTTTGTCTTGGCTGATCTTTTGCTGTGTTTCCTTACCCATTCAAAAGCACTTCATTTTATCTCTTCTGTTACAGGCAGAAGGTTCCCCTAGTGCTTCTTCAGGAAGTCAGGCAGCTGATGTCAAAGGGAATCAAACCAGTAATCCACAAATCCCATGCCTGTTGTCAATGCCCACCAGAAACCACATGGATATTACTACCCCTCCATTACCTCCCGTAGCACCTGAAGTATTAAGAGTGGCAGAGCACAGGCACAAGAAGGGGTTGATGTATCCCTATATCTTTCATGTACTAACCAAGGTATGACATTTAACAACTAAGTACTATGAAATAATGATTCTGCAAAGATAATTGCGCTTGCTAAAGAGATCATAAATTGACATCCTTTGTAATGGTTTGAGTTTGGGTCTGTTTTAAAGTGTCAAACAATTTTTTCACCCGGTTTTCTAACCACTGATACGGTCTGGTATATTATTCCAAACACTTCTGAACACTTCATATTTATTGCATACAAAATTAATCCTTTTTTCTGAATATATGTGGGTATTTTTATCTCTGTTCATGTGTGCATATGTATGTGTGTATACATCTGTGTGTCCATTTCCATCTAGAAACTCCTGCGGATCTGCTTTGGTGTCTGTGCCAAGTCTTTTCTATTTTCAGAGTTCAGAAATACTTGGATTGTTTTCCCTCCAGTCTGATCCCTCCTATCCCTGGTAGCTGGCCCTGATAGAAACAAACATAGCAACGATAAGAAATATCTTTTATATAATCCTAAAATGTAATTCTAGATTAACTGGATGATGTTCTGAATTTCTGTTGATTTTTAGTTTGACAGAACATTCCTGATTCTGTTTGGGGTTGGTGTTTGTTTGTTTGGGTTGGTTTTTTTTTTGCTATTTTAAGTGCTAGCCTTCAGATCACAGGTAAGCTGCAAGCATTGTCTCACAGCCTAGGACTCTCGTCTGCTCAGTGAATGGCACACAGAGACACCTTGAAAAGCAATGGGAGAGTTTCCGACAGCACTAGGCAATGATGACCTGCTTCAGTGTGTCTGGAAGCTGCTGAAGTCTGCTTTGTGTTCAACTGGGAAGGAGCCAGAGTAGTGGTGTATTTGACTTAATCTAGTCTCAAAAGACATTAAGTTCCTTGTTACTCCTAAGTGCAAACAGATGAGTCCTAGAATGAGTCAACTTCAATCTTCTTCCTCTTTAGTGTTTAAAATGCTTGATGCTGTTTCTCATACAGCAAGGCCATTCAGTGTTCAGCATCTAGCAAAATGGCACTGTCCACATTCCTGTTCCCTTACATTCATCTTAAGAATCCAGTTCAGGACAGTGAGGACTGTAGGTGGGGCCCTGAAATCCATAGGAAGAAAAGTTTCTGCATCAAGTTTGAGGTTTGGGTTTCCTATTGCCTCTGTTTGTTTTGCTCCATAGCTTTTATTGTGTTTCGTTCCAACACTTCTGTATAAGAGAAAAGTGGAGAAAAATCAGAGGATGGATCAAGACCATTGATAGCAGTTCTGTTTCATGCTTCACATAGCCAGATATTCTTAGTCTGTTTAAATACCACTTCATGTTTAATCATAGAATTATTTAGGTTGTAAAAGACCTTAAGATCATCAAGTCTAACCATTAACCCAGCACTGCTAAGTCCACCACTAAACTACGTCCCTCAGCACCATATCTACATGTCTTTTCAATCCCTCTAGGGATGGTGGCTCCACCACTGCCCTGAGCAGCCTGTTCTAAGGCTTAACAAACCTTTTAGTGAAGAAATTTTTCTTAATATCCAATCCAAACCTCACCTGGTGCAACTTGAGGCCATTTGTTCTTGTCCTATCACTTCTTACTTGGGAGAAGAGACCAACCTCCTCCTCACTCCTCCAGACTAAACAACCCCAGTTCCCTCAGCAGCTCCTCACAAGACTCCTGCTCTAGAACCTTCACCAGCTTCACTGCTCTTCTCTGGACATACTCCAGCACCTCAGTGTCCTTCGTGGAGTGAGGGGCCCAAAACTGCAGGATTCAAGGTGTGGCCTCAGCAGTGCTGAATCTCAGCTCTAGTCCTGCTGGCCACACTATTTCTGATCCAAGCCAGGATGCTGTTAGCCTTCTTAGCCTCCTGGGTACATTGCTGGCTCATCTTCAGCCTCTGTTGACCACCACCCCCAGGTCCTTTTCTACTGAGCAGTTTTCCAGTCACTGTGCCCCAAGCCTGGAGCGTTGCCTGGGGTTGTTGTGACCCAAGTGCAGGACCCAGTACTTGGCCTTGTTGAACCTCATCCCATTGGCCTCAGCTCATCAATGCAGCCTTGTCAGATCCATCTGCAGAGCCTTTCTGCACTCCAGCCCAACTTGGTATATATCATGTCTCACAGTGGGAGGAGATGAGTTAGATGCCTGTGTTTGAGAAACCCACTCCCAAAAGGGAAAAAAAAAATCAATCTAGAGATAGCTGCATTAAAAAAACCAGTACTACATAGGCCTGTTTTTTTCTTTCCCCACTCTTTGAAATACTTTTGAACAAGCATGCACAGGGGACCTAAAGTACACCAAGGGTACACTGAGAGGTATCTTCCTGTATAATTATGGGATTCTTTAGAAGTTTCCACATTGAGGTGTTCCAGGTTATGTTGCTGTTATGTACAGAGACCTTTATACCTAAAGTAGCATAGTCTGAGTTAAACTTGACAACATCCTAATGTAATCACTCCAAGATGTCACCTACAATGCTTACTGGGACAGTTTCAATGGGTTGTTTTTTTTCAAGTGAAAGTAGCAAAAGAGAGCACTTGCTTGGCAATGTTGAAAATAAAGGCTGATGTTTGAGAGCAATGCAGGGAAGTCAGTCATCTTCCAGGAAAATCTTAACTTGGTAGGATGCACAGACAAAGAAAACCAAGGTTGTTGCTGCTATTTTAAGAGAGAGTGTTAGAAATTTTTTCATGGTCTCTTCTGAAAAAGTTAAAAAGAAAAAAAAGTCTTTAGTTACATACATTCAAACCCAACCTTACTTAAAATGTTGGAGGTTTATTACAGCGAGTCCCCAATACTGTTTCAAACCCCTGCACCTAAAAGTCAATCTGGGATTTTAAACAGCATGAGTATGTTTTAAAATAATTGTCTGTCTAGACCACCTTTAAATGAGCCATGGCTGTCTAAAAGCCCATTGCTGTATTTTCCTGTGTACTATTTCACTGTTCATATTATCAATATTTCAACATCAATATTTAGGTAATGCTCATTTGCAGGTAGTCCAGATGGAGGAAAAAAGAAACACCAAAAACAACAAAAAGAAAAGGTTTGTGATGGAGAAGAGCAAGTAGTTTGTAGGGTAATCCTCCTCTGGTGTTACCTTCACATACCCAAGATCTGCAGTACTGCTGAATCACATTTTCCTTCCCTAGATGAGATTTGTGTTAGAGCTGGATCGAGTTACTGTGCATAACTAAATACTTTTTCTTCCCTATAACCTGTGATTTTTCTGCTTTCTTTCCTGCCAAAGGGTGAAATCAAAATTGCTGTTTCCATAGAAGATGAAGCCAACAAAGATCTGCCACCTGCTGCTCTCCTCTATAGGCCAGTGCGTCAGTATGTTTACGGAGTCCTGTTTAGCTTGGCAGAAAGCAGAAAGAAAACTGAAAGGCTTGCTTTTAGAAAGAACAGACTTCCACCAGAATGTATGTACTGTGAAATCCATCCTTTATTTCTCTTCCTGTGTTTCATATCCATTGGCACAGTGATCTGAATGACAATCTTTGCTAAAGTGTCATCAGCATAGCTAATACTGGAGGAATTTAGGGCTTACTTGATGCCATGGATAATAGAAAAAGATGTTAATTTGAAACATTATTTCCTGTAGTAGATTAAGAACTAATAAATGTTCCCATTTCTAAGCAAGCTCCAGGGTTTGTTTCTCTAAGCGTATGCTCAAGCTGCTGATCAGGCTTGCAGCAAGTAATGCCAGTTTGTGATGTAATTTTTAATTCTATGGCAAAACTTGATTATAGGAAACTCCTGTGCATATGCATACAAATTTGCATACTTTCTGAAAAGAATGAGAGGTGCATGTGTTAACTTACTTTGGCTTTCCAAATGTGTAGTTAAATGTACTTCATTGAAATTTGCAAGTCTGTAGTATCACTCTGGTGCTGGCATAAAGAAACCCTTGGTTTACAATTCCCAGAAGTCAGGTGCAGTGTAAGTGATGTAGACATGGGTGGGGACAGACTTGACTTTTGCAAACAGGCTTGTCAAAAGATTTTTTTGCTAATTCAAGGGGATGAATGTTAACTTTCTTACTACTCTGGGAGTTCTCTTTTAAATCTTCTGCCTCCAGGAATTTCTGTCATTCCAGAAAATTCAACCTGCTCATTCTTGAGTGTTTTTCTTATAATGAATGGAAATGATTTAACTTTGTAGTAGCGTCTTAGAAAGGTTAGAAGAATGTTTAAAACATTAAGTGAATGGCAGCAGGAGAACAACTATTTATATATAGGAGTCTGCTGTCACTAAAGAATCAGATATTTGGAATGGATGAGAGCATCATTCACAGTCTTAATGAGTAAAAGGTTAAAAATAAGAATCAGTTGTAAACTTCATGTTCATTCCCTTTTGTCTTTCCATTTTCAGTTGTGAAATGTTTTTGTACATTCATAGTACATCTTTCCAGCTGTGTATCTTAGCGGGTTGTTTTGTGGGAATTAGCATTTACCTGGCTTGAATAATATCTCAGAAGACATACTGTCACAGACTTAATTCTTTCTATTTGCACAAAATAGTAAGTATTTCAGGTTACAAGGTTCTTGTAGGATTAAAATGATGTTATTAACAGTATTCATTTATCCTTTTCACACTTCTGTCCTTAGAAGTGCTGAAGGTCTACTTTACTCTTCAGAATATTTTTATCTTCTCAACTTGGAATGTTCTCTGTAGGCTGATGGGGAGATCTCTATAGTCTCTATTTTCTCTTCACTTGTACTGCTTTTCAGAGGTTTATTCTCAGGGGAGGCTAAGAATGCTACTGGTGACTTGGTTTAGTTACAGGAGCTCTGGCAAATCTTGCTGCAGGACACATTCAGCTACTGACCTACTTCTAGCTTAGGACTGACCACACTCTTAAAAACTGAAAAATAAGTATTGGAATGTCTGCCCAAAAGTTAGTTGCTTCACTGCAAAGCTAACGGTGCTAGTAAAGAGGATTAGAGCCAAGATGCCAGCATCTTGCTCAAGAGGGCTGTGTTGCAGGAACACATTTATTTTGGTCACCTCTCTTGCAAAGTAGGAAGAACTGGGCAGGCTGTGTAAGGTATGTCAAAGGGGCAAGAACAGATTTCTTTAGATCAGTTACACTCATTAGCTCTTACTAACTTTTCTGAGGACTAAGGCTATAATGAACTAGTGATAGTGGTTCTGCTTCATTCAGTCTTAATTTTCTTGGTGCTCTCAAAAATGAGTAAGTTATGAAACTGTAATTAAGACAACTAAGAAAATTTTAAGACTTAAGAGATGTTAAAAGCAGTAAGAAATTAATTTCTAAAGAAAGGTATATTTTCATATAGAGATAATGAATATTCTTACTACCTAAAATCCTGTCATCTTTTTGGTACAAACCATAATGCTGGCAACATAATAATTGTGATGAATAATTTGGAATTATATTGCATGCAAGGGTTATAGGATGCTATGAAAAATACATAGTAAACTGATGTGTCAGTATTGCTGCTAAATATATAGACAGCAAGATAATGAATCTTTAATAAAATGGATGACTTCCTGTCTTTTAAGTCGTTATTTTTAGGTAGTTGAAAAGCTAATAAAAAACCGATCTGTTGGAAGAGGTAGTCAGTGAGGTTCTTCAGTGGTAATTGTCTGCTAAGTAATGCCTTTGCTGTACATGTCATGTCTGCCCCCAGAGGGTATGAAAAGCTGAATCACAAAGTTCTTGATTGTGCTTTTGCTGCCAAGGGCACAGCATCTGATGAGGTGGAAACCAAGTGTCTGACTTGCTGCTCTTTTGAAGCTCTGAAACAGGTTATTTCCCATGTTCTGATAAGTACATTTGTGTAGATGAAACCATCTGCCCTTTCCACTCTGTGGGGAAAATGCACTCTTGTACAAGCTGTCATAACTCCTGGTTAGGTCCAAAGGTTTGTTATTTGAAGCCTAGCCACCTTGTGATGTACTCTTCTCATTCAAGGGTGTATTCAGTTGTTGCTGTTTCTGCCAGAAGGAAAGCCATGTCTTGGGCAGTAGCCCATCTGCAAAATCAAGCATGCGCAGCTAAAGCTGTGCTGTCAGTGAAGATTAGTAGGTTAAAAATGAGGCTTGATTAATCTGCATTAGTCAACTCATCTTCTAGTCATGCTGGGTGCCTCCCACCTCGTGTTCAGTTCATGACAAAAAAATGCAGAGAGAATACCAAAAGCACCTGAGCTGTAGTTCCCACCAGGGGCTCTAGCAGACAGCTTGAGCATGCAGGATGCTGCTGTAATGAATTTAGAGCTTGGAGCAGCATTCACATATTATCAAGCAGGTTACCCTAATGCAGATTGATGGTGACTTTTTTGACTGGGATTGACCTTAAAGTGTTAGGGTAATGATCAAAGCAGATGTCAATATACTGTGTGGTTGCAGGAAGCAGCAGGAGGAAGTTTAATGTGAAAAACAGTGTCATTAGCACTGTGATATGTCTGAATACACTCTGATCTCCAGTGTTCGTTGTAGCTAATGTAGTCTCCAGGGTAGGCATTGCTAATCTCCAAGTGGAAGTCCTGGGAGGAAAACAAAAAACATTCATGTGAGGACAGAGATCCTCAGCAGCTGAGGAGGACAGTTTTTTTGGCAGCAGTCCCAGTACAGAGTTGTCAAAGTTACAAGATATGCCCTGGAGAAATAAGTGTGTATGGTCATGTCCTTTACTCATCTGTTACATTAAATGTTGAATTTGGGTGACCAGTGCTACAGTTACTTGTGAGCTGATACAGCTGTAATTCCTCATCCCCGTCGTTCCTAGAGCATGCTGTTTGCTAGTCCACTGGAGAGACCTTCACATTAAACCATTCTGCAAGAGGCATGGTTACCTTTCCCATAATAACCATTACTTGGCAAAATGTTGAAGTGAGAGTGGCTCTTTAGTGTGACCTCTAGAAGACAGTATGTTTGGAGAGCAAACTGAGGTCCTCTTCCTGTGCCTTAACCTCAGCGGGTCATGAAAGCTATCATCCCCAGATTAAAAGCTTGGACCCAGATTTGAATGTTGAAATATAGGCTTGCAGATAGATAACAGATGTAAAATACTCCCTTCTTCTAAGCTTGAGGTCTTTATATGTCAAAGAAAAAGCAGTGAAACATTTGTTTTGTGTAGGGCTGTGTTTCCTCGCTGCTGTCTGCTGTTACAGAATCACAGAATCATTAAGGTTGGAAGAGACCTCAAAGATCAAATCCAACCATACCTATCACTACCATTCCTCTAAACCATGGCCCTAAGGAGAGTATCTAAATGTTTCTGAAACCCCTCCAGGGATGGTGAGTCCACCACCTCCCTAGGCCAAGACTTAACAACCCTTTCAGGGAAGAAATTTCTCCTTTTATCTAAAGAGTTGGGAGAAGCCAAGGGAGTGGTGTTTGAAGGTGACAGGCACATAGAGTTTGCATCTGCTTGCCACTGGAGGGGCATCCAAACTGAGACAATGAGTGTAGCTAGGAATATCACCTCCATTACCCAAAGGAGGTTGAAGGAAAGCAAAAAGGAACTCCAAAACAGGAACAACAATTCTGTGTCAATTTCCAACAGTTTGGGGTTTTTTTAGTGCTAACAAACATAAAACTGATCTGTGTAGTAGCCTCGTGTCACCTGCCTGTTTGGTGAGAGAGCTAAGAAGCTGTGCTCCAAAAGTATCTCTTGCTTCTGATATCTAAACCAATTAAGCAAGTCTGAAAGCCTACCTAAAATGCATCTTTTTATTGGCTCATGTTTACTGTCCTAGACCTAAACCTAAAGTTAAAACCAGGGTGGTAAACCATGCACAAATGTTGGAGCAGCTCTGCTGGCTGTTAAAGCCCATTTTGGAGAGCTTGGTGGCATATAAAAGCTAGGAGCAACCAAAATAGAACATGAATTTGTAGTGAGGCTACCAACTAAATATATCGGAATATTTATTTTCATTGCTGCATGTAGTCTTTGTAAAACTTACCCTGTGCTCTACGAAATGTAGCTATAATGCTAGGCTAGAAAAGCATGAGAGTGCTTTGGGATGTTCTGGAAGTCCTTTTTTTATTCCCAGTCCTCACTCATGCCATGGTTTGCCTGTCCTAATAAAATAAAATTACTTGAAAGGCTGATGTCTGACTTTGTAGCTGTAAGAGCTATCCTGGCACCAGCAGTGCACTCGGTCTCCAACAGAAAGATCTCTAGCAGAAGGAGAAGGTCTATGCTCCTGCAAGTGAACCTCTGCAGGTTGTAACCTGAAGCTTCACTAACAAGCTCCTTGAATCTTTCCACACTGCATAACTGGGCTCTGAGTTCAGAAGGGTGTAAACAAATTTTGAGCTGTGTCAAACCTGAGGTCATTCCAAGGCCAAAAGTATAATTTCCCAGTCTTGACTTTTTTCTTTTTAAACTTGTAATTCTGTTTGGTTGCCTTCAAACATAAGAAGGGAGATGATTTAGCAGCAATATTGAGTTGAACAGTCTGGTTTGCTGTGGATGAAAAGGAGCTTAGCAGATACGAAAATACTAACGTCTTAATAGAAAGCAATGCAGTAAATTGAAAGGCTTGTGTAAAGTAATGTTTTGTTCAATTTTTAGGCAAAAACTCCACAATTAACAACAAACCCACCCGTACTTGTGATCTCATTCCATAGCAGTAGCTGAACAATTACAAACAAGTGTAAGTTTTTATTCTGATTTGAATAAAATCACTAGGGTCATAGTGTTCTTTAAAGACCATATAGGGAATATATTTTTATTTGTGTACTCTCTATTGATCACTGTAGGTTTTTGAACACAGGTATTTTGACACAGATATTTTAGGGGAAAATAACCTTTAAATTATGCTGTTTGTTTTACAGAAATATATGTTGTAGGTGAACTTGAAAACATTGATTTAGCAGCCCTAGTGTACACTTGGCTGCACACACCTAGCTTGTAAGTGATCACAATAGAAAAATGGTCCATACAGAGTTTGAACTACCAGTTTGGCAGTATAACCCAAAACATTGGTTTCATAGTCTCAAAGTGATGCTTTTGGGATCAATATCTCTCTTCTGCAGAGTTGTCCATCTACACTGGTTTTTAACTTGGAATATTTTCTTTCAACTCCTGCCATTTTGTAGTTTCACCGGTGATAATTAAAGAATGGGCTGCTTACAAAGGAAAATCTCCTCAAACCCCTGAGCTGGTTGAAGCACTTGCATTCAGGGAATGGACCTGTCCTAATCTGAAGAAGCTGTGGCTGGGAAAAGCAGTGGAAGACAAGAACCGAAGAATGAGGGCATTTTTGGCCTGTATGAGATCAGATACACCAGCAATGCTCAATCCAACTAATGTGCCCACTCATCTTATGGTGCTCTGTTGTGTACTAAGGTCAGTGCTACCTTAAGGTAAAAGAGTAAAGGAAAGGTTTTACACCTCATGTTTCTGACATATAATTCTGTATTAAACCATGAGAACAGAAAGTGTTCACTCATCTTTGCAACATCACTAGAGAAGGGGGTTATTTTTGCTGTATATTCAGTCTGTAGAGCCATGAAGGAAGGAGGAAAGAAATACCCTGTCTTGCAAAGAGGCCACTGTAGCATTTGAATTAGTTTACTCTTGCTATCTAGACTTCAGATTACTGAAAAATATCTTGGGGTCTGTTGGTGAAATTGTAAAGCAGAAGAGAGTTCTGCAGAGAACAATTGCAGCTGATCAGGATGTAAAGTTTACAGGAATGATGCTATACCTGTAATATCACAGTATC
>VWZO01009248.1:84359-108311 GCA_013396975.1 Bucco capensis | reverse complement strand
GATTTCTCCTGCCCAGATGCAGGACCTTACATTTAGACTTGTTAAACTTCATTTTGTTTTCTTGGGCCCACTTTTCAAGCCTGTCCAGGTCCCTCTGAATGGCATCTCGGCCTCCTGGCGTGTCAACCACACCCATCAGCTTGGTGTCATCTGCAAATTTGCTAAGGGTGCACTCCATACCCACGTCCAGGTCATTAATGAAAACATTAAAGAGCACCGGTCCCAAAACCGAGCCCTGAGGGACACCACTAGTCACCGCTCTCCACCCAGACATAGAGCCATTAACCACAACTCTCTGGTTGCGTCCCTCCAGCCAATTCCTTATCCACCGAACGGTCCACCCATCAAACCCATACCTCTGCAGTTTTGAGATGAGGATGTCATGAGGGACCATATCAAAGGCCTTACAAAAATCCAAATAGGTATGTCAGGGGTTGGAAGGGACCTAGAAAGCTCATCTAGTGCAACCCCCCTGCCAGAGCAGGATCACCTAGACGAGATCACACAGCAATGTGTCCAGGCAGCTCTGCAATGGCTCCAGACAAGGAGACTCCACAGCCTCCTGGGCAGCCTGGTCCAGTGCTCTGGCACCCTCACTGCAAACAAGTTCCTCCTCAGGTTAATACTAAACCTCCTGTGGTCCAACTTGCTCCCATTCCCTCTTGTCCTACCACTGGATGACAAATGTGTTAGATTGGCGTTGCTTATCCAGAAGAAATGATGATAACCAGCAGTTGAAGTATTAATTCTATGCTTCAGCTTCTCAAAGAAAAAGTCACATGGTGCAAAATACTTGCCTGTTTAATTTTCAGATTGCAAATTGACTTGAGGAGTTGAGCAATGCTGTTGGAAAAGGGAGATAAATTCAATGGGACTAGCTTACAAAGCTGGCAGAATTCAAGGTTAGCATGTTGCACATGAAGAATTGTAAGCTGTTTCTGAGAGTGAGAAATGTCAGTTTGTCTTCAGCTCTATATTCATAGAATGGTTAGAATCCTAGAATGGTTTGGGTTGGAAGGGACCTCTGGAGCTCATCTAGTCCAACCCCCCNCATGGCCAGCTTCTCATCCACCAGCACCCCAAGTCCTTTTCTGCAGGGCTGCTCTCCATCATCTCATTCCCTAGCCTGGATTGATAGTGGGGATTGTTCTGACCCAGGTGTAGGACCCTGCACTTGGTCTTATTGAAGCTCATGAGGTTCACCTGGGCTCACCTCTCCAGCTTGTCCAGGTCCTTCTGGATGACATCTTGCCCCTCCAACTTATCCCCAGCACCCCATAGCTTGGTGTCTTACCTTTTGAGCACCAAAACGTTTCTTTTTTTCGTATAGAATAGTAAGTATGTAAAAAAAAAACAAAAGTCCAAATGGTATTTTAAAGCAGAACTCCTCACTTCATTTGGACTGCATGTTTCTCTCCTGTGACATGTGGCATAGTAGAAATGGTTATTAAGATGTGATGAGCCTAAAATTCACTGACAAGATAAATTCTGAGTAATGCGTTACCTGGAAAACGTGTTCACAAAGTCTTTTTGCCATTAGTCTTTTTTATAAAGACCATTAATCTTTATTTTCCTTGAGATTTATTAGAATCCACTTCTGGTTTATATCTTACTTTGATAACCTGTCCTCTCCTTCTTCACTAGAAGCAGAGTTTCCACAACTGATTAACAGCCACTAGCTCTTCACTATGGATTTAAACAAGTTTAAACTTCCAATCTACTTAATGTTTTGGCCTTTTTAACTATTCAAGTCTAGACAACAGAAAAAGATTATTTGTTGTTGTTGTTGCTGCATTCTGGTGATTTCTGATCACCCAAAATACCACTTGCTTTCCCTATTAAAGGCAGCTTCTGAATAATCCTGGGCTTCTCTGCAGGTATATGGTACAGTGGCCAGGGGTTCGGATACTTCGTCGCCAAGAACTTGATGCTTTTCTTGCCCAAGCATTGTCTCCAAAGCTCTATGAACCTGACCAGCTTCAGGAACTCAAGGTAATTTCTAACTGGAACTTCCATACTTGAAGAGATTGATTCCCAGATGATCCATATTGTTAACTCTAGTGGGTGATGTGTATGTGCCAGTCTCACTAAAAGCCTTGCAGAATTACTTATGCTTTCCAGAATATTAGTATTAGCATTTAAAAGTGTTGCAAAGATTGGTGATCAGTTCTGTTTCACTGGTTGGAGAAGTGACTAAAACCTCAAAGATCTATGCTGCAAAGACTTTTCTCACAATTTCTTGGTAGCTTGAAACAAATGTGCTTGCATTGGAAAGATTAAAAAGTAAAACCAAACCACAACCTTAAAGTTTCTGAGTTTTTTCTACTATAGTAGTATTCTGTGAGGTGCATAGTGGTAGCTAAATTGATAGAGTAGCTGAGTGTGGTATCCCTATTTAAATGCAGAATCTTATCAGTCTGTGCAACATTATCTTACTCTGGGAGGATGTCTCCATTCAGCCTTCATATGCTCACAGTGAAATTTCCTTTTCTAGCCTTTGAGCTAAAATATACAAGATTTGGTTTTTGCTTTGACCTTGTTTGCTTTTCAAAATTTTTGTTCAGAAGTATGAAGTTCTCTGAATAAAATGGTAGAATTTCGTTTGTTTTTCTTGAGCAGACATTTTTCTGAATGGAAATAATTTGAGATACTTCTTTTGCTTTGTAATGTGTCTTAAGCCCAATAGTTTATTTGATAACGGGAAGCAGTAGGAGGTGTTAGGATGTATGGGAGATACACAGCTGGAAGTGATCCCTCTTATCTCTTCTCTGTATTGATGATCAGCATAGTGAGGGAGGTGAGATGCTGATCACCTCTTCATCATGCAACCTCATGCTGCAAGAAGGCATTTCAGATTGTCTTTCAGGTCTTGTAGGGCTCTGGTCAGGGATCTGTCCAGTTCTGCTCCTAGCAGTGCCCAAATAAATAACATGCTGTCCGTGGTTAGGTCAGGAGGTCCTCGTTTCCCAAGTTTGTTCATATTCACAGGTGCACACTGCAGAGGAGCACAGAAGCAGCAGTCCTAGTGCTGCTCTTCTCAGAAGATTGCAGCTCTTAGGAATATTTTGCTGCTAATGACAAGTCTGCAACAGCATTCTGAAAGCCAGCAAGGGACTGTTTCACTTCTGTGGGTGATGAGCAGAATGGGGGTTGCATTCCTGCATGTAACACTGGCAAGGACTTCCTAGTCTCAATCTATAAACCAAATCAATCTGCTCCTGGAAGCCCAGCAATTAGCCACAGAATTACTAATAAATGTAAGTGGAGGAAAACAACTGAACCCACTTCAGAATCTATTTGAACTCATCACACAGCAAATACAGAATTCACATGTTAGCAGTAGTAATGGCAGAGTTAACTGAAAAACAAAATACTCTTCCCATATACCAAAGAATAAATGGCAACCGCAAAAGTAAATATAAACAAAATCCAGCAGAAATACATTTATTTGGCCTTTCTGGGAGGAAACACTGGATGAAGACAGCTGTAGTGAACACCTGACGAGTTCATGCAATACTGCTTGTTTACTTCAGCACTTAGGACTGACATGGCTGCTGACATGGATTATAAGCATGTTAGACTCCTGAGAACAGCATATTTAAGTACAACAATTTAAATGTAGATCCAGTCTGTCAGGAGAATCATTCAGGTGTTTGCTGGAACTTCTTTTCAAGGTGTTTACCATAGATTGTCATGCTGGAAGCCTATTACTGGATCTTTCAGAACCCCAGAGATTGTGATCTGAAGCAGCTCACATGCGTCTGCATTGTATGAAGAGCAGATCTTTGTCTTCTGCCCCAAGCTCCCCTGAAGTTGAGTGTGTGTACCTGTGGGTGTTGGTGGAAATGCAAAGGAAGTTTTGTAGAAAGGGCTGGTTGCAACAAAGAACAGCAGCATGTCAGCCACTTGAGTCTTCAGTGTCCATTTTCAAAACACAACCAACAAATAACAGCTGGGGCAGAGATTTTGGTGAACGTACCTGTAAGAGCTATCAAAGTCTTGACTTTGTGGTAAGATTGATGCAAAGAGGAGGAAACCCCACGGTGAAAATTGCTGGCAATAGAGAGCTTAGAAGGGAATTCCCAGAGAAAATATTTTTTCCATTCCAACACAATGAAAGGCAGGGACAAGGCAAGTGATGAACAGATACAGTATTTTTGCTTAATAGAAATTGTTCTCCAAGTTTATTTTTAAATCATACATGAAGAGTAATATGGATCATTTCAATAGTATATGTTGGTTAACTGAAAGATGCAATATTTCATACAATGTTGTTACTGTCCTCATATGAAGCAGCTGCTTCTCTTTTTGTTGAAGTCAGACAGAAAGAGCAGCTGAGTTTGAACCCAGCTGCATATCTCCAAAACAATCTGGATAGTCTTTTGGATCTTAAAGGTTGCTTATGCATAAGGAAGGTAATGTAGTTTAATTTTAAAATTTAATACCAAGGCCTTGAAAATGTTCCCAAGAAAGGGCTGATATTTTCAGAAGTATTTTAGAGAATACTTAGTAGTGATATTTTCTTATGCCAGAGCTAAGAATATATTGACTGCAAGCAAATCCTTTTTGCTTCCACCACCAGCTAATACTCACTATTTTATTCTGCCTTTGTATGTCTGTCCTGCGTCCTAAGGAAAGCTGTTGTATGCATAAACATTACCTCATTAATAAGAAATGCATTCTAACAGCAAAATCTTGAATCCAGCTAACAGAAAATCTATTATAGAGTAGTTAGAAGGGGAATGTAATGCATGGGAAGAACAATCAAATACTAAAGTTGAGCTCATTCCTGAAACTCTACAAAATATCTCGGAAGCACTAGATTCTTTGAAGTAAATTTGTTAATGAAAGTTTCTATTGCTAATTTCCTGTAAGTGTCTTGAAAGCTTTTCCTTGCTGTAACATGCTTTCACAAACTCTGTACTGCATATTTATCAGTGATCTTAATGCAGCTAAAGTTTGCATCTTAGGTGTCTTAGACACCACGTGCCATAAATTAGAGTGGTTTTGTACTGACTTCTTGATAATGAATTTAGTTAAAACATGCAAATATTATAAACAATTCCATTAATAAATTAGAAAAATAACTATTTAGGAAACAGAGGGGTTTGACTGTACTCACCTCTAGGGTGGATGGTGCCTTCATGAGTATTGCAGTTTTGCACAGACAGAATCTGGTGCAGTGTTCTAGTCGAACTGGGAATTAACCTGTGAAAAGGCTGGATGACCTTTTAAAATGCTTCTATTTCTGAGAGTTTTGGAAGTAATGTCACCATTGGAATAACTCAGAATTCCATCTTGTTATTGCCTTACTAAATGTAACTCTCTTTAAAACAGATTGAGAATCTTGACCCCCGAGGAATTCAGCTGTCTGCTTTATTTATGAGCGGTGTCGATATGGCACTGTTTGCAAACGATGCTTGTGGGCAGCCAATTCCATGGGAGCACTGCTGTCCCTGGATGTATTTTGATGGAAAATTATTCCAGACCAAGCTCATCAAAGCAAGCCGGGAGAAAGTTCCGCTCATTGACCTCTGTGATGGTCAGGTGAGGAGGCTCACGGATGTAGTAGAGCATCGAGCATGCCAGATTCTTACTGGTGGTAGATGTGGTTGGTTTATCAGTCGTGTACTTCACATACTGTCTTTCTGCTTCTAAAAGAGAACCAGGAGGTGACTGGCTAATAGGTACCTTTCTGTTGATGGTCCTTAAGCCCAAAATCTTTTCAAGTTCCTTACGAGCATCTTAAAAATGAATTTATTCTTTGTTATATCCAAATCATGCAAAATTATTACCTAACTATTAAAACAGATAACTCATCAAAATCAGCAGTGAATGATCAAAACTTTTTTTCACACTTTTTGGGAGATATGAAATCTTAACAAAACAGCTTACCTCCTCTTACTTCTGACTCAAGGGAAACATCATAGATGAAATAGTGATGATGGCTGTGGTCCCTCTCAGATTTGCAGCCTCTAGGCATGCTTTAGCCTCTGTACGTAGACTTAGTTTTGCAGTCCATGTTCATGATGGTTATTCTGTTTAAGACAAAGGGCTCCATTAAACATTTAGAGGATTATAGACAGAGGTTTCTCAGTTCCTTTCTGGAAAACCCTTTTCAACTTGTAAACTGTTTGTGTTAAAGTCTTCTAAACCGTCTCAGTATTTAGACTCTTCCCTCTTCACAGATAACGTCAAGACTTTCTTGTCAACAGTTTAAATAGCTAACTATTAGTATCTTTGCAGGACAGATTACTGTACTTTTCTGGCTAGCTTTATGAATTCGTTTGCAGTAGTTACCTACTCTTGTATTTTTTGTCTTCTTTGAATTTGTTAGGTAAACGTAGTTTTATACAACTGAAATCAGAATTTTAATCTCTTTCTGACCTTCTGTTTATTCACAGGCTGAGCAGGCAGCCAAGGTTGAAAAGATGCGTCAGAGCATCCTAGAAGGATTAAATTTCTCCAGGCAGAACCATCCTCTCCCTTTCCCACCTCCACCTGCCATGCCTTTCTATCCAGCTTCTATGTATCCTCGACACTTTGGGCCAGTCCCACCACCTCAGGGCAGGGGGAGAGGCTTTGCTGGTAAGTGATGTCACAGCAGTACGGAACATGTTGATGTGAAGGGTCACTCTTTCACATTTCCAAAACTACAAACCCATTCCCCTGTTCAATTTCATGGGAAAGAGACATAAAAGTAGTTGGTTGGCGTGTGTTGCCCTGCACTGTATTTTGGTTTTACTTTATTATCCATAACTTAGCAATATGGAAAGTGTTGTGGTGTTGGCACTGTACCAGATCAAAATATTTTTGTTGCTATGGTATGAAATAGAAAAAAGGAATGTAACAACACTAGGTGATCTGAAAAGGCCCTTATCTGCACTGTACCTTGCCTCAAAATGTTTATATTTGCAAATATGATGACTGCATAAATTAATGGACACAGTTTAACTGTCAGGGTTGAAGACAACCTTTTCTGCTCCCCACCCCCCTGCAGTTTGCTAACTGTTGGCACCCTTAGGTGTAAATACTGATACAACCATTCCAGGCTGTTCTTAGAATTATTCCCTTTCTCAGAACCTCTCTGGTACCAGGACCTATAGGTGTATTGATCTGGACATTGGGAGTAAGATGTTCTTGGGATGCCACAACAATAGCCATCAGAGCTCATTGCTAATGTTGCAAGCCTTTACAGTGCTCATTATGCCACAGAAGTTGGGATGCCTGTTCCATACCCAGGTTTAAAGACCTGCTATTTAGATAAGAGGACCCCATGCTTGCTCAGGCACCAGGACATCTTTGGCCAGGGCTTCCTGGGTGGTGGTGGCTTGCTCTGTGCGTCACCACCTGCAGGAGCCAGGCCCTCCCTGCTGACTCTGGAAAGGTGGAAAGAGGAAGAAGCATCTTTTTTAGGGGCCTTCCCAGATGCCTGGCCCCCTCACAGCTTTTCCCCTGTCTTTCTTTACCCTGGGTCTAACAGGAGTCTATGGCTTCGGAGGCCCTTATGGGGAAACAGTAGCCACAGGCGCTTACCGGGCCTTCCGGGTGGCAGCAGCGGCAGGACACTCTGGAGCCTTCTCTGGCAATGACAGCAACAGGACTAGCAAGTTTCAGGGCGGTAATTATACCCAAAACCCCTTTTCTTAGAGCTTCTGCCAACAGCTTCCTTCACTTTACCGTTTGGTCTGAGGCTTTCCTGCTGACTGCCAGTCTCCCTTTCTCCCTAACTGTCTCAGCTCTCACTCTCTAGAGCCTACCCAGGCTGCTGTCTGCTCTGCTCTCCCAGGCACTCTCCCCAGGTCCCTGCTGCAAGCCCCCTCGGCGCCAGCCTCTCTCACACCTAGAGCCCCTCCTCCAAACACAGGGTAGCCATAAAAACCAACGAGACAGTCTGTCTTCCTGCTTCCAAATGCAAGGGTGGAATCTGTAATCAGCTCAACTTGGCTCGACTGTATTAGCAGTTATTCTCTCAAATTTGGGGGCAGTTGAGTCTTTGCAAAAACAACCCAACATAGAAACCACTGACTCCAGTGTTACCACTAACGCATTCTTTACTGTCACCGTTGTCAGCGTGGACACACAAGCATGAGGCTGTCTTACCTAGCTGTGTGCCCATTGCTTGTCTCCTCTACAAGGTGGGACAATGGGAACTTGTTAATTCCAATCCCGTGTTTAGGGTAAATACTTTCTATATATTTAGCTGTTCTTTTTCTGGCCTCTGAGCTTTTCTCCTAAGAGCAAACATACCTCTAATGCTTCGTTGTGTGAATAACTTTGCCCCTGTGAACAATGTGCATTTCAAAAACTTGTACAAGGAAGTGTGAACCCTTTTGAATTGAATCAGTAGTTTAGTTCCTAGCCTATTAACATTTGAAGACTAATTGTGGCTGCATAAATGTGTTTTGTAACCCTTTCAGTGCTGATGGTCTTATACGTGGCTCAGTTGCACTTAACCTAGGCTTCTTGAAATCTGTGTTATAGCTGAGTTGATTTTTAAGGGCGAAACACATGTATAAAGATATGAGCAACCTGAAGAGAAGATAGATCTGTATTTTAGACAACTGCAGTTTTAGCTCCTTTCTTGGTAGGGGAGGGATAAACCTGCCTTTTACACTCAGATCAATTTGAATGCTCTGTTTTGATACCAACTTAGTACAGATAATTCTACCTAGTAAGATGTTTATAGCAATTACAAAATGTGTCTTACGCTAGTATTTGGTGCTGACTGAAAAAGTGCCTTTAAATCTGCAGAAATTACTACTTCATTAGGAATGCAGAAAAAAAATAAGGGTCAGATAGACAGCTTGTAAAATTTCACTTCGGTTTCTTAATGCTTATCCAAAGTATGTTTTTAATAAGTGAAGCTGAAGTATTATGTAAGGTCATTTTTCTTTTCAGAGTTCATATCTGTTTTGAAAAGGGGGGAGGAGGGGAGGAAAAACTTGGACTTACAATACTTCTGAAAGACTGCAAAATGAGAAATAATCTCCCAGTATCAACAGAGTTAACTGTACATTTGCTAAAATCTGGGCAAACCAGCTTACCATTCATTCCTAGCTTGAACATTTGTGATTGTGAAGGTCAAGGTTTGGTTTTACTTTTATGTGCAGGAGTCCAACCTATTCCTTCTCAGGGAGGGAAACTTGAAATTGCCGGCACTGTAGTCGGCCATTGGGCTGGAAGCAGACGAGGCCGAGGGGGTAGAGGGCCATTTCCTCTGCAGGTTGTTTCTGTGGGAGGACCAGCCAGAGGGTAAGTACAACGTTGTGGAACAGACTTTTCCTACCTAATCTAATGTTTTGGGGGGAAAAAAGTAAACCAGGGAAAAGGGGGAGGCACTAGAAATGGCATACAGCACATTTTAGGACACATTGGGTAAATGATATCCACTGAGTATTCAAGTAAAGCATTTACATTCATTTTAAGATGTTTTTAATCAGTTATTCAGATGAGTGTAAGCATTTTTGTGCAGATCAGATTCATACTCTGCATGTGACAGAGAGATGTACACACTGGATTGTTTTGCGTGAAGAAATGACTTGGGAGCTTTCTCACATTAAATCAAGAAGTTCATTACACCTCATCAAAACTGTTATAGCACTCAGTTATTTTCTTTGTCATGGTAGAACATCTACTAAGTAGTATGATCAAGTTTTTAATAACTCCATTATGTATTTCTTCTGTGAAGCAGAAAACATCTGAAGGACATTGCTAGGTTTAATAGCTCTCTGCTATGGTTGTGATGGGAGATGTGCTTAAAAGAATATTAATTTCTTCAGTTCCCCCACTTAATTTCACTAGAGCTGAAATTACAGGTGCACAGCATTTCTGAAAAAGAGTTACAAAAAATACCTGGTCCTTTACTTTTAAGATCGTATTTTTTCCATAGACTTCATTGTTCTGTGCCCTACAGAACTGTTTTATCATCTAATTACAGTTGTATCTAGTACAGGAGACAATCCCCAAGTAATGTGATTTATATTTTAAGTCTGTCTTTAACTCTGCTAAAGGAATGGACTAAAGAAGGCATATTTATGCCATCTTGAGCTAGGAAGCAGTGGTCTGAAAGAACTGTATGAATTCCTCTCCGTCCATTAATTTGATCACGTGTGCACTATAAAGCATAGTGCTAAAGTCAGCAAGAGCTGTTGGAATGCCTGTCTTGTTGGAATGAGCAAGGAGAGCCCTGGGAGAATGGGAGCTGGGGGTAGGAGCAAGACCTGCTAGTGTGAGGACAGGCAATGGTAAGAAGAGCAGAAACAAAGATCAAATAAAGTTCAGCAGCAGCAAACAGCATTTGTATGAGAGCAGAGCTGGCACTTTGAGAGGAATGGATTTAGGTAGGAATATTTTATTCTCTAGAATGAGACTCAGTTGCCAAAATATAAGCATCTGGTGTTGTTTTAGATGGTTCAGACAACTGTCAGCTAACTGCAGGCTAGCCAGGGTCTGTGGAGCACCTGTGCTCCACCAGAGTAGCAGCAGGAGACACAAGACAATGGGAATAAGCTAAGGTGTGTGATGAGGCACTAGGCTCCTGGTAGTTTAAACTTATTCCTTAGTTTCACTGAATAAAACAACACTTCACAATATAAGTGACTCCAGTTCTGGAGTCCCCCGGACAAGGAAGATAAGGATGTGCTGAAACATGTCCAGAGAAGGGCCATGAGGATGATCGGAGGGCTGGAGCACCTCTCCTATGAGGACAGGCTGAGAGAGTTGGGATTATTCAGTTTGGAGAAGAGAAGGCTTCGAGAAGACCTTCTTGTGGCCTTCCAGGCTCTGCAGGGAGCCTACAAGAGGGCTAGGGAGGGACTTTTTCAGATGTCAGGCTGTGGTAAGACTAGGGGTAATGGATATAAGCTTGAGGAGGTTAGGTTTAGGTTGGATATTAGGAGGAAGTTCTTCACCATGAGGGTGGTAAGACACTGGCCCAGGTTGCCCAGAGAGGTGGTGGAAGCCCCAGCCCTGAAAGTTTAAAATAAAAGGCCAGGCTAGATGGGGCTCTGAGCAACCTGATCTAGTGGGAGGCATACTTGCCCATGGCAGGGGGATTGGAACTAGATGAGCTTTAAGGTCCCTTCCAACCCTGATAATCCTATGATTCTTCAGTTAAATGGAGTGAGAGAAGTGCTGTTTGTGGAGCACATCTGGGTCATTTACAGTGTCATTCTGCTGTCTGACTGAGGCACGCTGAGTGATGGTCTGGAGACACCTTTAGGCTCAGATCTGGCCTGCATTTACACATACAATTTATGGACTTCCTGCATGAAAAGCAGTTCCTCCATTTTCTGAAGAAGCAAATGCTTTCAGTTATGCAATTAAACATCAGTACCCAGGAACTAACACTGGCAAGACCTAAGTTGATAGCCTTCCTTATTTGGGAAGTGGTCAAGTCACTGAAATGGTCTTACTGCTCCTGTAAGTACCTTTATAATGAAGAAATACTTTCCTCCAATAGTAGCTTTTGAGTTAGGAGATAAAATAGGTGACACTTTCTTTCTGTCAGAGGTATTATATTTGAGCAGTTAAGTTTGGGTGCAGGTTATCACCTCAGACAAGAAAACTGTCCATGCCAGATCTCCCTGTCTCCATCAGATCGTAACTCATGTTAAATTCTTCACGTGTAGAGTTACTGGGATTAGTCAAAGAGAGAAAAATTAGTACAGGCAGCTTAACTGTTTGTTGTGTCACTTGATACTAAAAATAAAACCCAGAAGGAAAACACACTAATGTTGGTGTTGTATCTAAAAACCCGGCACTTGATAGGTTGGGGTCCTTGGCAGATGCTGTTTCCTACGAAAGAACACTCCTGGGAAAATGCACAGTGCATGATCTGCAAATTATCCCCTAGTCCTGCACAATTCTATTTCATTTTTCAGCAGAGGAGATCCTGTCAGACTTGTTCACACCATTGTCTCATGTCTCTCTGCAACACTGAACTTGGATGTTGTTCTTACTGTGTAAAACTATGCCAGCTACTTTTTGTTGGCTTTGATCCATCAGTGTATTCAGTGTGATTTTCTGAGTAGGAAAACTCTTGCACAGCTCCTTGAAGAGCACACTCACCTTGTAAAAAAAAGAATAGCAAACTGTTCAAATCTTTGGAAATAATGCAGTGAGAGTTACTGCAATATAAGGCACAGCTTTATTCTTCGCTGTTGCTTTTCAATCCCAGTATTTAATTTCTTAGTGCTCAGTGTAGGAACTCGCAGTGTTGACATGGGTAAAGACTTGCATGGCACAGGTAAGTGTTGCTCCACTGGAGCAGTTCAGTTTTTGCAGCAGAGGAAGTAGCACTACAGAAAAGCTTACCTCCTGAGGAGGCCACAGAAATGATGAGAAGGTTGGAACACCTCTTCTGAGGATAGGCTGAGAGGGCTGGGTTTGTACAGCCTGGAGGCTCCAAGGGACATCTTATTGCAGCCTTTCAGTACTTAAATGAGAGAGATGGAGACATTCTTTTTCACAAGGCCTGTTGTGATAGGACAAGGGGTGATGGCTTTAAACTAAAGGAGGGAGACTGGATATAAGGAGGAAAATGTTCACACTGAGGGTGGTAAAGCACTGCAACAGGTTGCCCAGAAAGGTGGTGGATTCCCTATCCCTGGAAACATTCCAGATTAGGTTGTTTGGAGCTCTGAGCAACCTGCTCTAGTTACAGATGTCCCTTCACTGCAGGGAGGTTGGATTTAGATGATCTCTAATGGTCCCTTCCAACTCTTAATTTTTCTATGATTCTATGATTTGTAGTAGAGAAAACAAAAATAATTTTTAGGTGAGAAGCAGTCCTTGACGTAATGGTAAAGAATTTTAGTTTCTGCAGCTGATGGCATTAAAGTGGTTTTAGCAGAGTGAAAGTTAGTTTTGATCTAATCTAATCTTAACTGAATCAAATAGGAAAAAAGCTACCACCTGATGTGTCCTGGTGGGAAGGCTCCATTCGAAAGCGTCCCAGCTTGATAAATTGCTATATGTCAGATGTGGCTGAAGCCTCCTTTTTTTTTTTTTTTTTTTCACTCAGGTTCTTAGATTGCTTTGTATTCTCCCATCAAAACTGAAGCAATTTCGCCTTCCTCTCTTTTCTCTTATTCCTTCTGTCTAGCATATTTATACATGGGGAGTGTTTTTCTGTGGGAGAAATGGCCTCATAAATGATTCAGATTGCTTTGTATTTTTTAAGGTGAAAGTATTTTGAGCTCTTGTTTTTAAAGTGCCATAAAAATAATTTGATGCTTGAAAAATGTTTCTGCAAAGCTTGAAAGTCCTCATTTATTGTTTCTCTAGAAGGGAAATCCAGAAATAGTTATTTTGTGTCTACAAAAACAAGAGGTTTGTTAGGTTTCATGCACTTGCATGCAGTAGAACCCTGTAATTCTGAATTACTCAGACTGCTTCTGTAAAGAAATGTTAGTCACTTGACAGTAAAACTAGGGGGCAAAAATCTCAGCAAAATAGATTTGAAGTAGTTTTAAGCAAAGCTGATCTGTGTTTCTCTCTCTTCCTTTTCCTCAACAGGCGTCCTAGAGGAGTTATTTCCACTCCAGTGATAAGAACTTTTGGAAGAGGCGGAAGGTACTATGGGAGAGGTTACAAAAGCCAAGGAGCAATTCAGGTAATAAAGCCATGTGCCTGACTTCACAACACTGTAGTTTACAGACTAGTACAGTATGGACTTCAAGACCAGCTAATAATGGCAAGCACAACTTTAAAAAAGTGTTTCTTATAGTAACCTTGCCTATGTGTGGAAGCTGTAAGCTGCACCACCAGTACTGGATGACAGGCTAGAGTTGCATCTCAATTCTAAGCAAAGTTTGGTTATACAGAGAGACCTGGGAAAATGTATTTTGATATGAAGGCTGTGCCTACAGGACTCTTAACAAGCCACAGAATTAGAAGAAAATTGAGGAAAATGGGAGAAACACAGAGCTGAAACAAGTTAGGCATTTCTCTTCCAGCCCCCACTCTTTCTCAGTTGCTTTTCTGGGACCATGGTTCAACCTCATCAAGAAAAATTAGGAGCAGTAGAAGGATCTTTGCTGCATGGCCCCAAATAGAAGCACATTGCTCTGAACTTGTAGGAAACAGCAGAGCAGGGTCTGCCACCATGACCACGCAGTTTCCCTTCAGTGATGACGTATAAAACATCCGCGGGTCATGGGTTGGTCTTTTCCATGGATCTTTTAAATAGAGCTGGAGCAAACTGCTGTTTCCCATTAAGTGCCAATTGCTTCAGAGTTATGTTTTCCTCCCTTTTCCATTGTTCTCGCTGCTGTGCAGTTCTGAATGTTGATGCAAGTCCAAGTGGCAATGGATGAGTGGGTAGAAAATAGGTGGAAAACTTTCACAGGAAATATGTAATATGGCTGTGCAATTTGTCACAGAGATGTCAGTATATATAACTAGGGAGGTGTTCACGGGTATCAGACAGTGAGAGAAGGAATGTTCCCCAGTGGATCGTGAAGCATGTATTAACTCCAAGTAAAACCTGCTGTGTTCTAGGTGTAAAAATTCAAGTACTTCTCTTCCTAGTTAAATTTCTTTTTACACAGAATATGTATGTCTGCAAATGTACCTGTGTATTTGAAGCTTTACATCTTTTGCTTTAAATAGAAGAGAAACCACTATGTTAATTATGTAGTGTCTAATTTCTGAGTACCTTAACCTAGGAAATAAAGGAAGCCCTAAAAAGGAGCTCCCAAATATTCTGGGCTTACTAGAGATTTAGGTAGCTGAAGTGGATGGTAGATAGTCTTGGCAGACAGTCAGCAAGAGTGGGTATTCATTTTTTTATTAATGATATGGAATTCAGATGCTAAATCCTTGTGATCGCAAGGATCTGGGACTACAATTGTGCTTGTGGTAGGGAGGAGAAAGATGAATGGCATTTTGTGTTGACTGCTCCTGAGGAACTTGGATTTTAGGGTCACCAAGTTGTTACACTCTAGTATATGTTCCTTTGACAGGAAAATCAAAAAGATGAGCTAAAATGGCTGTGGTAGGGACAGCATTGGGTAACTTAATGCATAACAAGTAGGTTCTAATACCCAGTTCAGACTAACTGGCAGCAGTTTACTTCCCTGTCTGCAGAGCTGGGCAGTTAAGAGTTCCTGTGCAGGGCTAGATTCAGACCTGTGTGTTTACACCAAGATCCTCTGTACCCTAGCTTTATTGATACTCACTGGGAGGCAATAGGAAGGCAGGTTGGAGAATCTGACTGAAACAAGCAGTTTGTATCTATCAAACACAAAAGACTGATTCTTTGCAAGAGGAGACCTTTCCCCCTTGATCTGGAGAGAAACAAAACCCATGTATTTAATCTAAAACTTAGCACTTAGTAAAGGCTTTAAAGAAGTACATTCACCCACATGATAAATTGTCACATACCTCTACAATGTTACGGTTGTGCTTTTCTGAGTAACAAAGTTCATGGTGCTAGAGAACACTCCTTCTTACTCACCTGCAGAACCTTTCAAGCAGTTCAGAGAAGTACTAACCATGCTGTTTCTAGTATGTAAAAATTAAAGATGATTACATAATGGAACTGTTTGCTATTGTATGAGGTGTGTAAGATGTCTGTATCTTAAGTCATTTCTTAGTACTTGACTGTGTTAACATGGTGACAGAGAAGTACATTGCTTCTTAGCAACCCAGCCTTCTTCTGTTGTGCTGTTGTCTAAAGGCTGTGCTGATTCTGGAACACTATGATCCATTGTTGCAGATACTTAAAAACTAAATATACATTCTGATGCTGCATAAATCTGCTTTTTATTGCTGTGCTCAGTCTTGTAAGAGTCTACTATATATGCTTTTCATAGTCCCTTTCCTAATCTCAGAAGCATCTAGACTAGATAATACCGCATGGAGCTCCTGTGCTGCTTTAAACACTGAAAACCACTTTGTTTTGTATTTGAGTAACATGTAATCCTAGCCTTGAATTACAATGTATATGAACCAAGAAGCAGAGTTCAGCTATATATTGATTCTCAGTTTGGGTATTTCCAGATGTTTCTGTAGCTCTTGCATTGTGAAGCCTCAGAGTTAAAAAGGGAGGAGCAACAAAAGGCATGTCTTAGAAGGTGCTCAGAAGTACTGAACATGCCTTCTCCTCTGTGCTCTGCTGTTTATTTGGTCTGCCACTTGTTACTGCAGCAGGGCATCCTATTTGGTAGTGGCTTGTGGTATTTACGCATTCTGCATGCTGCCTGTGTGTAGTGTCATTGTAACAGATTGTAAGTATCTAGCAGTGGTTCTTCAGTAATTTTTTTCTTTTCTTAAAAAAATAGGGCAAACCTCCTTATGCTGCTTCAGCAGAAGAAGTAGCCAAAGAACTTAAATCAAAATCAGAGGAATCTAAATCCTCACTTGTGTCTTCAGATGGATCCCTGGCTGAAAATGGAGTTGTGACTGAGGAAAAACCAGCTTCCCAGATGAATGGGAATACAGGAGACATCAGGGCTTCCAATCAGTCTGAAAGTGCCTTGAGTAATGACTCTAAAATGTGCAATACAAATCCTCACTTAAATGCACTAAATGCAGACAGTGTTTGCCATAAAGATGATGCTCTTGAGGCCACTGTCTTAAAAAAAGAAGAGTAAACTTATTTTTTATAGAGGGTGAAGGATGTTGGGAAGGGTCAGGATTAGGAATATCTGGAAAGAAAGAGAGCCTACAGTTACGTACATTTTTTCCTTTCCGTAAGAGAAAAATGAGGACTTTGGAAATTCGGATCCCTCTTGGATGTCAGAGATTTAAACAACACAGTTTTGTTTTAGTTTTAACCAGTTGTAGTCAAAATGCTACAATAAAACAAACAAACAAAAAAAAGAGAATGAAGAGCATTTGACTCCCACACTTAAAATGAAGTATACATAAAGTTTAAACTGGTTATGACAAAAGCTTGTAGTTTTGTTTCTTTTTTGAACTATAAAGAAAACAAATTTTGGCAGTCTTTAAGTATATATAGCTTAAAATATAATTTTTAGTACTTGGCACCATATGTATGCCATTATATTTGATTTTGCATTACTGTGTCACAATAAAGCTTTCTTTAAGGCTTTGATTTCATGATTATGGGGGGAAAAAAGGCACAAACCACAGTTTTTTTTCTTTCTTGAATCTCATCACCGTTGACGTGGTTCTTTTTGTGTTACAAATGTGCAAACTATCGAAACTACCAATTATAGAGTTAATAATCTTGCAGTTCTGCTGATTTTTACAATAGACATCATAACATACTTTACAAGCAAGTGAAATGGAGAATAAACTTGAAATCATAGAAAGATGCAAATGACCTTTCAAAACAAACACAATGTGTTGGGAAACTTTTTGTGACTAATACCATGCATCCGTGATCAATGAACTATGTGGTTTTGAATCAGACGTAGACCATTAGTAACTACTATTTGAGCTAAACTTCTGCATGGTTCATGATTTTTAAAGTGTGTAGTTAATATTATGCATGTTCTTGTCCTCTTTCTTCCATTCTTACAAGTACTGTGCCCATTTGCAAAACAGAAAAAAAAAGCTAATAATCAGTAATAGTCCTATAAAAGATGTTAACTATGTTTAGTCATTGACTGATCTTGCTCTAACCTTTAAAATTTTGTGATTATTGACCTCTGTTGCATTTATTCTAAAACTTTAAAGACAAAAAAATAATTATCTAGCCGTTTTGAATATCAACGTTACCCTGGTGTACTCATTGCTGTATGCATTATTGTTCTCTGTTGCTGTTTTATGCCTTCATATTAGCAAATATGAAATTCTGTGAAAAACAAACAAAAAAAAATAAGCTTTGATCTTCAAAAAAAAAAGTACCCCCCTTCTGTAGCAGGAAACAAATGGCTTGTTCTTGAGAACTTTCCCATCAAGGATTTAGTATAAGCAAATATACCTGTATCATTTTGATGTTTTTGTTAGTGTTTCCAAACTTAATGTACTTCAAAAATCAGAATCATTTCTTTATATTCGTTTTCATATAATTCTCCTGATGCTCTTCATCACACATTAGTGATCAGAAATGAGGTGTAATTCCCCATTCCCTGCCCGCAAGAGCTAAGTAGGTATCTTAATGTAAGTTGAAGGGAGTTCTGCCCCAACTCATGGATTGTGCAAGAATGAACTACTGTTGGGTTTGATTGGTTGTAGATGGATTGTGGTGTGGTGTATTTGAAGGCTATTGAATGCAACTTACAGTGCTTAATAAAAATCTTTATTCTTTTAGTATAAAATACTGTATGCCTTTTTTGTCAACTGGATTTTTAATTCACATGGTGTAAATAAAAGTTTTTCTATGCCCAGATGAAGTGATGGAGTTAGCAGACTACATGATGTCCTCCCAAAAGATCCCACGTTAAGGTCTCTAAAGGCTGAAGAGCACAATATCACAACTGGGGATGTAAAGTCCCATCGGAAAGGGAGAAGGAAAACACCTTTACGTGCTGCTGCTACTGCTGAGGGATCCTGCACTTGACTGGGGTAATCACAGAATCATTAAGGTTGGAAGAAACCTCTAAGATCACCAAGTCCAACCATGCCCAATAAACCATGTCCCTAAGTAGCACATCTATACATTTTTTTTAAACACCTCCAGGGATGGTGAGTCCACCACTTCCTTGGACAGCCTGTACCAATGCCTAACAACTCTTTCAGTTAAGAAAGTCTTCCTAACATCCAATCTGATCCTCTATGGGTGCATCCTTTTTTATTACTATTTTAGGTGCTTCTTGACCGCAAGCACTAAGCAATTCATGCCTCAGCAAGTTCTGCACACATACAAAACTGGAAGGGATGCACCCTCCTCGTTGTTCATCTGCCCTTGCTAATAAAAGTGCACAGGTACTGGAGAACTACATATGGGGAAAGAGTCTGTGTGCACAGGGCCAAATTCTGCCCTGCTTAATGGGAGTGAAAATAGTTATTGAGGTGGTTTTGCAGGATTTGAAGTCAGAATCTATGCCCTTTGAATTTTGTGCAGCTACTTCAGCTGTTCACATTGAAATGGGAGATGGTTAGACAATAATAACAGGGACAGTTGTTGAAAAAAAAAAAAAAAGAACAACCCCAGGTGCTCACAGAGTTTGAACTAGAAGATGCTCAACAGTGCCTGTATCGCAGCTCCTGGTAGCTGAGAATAATGTATGCTGTTATGCAGGAGTTTCTTCTGCAGCGTGGCACTCACTGACGTAACAGGAGGAGTTAAAATTTATACCTTGGTTTTGTCTGGGTGCACACCCTTATTGTCTGCTGCCTCTATCTGAACCATCATCTGTTTACTCTGGTGTCTGACACCCATTGTTCAGGAGAGGCTTGCCCTGAGCCTTTAGATCTCCAGTTGTGTCTACATGAGTGGTGTTAAGAGCTCTGCCTTCTGCTGTTGATGCCTCAGCACAGCTCTCTTCTGTGCAGAGGACAGCAGTCTTCTTCCTCTCTCCTTCCCAAGTGGAACAAGGTGGAGAGGAGCTGGCTGTGCAGATGTCAGGGCAGCTATCTAGCAATCACAGAATCATTAAGGTTGGAAGAGACCTCCAAGATCAAGTCCAACCATACCTAGCACTACCGTAGCACTAGACCATGGCCCTAAGTACAGCATCTAAATGTTTCAAATACCCCCAGGGTTGGTGACTCCAGCACCTCCCTGGGCAGCCTGGGCCAAGACTTAACAACCCTTTCAGTAAAGAAATTCCCCCCTTACATGTAATCTACTCCTGCTGCTGACCTCTGGTGGAGTTGTGTCCCCTCCCACCCTTCACTCTGCAGTGTTACTTGCCCCATGTTAGTGCTTGTCTATTCTGGAAGCATGACCCTTGTTCTGGTGATGGTTCAAGGCACCAGCTGACCTCTTTGCCACCAGTTTCACTTCTCATGGGTTAAACACTCTCAACAAAAATAAATGTGGACAGGAGATCCACCAGCCTGCCACCTACTGTGAGTGTAATGACTTCACTGCTTTCCTCAGTGTAACTGCCAACAATAATTTTTTGTGGGCAGCCAAAGTGTGTCTAAAATGAGAATAAGGAGGTACAGCAAATGAACTAGTTTATTGGCCCAAATGTAAGGTGCCACATTTACTTTTTCTAGCAATTCATTTCCAATGTAAAGGTTTAGGTTGTGTGGCACATGTGCTTGACCTGGAGCACATAATTCTCTTTGTAGCCAATTTAAACCTCTGTCATTGCCCTGCAGAGGCTGAACCCCAGCTCCTTGGGCAGGAACTACTCTGGGGTGGGAGCAGGACAAGCCTTCAGCTGCTGGAAGATGCTAATGGAAGTAGCAGTGGGGACATCTTACAGTTATAGAGCTCCCTGGTTCCCTGACAGGGAACACTGGTGTCAAGGCCAGAGCCAACAATGGGTTGGTTTTTTGACCTCTGCAATGGGTACATGCAGTTCAGCAACTGAGGATTCAGGTGAGGCCGCAGTGGGTGTCCTGGGGCAGAGCAGGGACTGATAGGCTGGGGGAGAACTGAGTGGATCCTCCATGAATCTGTAGCCCTTGGGGGCAAGCACGGGGGTACCTGTCTTCCCTCCTGTCCTGAGTAGCTTCCTGCAGGAAATTAGATGCTTTTTTAATTAATTTAATCCTTGTCCAAAGAGCTAAACTGACTCTGGAATCAGTGATCCTACAGAAAGAACATGTGTTGCCTTGGCTTGCTCCTGAAGAACACCTTGCACACCTCACTTTCTGCATCAGCAAGTATGTTTTATTGTGCACAATGTCACATAGACCTATCTTAGTTCCTATGTTACATGGAACTTTTTCATGTGCTAACTAAAATAGTTAACATCCTTTAATGATGTTACCTACATGTACACAGGTCCCAAGCATCTCCTCCAGTGATAACTGTGGAGTGCTGCTAGAGAGCAGCTCAGCCCTGAGCATGGAGATGTGGATGCTGCTGATGTGTTTCGCTGGTGATCCCCTTTAGCTGCCTTCATCCCTGCTGCCAGTCCATGCTGGGGGGCTGCGGGGTGCCTGTGGCATGGGTGGAATCTCGTGGTTCATCTGTTGGCTGAATGTTGCTAGAAAGCAACCCAGAAAAAAGTCTGACGCTCGAAGCGTGGAGGCTGAAGGCAGCTCCTTGCTACAGAATCACAAAATCATAAAGGTTGGAAGAGACCTTTAAGATCACGAAGTCCAACCATACCTAGCACTACTACCATGCCACTAAACCATGGCCCTAAGTAGAGCATCTAAATGTTTCTTAAACACCTCCAAGGGACAGAGACTCTACCACCTCCCTGGGCAGCCTGGACCAAGACTTAACAACCCTTGCAGGGAAGAAATTCCTCCTTACATCCAATCTAAACCTCCCCTGCTGCAACTTGAGGCCATTTCCTCTTGTCCTCCCCCTGCTAACCCTGCAGAAGAGACCTACCCCCAGCTCACTGCAACCTCCTGTCAGGGAGTTGTAGAGAGACAAAAGGTCTCCCATGAGCCTTCTCTTCTCCAGAGTAACCAACCCCAGTGCCCTCAGCTGTTCCTCAGCACACTTGTGCTCCAGAGCCCTCCCTAGCCTCCCTGCCCTTCTCTGGACACACTAATGCCTCTCTGTCCTTGTGCTGAGCAGCCCAAACCTGAACACAGTACTGTAGGTGTGGCTTCCCCAGTGCTGAGTACAGGAGGATGATCACTTCTCTGCTCCTACTGGACACACTATTTTTGATCCAGGCCATGCAGCACATCTTCAGCACACCCCTGCAGGTGTGACTTCTGAAGTAGGTGCCCAAGGGTGGAGGAGCTTATCGTTATTTATAAAGCCCAAAGAGCTCTTTCAGAAACAAGCCTTTTTTTCTGAAGTGAAAACTGATACAGATAAAGATGATGGCTCTCAGGCCCTGATAAAAGTTCAGCTGGGGGAACTGCTGGCTGGGGATGTGGCCATGCTGTTCTCCATCCCATGCCAGTGGGTTTAGCTGTCAGCTGAGGGGAGCCCTGCTCAGCGCTTGCTTGCAAGCACTGCTTCTTCCTGGGCTGGCCTGGCTGATGGTTTAACTGTGGTGTTAATAGCTGATGATGTTCTATGTGTGCCACAGTCCATCTGCGTTTTTTACACCCAGCCTTCAGTGCAGGCAGGGAGGGAATTACTGGTGCTGGAGATGATTTAGGGCCCGGGGGCAGGTCTGTGCAGGGGGAGGCCAGCGCAGGCTCTTGCACCTGAAGGGCAGCCTTGTGTTACAGGCAGAGGAAAAGGAGATGGGAGCGAGTAGCTAGATGGTAAGTGATCACAGGAGCAGCTCCCTCCCACCGGGGATGGCGAGGAAGCGCCGCGACCATTTTCTTTGCTGTGCTGCTCGAGGCCGCGGCTGCGTCGCTGGATGGCTGCGTCATGGCCGGGGGGGTTAGGCCTGCCGGAGAGCGGCAGCCACCGCGCCGCCCTCCATAGCCTCCTGAACAACTCTGGAAGTGGTTAGGTTCTCAGGGCTGTGGCTAGCCTCGCGACCCGCGGGTGTAGCTAGGGCTGTCACGAAGAGGTTCTGAGGAGCCCTGGTGAGCAGGCTCCGTCCCAGCGGTGCACAGGCTGGAGTCCCAGCGGCCGGTCGCAGCGAGGCCAGGGAATGGCGCATGCCTGCTGGGCTGGGAGGAGATGAGCAGGGAGATGGGGAACAGGTTTTTCAATGCAGCCGGTGCTTAATTATCCAGACCCGAGGTAGATTACAGCTCCCTCAGTGAAAGACTGTGTAACCCTTTTTATTGCACCAAAAGCCCATGAAATGACCCAGGCTGAGTCCAGTCATGCTTAACTGCTGGGTAGGGTGAGACCTCCAGCATCTGCTGCCCCTCTCCTGGGGAAGCCTGGTCCCCACTGGCTACTGCTCTCCCTTGGGAATGAGCAGGGTCACAAAGTGGGTTGGAGTGGGAAGGTTTCCAATGTCTCATGTGGTGTCCTCCACCCCAAGATGTCCAATTCACCCATAGGTGAATGCCCCAACAGCACCATGGAGGGCTGGGGCCATGCCAGCTGTGGGGATGCACCACCACAGCCACCTGAACCCTCAGGGTGGGCTTTGCAGGGTTAAATGTCCCCATCTCTAATTGTGACCACTACAAATTAATAACAAACTAGTTCTGCATCAATAGTTCCCTAAAAGACTGTTGTTCAAAATAAAACACATTCCTTAAATGTGCTTGACAACTTCCAAGAAGCCAGTGGCAGTATCCATGTGTGTAATTCCTTCCTGCCTGTGGTGCCAGGAGGTTTTGCTCTGCTCCCCTCTGGGCACGGCCCTGAGCTGGAGGCAGTCCTTTGGGACTACTTTTTCCTCCTTACCTAATAAGCCAAGAAGGCTAATAGCATCCCGGGGTGCCGCAAGAAGAGTGTGACCATCAGGGCCAGGCAGCTTCTCCTGCCCCTCTCCTCTGCCCTGGGGAGGACACAGCTGCAGGATTGGGTTCAGTTCTGGGCTCCCCTGCTTAAGAGAGACAGGGAACTTGTGGAGAGGGAACAGAGAAGGGTCACTGCAATGCTGAGGGGACTTGAGCAGCTCTCTTGTGCAGAGAGGCTGAGAGAGCTGGGGCTGCTTAGGCTGGAGCAGAGCAGCCTGAGGGGAGAGCTGAGCAATGCTTAGCAATCCTTCAAGGGTGGGGGGCAGGAGGCTGGGGCCAGGCTTTGTTCTGGGGTGCCCAGGGACAGCACTAGAGGCAATGGGCACAAACTAGCAGCCAGGAGTTGGTTGAACACGAGGAGGAACTTTTTTTCCTTTGAGAGTGGTGCAGCACTGGCCCAGGCTGCCCAGGGAGACACTTGGAGTCTCCATCTTTGTCCCCAGCTTTGGGGATATTCCAAAGCTGACGGGACACCAACTTGCTCTAGGTTCTCCTGCTCTTGCACGGGGGTTGGACTAGATAATCTCCAAAGCTCCCTTCCAACCCCTAACAGTCTGTGATTCTGTGAGGGGATGCAGTGACAGGAGAGATGCAGTGACAGGAAGGGATGCAGTGACAGGA
>VWZO01009248.1:73861-83978 GCA_013396975.1 Bucco capensis | reverse complement strand
GATGCAGTGACAGGAAGGGATGCAGTGACAGGAAGGGATGCAGTGACAGGAGGGATGCAGTGACAGGAGAGATGCAGTGACAGGAAGGGATGCAGTGACAGGAAGGGATGCAGTGACAGGAGGGATGCAGTGACAGGAAGGGATGCAGCAGCAGCAGGCAGAGGATGCAGCATGTGCCAGCACAGCCCAGCTGAAGGCAAACCCATGGGCCCTGCAGAGCCCAGAGCCCTCAGCCTGAGCTTTGTCCACAGACACCTCTCTTTGGAACAGGCAGAGGAGAGTGAGAAGCTCCTGAGCCCTTCCCTGGAGATTTGCTTCACAAGGGAAGGATTCCTGACAGTTTTTGAGCTAAATACTGTTTCTTTTTTTTTTTTCAAATCATAACATCATTCCCTCATCATCCATCATGGTTCTGTTCTAGTATTTGTAATAAAATGTAACATTTAATGACCTGCTACCAGATGGATTAGCAATCTGCTGGCTGCAGCTGGTGAGCCCAAAGGGTGAAGGATGTGGATGTGAAAGAGCTCAACTGAGGGAAAGGGGGAGGGAGAAGAATGATAATCTATGGGGCTGCTGCTGTAGGGATGGGATGGGATGGGATGGGAGCAGAGGCCTAATCAACAGGATGCTGAGTGGCTGCTGGAGGATGATGTTGGAGCCAGGCAGCTCCCAGGGATGCCAGCCTGGAGATGCAGCACCCATGGGTGCCTGGAGGCTTCCAGAGGGGACAAAGCAAGTGCAGAAACCCTGTCCTCCAATTCAGGCTGGGTGACCTTGCTGGCTGCTGTTGGATGGGAGGTATGCAGATCACACTTGGGTTTCATCTGCCTTTTCAGATGATGCCTTGAGTCTGTGTCTTGGGCTGCAGTCTCAGAGGCTCTGCAATTAGCAGTGGATTTTGCCATTCATTTGAGGCCAGGCAGCACCTTTCTGCAGAGCTCCAGGAGGTGTGTCCCCAAGAGCCATTCCTAATAAACCTCATCCTTTTGCTTGCTCTGTCAGCGTTGTGTTCATCTAACCTTTAATCCTGCTTTATTTATACTCTGTCTTCTGTTTTGTACCAGGCTCTCAGCAAACCAAAAGAGAAAAATGATAAACACTTTGGAACTTTCTTTTACTTGGTAAATTTCAGACTTCTTCAGCTTTGTAAAAAAAAAAAAAAAAAGAGCTTCCTGATCCCTAATAAAACACAGCAGGGAGAGGTGAAATAGATGTGAACTAGGCTGATGACAGTGATGGAGTTGGGTGCATCATCCTCCTTTATGAAGTTTCAGACTCCAAAATGGCTCTGGTCCCACTCAGAGTACTCTGGGAGGAGATGGAGGCAGGAGGCAGCTCTCAGCACAGCAGCATGCCCAAATCAGGTTAGACTGCCAAGTTATGAAACCTTGTTTACAAGTGGTTTAAATGTTTATAAAAGCTAGTTTGCAGGAGGCTCCAGGGTGGCCACAAAACTTGGATAGCCATGGCCAGAATCCTTTCTTAGATAGCACTTGTTGGAGACTGTTGCCCAGGCTGGGCAGAGCCTCAGTGGCCAAACCAGTGACAATGCCCAGAGATGCAGAGCCAGCCCTGGAGAAGCCTGGTGTTTCCCTCCCACAACATGCCTTTTTCACCCCAAAATGTGGCAGCCAAGTACTGATTTCTAGAGTTTGCAACTGAATCTGATAGTTCTTCTACTTGCTGCATCTCAGCCCTCAGAACTGATGGGTGACTTGTGGTCCTACGCAGCAGCAGTAAGCAGCCTGGTTGGCCTTGCTGCAGGAAGCAGCTGTAGGAGAAAGGATTGTTAAACATTTCAATAACTATTAACTTGTGTTTCCCTTCTTTATGCCTTTGGATTCTTTTTATCTGCAGCCCTGCCTGGGGACCTTACATTGATTTTAACTGTGCATTGGCACTGGTGTGTTCAGGCTATTGGTCCTGAGGGACTCAGGGGTGGTTTGGGACTCAGACATGGTTTGGGGCCTCAGATGTGGTTGGGCTCAGGCAACATTTGGGGGTTCAGTCAGGATTTAGGGGGCTGAGGTGTGGTTTGGGGCTCAGCCATGGTTTGAGGGCCCAGATGTGGTTGGGCTCAGGAAAGGTTTGGGGGGCTGAGGTGTGGTTTGGGGCTCAGACGTGGTTGGGCTAAGGCAAGGTTTGGGGGCTCAGCCAGGATTTAGGGGGCTGAGGTGTGGTTTGGGACTCAGATATGGTTTGGTGGCTCAGCTATCCCATGGAGCCTTCACAGGGCAGGAGCAGAGGGAATTGCTGCTCTCCCCCAGCAGATGAGTTTTGAGGGAGATCTCCTTGTTGATGCTGCTGCCACTGTCTGCAGGCAGGACCTCTGCTTGCTCTTCAGCAGCTCCTGCTGCCTGGGGGAACACCTCAGCCCCTCTGGCTGCCTGTGAGCTCAGTCACTCTGGTGGCAAAGGTTTGCAGGGGGGTTATGGTACCTGCTCATCTGGATGTCCAGCTGCTGTGTGCTGCCTAAACTGGCCACTGCAGTAGAAACAGAGGAGTTTAACCAGGACTTCAGAAAGAAGCACAACTGGGTGTGGCAGGAGAGGGGTGTGCTAGATTGTCATGGCTTTGCGGGGGGGGGGGGGGGTGGTATTTTTCTGATGACCGTGAATGTGAACATTGGTGCTTCAGATGCTACATTTGCTCACGGAGCCTGAAGAGGGCTGCAGAGCCTAACCTGGCTGTGCTTGACGGAGAGGAGCCGGGGGCGATGGGCAGCATTCCTGGGGACCAAGACAGCAGAGTGAATATGGACACATCTTCCTTTGGATTTTGGTTTTGGACTTGGTTTGGTTTTGTTTTTTTCCCCCACAACCTCTATCAAAACATTTCCTAAGCACTGGGGATTTCTAGCATGTATAAAAATCAAGACGCTGAGCCAATGATAATGATAGGATAATATCCATACTGGGCAGGAGCATCCCTCCTGGAGTACATATGCAAACTCTAGCCCAGGAGCACCTTGTACAAAGTAGAGCTGATTCCATGAAGTCCTTGGACCATGAAGTCCTTGGACCATGAAGTGCTGCAGCAGTTGTGGGCATCACATGGATGCTGCTCTCTGTGATTCCCAGTGACTCTCAGAATGTGACTGGTCCTCTCTTGATGCTACCCAGCACGGGCAACTGGGGATGGCACAGGTTAAGGAAACTGAGGGGTGGATCCCCCAAGCAGGCCTGGGTATATCTGCAGAGCTCATTACACCAGCAGCTGGACATCCAGATGAGCAGGTACCATAACCCCCCAGCAAACCTTTGCCACCAGAGTGGCAAAAAAATGAAAATGAAGCTCCAATGCCATCTCCAGTCCCTGGGTGGAGCATGGAGGGCTTTTTTTCCTGGACCCCACCACGGAGGGCATGGGGCATTCCTGGGGCCTGTTTTTTTTAAAATCTTATTTAAGTTATTCTCCTGAAGGTTGCATTCAGTGAAGAACTGCACATATGACGTGACCGGTGAGTAAAAATACACAGCCAGCATGATGCCATGTGGGCTTTGAGATTCAGAACCACATTCAGAATCATGAAGGTTGGAAGAGGCCTCTAAGCTCATCAAGCCCAACCATACCTAGCACTACATTACCACTAACCCATGGCCCTAAGGAGAGCAATTAAATGTTTCTTAAACCCCTCCAGAGATGGTGACTCCAGCACCTCCCTGGGCAGCCTGGACCAAGACTTAACAACCCTTGCAGGGAAGAAATTTCTCCTTGTATCTAATCCAAACCTCCCCTGGTGCAACTTGAGACCATTTCCTCTTGTCCTCTCACTGTTAACTCTGGAGGGGAGACCTACCCCCAGCTCACTGCAACCTCCTGTCAGGGAGTTGTAGAGAGACAAAAGGTCTCCCCTGAGCCTCCTCTTCTCCACTCTAACCAAGCCCAGTGCCCTCAGCTGCTCCTCAGAAGACTTATTCTCCAGAGCCCTCCCTAGCCTCCTTGCCCTTCTCTGCACACACTCCAATGCCTCTGGCTCCTTCTTGCACTGAGGAGCCCAAAACTAAACTAGGTGTGACCTCCCCAGTGCTGAGTCCCAGGAGGATGAGCACTTCTCTGCTCCTACTGCTCACACTAGTTCTGATCCAGGCCAAGATGCTGTTAGCTTTCTTGGCCATGAAACATTGCTGCTGCTGCACTGTTTCTGTTGCTGAGCTTGGCACAATGTGACAGTGATTTCCCTACTCTGCACGCTGCTGTAAAACACAGGTGAAAAAATGCTTTGGAAGTATTTCTGTGCCCTAATGTTCATTAGGAGGCTTTGGTGTCCAGGTCTTGACAATGTCATGCCCAGTCCCTATGTTGGGCAGTGCTAAGCAGCAGACCAGGCTGGCTGTGTTCACCCAGGGCTTCCTGTGGAAAGCATCTACCTACTGTGCCCCTGCTGTGAGCTTCAGAACTGCAGGGCATGGTCTGGGAGATGCTGTGAGGCCTCCTAAGGTTTTCATACAGGACGGTTGTTGCATATCTACAGATATGCAAATCTTAGAATCAATTCTTTTTGTTGGAGGAGACTGTTAAGATTATCAGGCCCACTACCAGGTCACCACTAAACCATGTCCCTCAGCTCCACATCTCCATGGCTTTTAAATATCGAATTACAGGTTTTCACTTGTCAGCTGCATCATCAGTGGTTTGGACTTGGACCTGCTGGTGCCCTTCCTTCACTTGCTTGCTGAGGTGCAGTGACCTAGGGGTAAGGTGCATCTCTGAGTTCATCCATGCCCCATGAAGAAGTGTTCTTTCACTGCCATGACATGAAGAAATGCAGACATTTTGTTCTTGGACCCAAATAAATACAGAAACACAACAACAAAGACTTACCAGGAAGAAACTGAGTCCACTAGCAGAGAGGAAGAGCCCTGGCCTGCTTGCTCACTGGGAACAGTGACCTTGCCTAATATCCACCCAGTAGAACAGCTGCCCAAGGTGCAGTTACCCATGCTGCTTCCTACAGCAATGCAGCTGCTTCCCAAGAGCAGTTCCTGCCCTCTGCTGTGGCTCTTGGCATGCTGAGGCTATGGCACAGCAGTACCAAGGAGCTACTGACCATTGCCTGAGCTATTTATTACACTGCTTTTCCCTAAAAAAGGGAAGGGAAGGTGCAGGAACAGAAGGTGTGGGAAGGCANAAAAGAAAAGAAAAGAAAAGAGAAAAGAAAAGAAAAGAGAAAAGAAAAGAAAAGAAAAGAAAAGAAAAGAAAAGAAAAGAAAAGAAAAGAAAAGAAAAGAAAAGAAAAGAAAAGAAAAGAAAAGAAAAGATGAAAAGACTACCTGAAAATTTAAAATCTAAGAAGAGAAACTGAAAGCTGGTAGGATGGTGACAGTTTTTTGTCTGTGCACCCTGTACAGATTCTGGTGCCCAACACTAAATACAGAATTTTATAGTCAGTGTGACTCTGATGCCCAAGGAGGTAACTGCTGCACGTCGAGGCCATGCATGACATTGGGTTGCATGAGAGAAGGCAAGAGAGAAGTGTTTCAGTGAGAAGGTGCAAAACCAGATAAATGCAAACTGTATTAAGAATTATGAATACAAAATAAATCCTTTAACTAGATCTTTAAGCTAATCTGCTGCATGAAAGGCCCTTTTAAAGCAGTCTCCTTTTATGACACGAACTGTTCTAAATTCAAAATGCTGTTTACACCCTTGAATGCCTTGCTTCAGACTGCACATCTCCCAGTTCCTCCTGACTGGGGGGTTGAGTTTATTTGGATAATCTTATTTTTTTCTTTTTATTTGAGTATTCTGTATGTTATTTGTGCATTTTGTTACAGTATTTGGACTACTCCTTCTGTGTATTGATGGTAGAGTTCCCCATGGGACAGCCATGGGCTGATATGGGTGCTGCTCATCCATTTGTGCCAACTGAAATAGGACAGAAATAGCACAGTATGGGTTGTGTGAGATGGAACCAGTTACTGCAGCTGGGAAGTCTGGTGTCAGAGGGGAAAACTGGAAGGGATGAACACTCCCATCTGCTGACTCCTCTCTTGCTGCAGCTCAGTGATTACTGTGTTGCAAGGTTGGTTTCACAGATAGCTTGGTCAAGGGGAAAAAAGATAACTTGGTTTACTTCTCTCTCCTGACAAGTAGTACTTCTCTACTACTCTACAATAGCATGGAATTGAGTATGGGAACAATATGGCTAAGGCTACAGGGCATCATAAAATGGGAGGATACTGCTGCAGAGGAAATCTAGAAGAACACTACAAAATGGTAAGAAACCTGGGTAGCTCAAAAAATGATAGCAATCCTTCCCCCTGTGCTGATGACCACCCCTGAGTCCATTCTGAGCACTACACCAGATGTGGGACCAGATGGTTCAGTGTTGTGAGCCATCACTGTTCAAACTGAAGGATTGATGGAGGCTCTTCCAAAGTGCCCTCTTCAGGATGTCACCATTGATGAGTTTTCTGTTCCTAGGTCATTTAAATACTCCTGAAAAAAAATCCCATTTTCTCCTGTGAGCTCCAAGAGAGAAGCTGATCTCTTCATGCAATGCACCCCTGGACCCGGGGGTGCTGGTGGCTGAGAAGCTGGCCATGAGCAAACAGTGCACGCTGGCAGCCCAGAAGCACAATGGCATCCTGGGCTGCAGCAAGAGAAGCGTGGCCAGCAGAGCCAGAGAGGTGATTGTGCCACTGCACTCTGCTCTGCTCACACCTCCTCTGCAATACTGGGTCCAGCTCTGGAGCCCTCAACACACAAAGGCCATGGAGCTGATGGAGCAGGTGCAGAGGAGGCCACGAGAATGCTCAGGGGCTGGAACACCTCTGCTCTGAGGACAGGCTGAGGGAGCTGGGATTGTTCAGCCTGGAGAAGAAAAGGCTTCAAGGGACTTACTAGTGACCTTCCAGTACCTAAAGGGAACTTACAAGAAGGCTGGAGAGGACCTATTTATAAAGGCCTGCAGTGAAAGGACAAGGGGCAATGGTTTTAAATTGGAGAAGAGTAGATTTAAACTGGACATTAGAAAGAAGTTCCTCCCCACGAGGGTGGTGGAACACTGGCCCAGGTTGCCCAGGGAGGTGGTTGAGTTCCCATCCCTGGAGGCATTGCAGGTGAGGCTTGCCAGGGCTCTGGGCAAGCTGCTCTAGTTGGGGATGTCCCTGGCCACTGCAGGGGGGTTGGACTAGATGAGCTCCAGAGGTCCCTTCCAACCCAAACCATTCTAGGATTCTGTGTCAGCTCTAGCATCCTGCTGCACATTTGAAGATAATCCAACTGGCTTTCCAGAGGAAAGGAGTAAAAACACTGACTGTGAGCACAGCTCTGCTGCTGGATAGAACCATTCCCTGAGGAGCAGTGTGGGATACCTAAGGAGCCTGAAAGTGCTCCAGCCCCATTTACAGAGGAGTGTCTGGGTGCACCTTCGTCCATCCCAGCTGCCCTTTGTTGTGGCCACCAACATCCCCACAGTGTTCAGAGGGTTTAGCTCACCAGTGGCTGCACTGGAGACATGCTGACACAAGAAATTTGGGTTGTGCTTTGGAAACAGGGCGTTTTTCATGGGACTTGAGGAGAGGTAAGGAAGATCTGATTCTTCACAGGTTGTATAGGCTTGGTGGGACCAAAGCCCATAAAACAACTAGGAGAGGGAGAGGAGAACAGAACAAGGTGTGATGAGCCGCTACACTTGCAAGTGCTTCCACAGAATCACAGAACCATGAAGGTTGGAAGAGACTTCCAAGATCATCAAGTCCAACCATACCTATCCCTACCATGTCACTAACCCATGGCCCCAAGTACCACATCTCAATGTTTCTTAAACACCTCCAGGGATGGTGACTCCAGCACCTCCCTGGGCAGCCTGGGCCAAGACTTGACAACCCTTGCAGGGAAGAAATTTCTCCTTATATCTAATCTAAACCTCCCCTGCTGCAACTTGAGGCCATTTCCTCTTGCCCTCTCACTGTTAGCCCTGGAGAAGAGACCTACCCCCATCTTACTCCAACCTCCTGTCAGGAAGTTGTAGACAGATAAGGTCTCTCCAGAGCCTCCTCTTTTCCAGACCAACCAAGCCCAGTGCCCTCAGCTGCTCCTCAGCACACTTGTGCTCCAGAGCCCTCCCTAGCCTCGTTGCCCTTCTCTGGACACACTCCAATGCCTCTGTGTCCTTCTTGTATTGAGGGTCCCAAACCTGAACACAGCTCAGGCTCCTTCAGATGAAAATGCTGTTTCAGGAAAGGCAGGTAGCAGTCCAGGTAGTGGCTGCCTGTATTTTAGGGGTGAGGATGCACAAAGCCCAATTTCCCCATGACTATCCCATACCAAAAGGCACCAAAATGGCTGAGTGCTCTGTTTAAACCCCAAGCTGGTTGATGCACTTGGAATTGTTGAGCAGTTAGTGGACTCTGGAAAGGTGAGTGCATCTTTCATGATGGTTCCCAAGCCTCCTCACCCTGCTTTATTCCTTTGACCTGCTCTTCTACTTTCTGTTTGAAGCTCCGAGCAATTAAAATCATGATAGATCAATTTAAACTGAAAAGGTTTAAAGGCATGATGAAGAAAATAGACCGCTTTGCATGTCTCGAGACATTAAGAACATGTCATTCAAAACAACTGAGTCATGATTCAAAATGCAGGCCTGTAATCTTCCCGTCATGCTGCCACACCTTCAGCTATGTCAGAAACCTAATTTCCTTCTGACAAACACCCGTGGTGGACCAGAGCGTGCCATTTCTGACTCTAGTTCAAAGGGAGCTCGGCACAAATGCCACCTGAAAGTAATTTCTGTGGCATGTAAATTCAGTGGGCAAGGCAAATAATTTTTACAGTCCCTCTTCAGTTGTCCTGGACAGGTTCTGCCTCTACTGACATGTGGATCTCTGTAGAAAAACCTAGAACTGAAGTCATTTGGCCCCTTGAACTTCTCTTCCCACTATGGGTGATTTCTGGGGATTTTTGGCAGACTGACAAAAAAGGCAGAGAAATGTCCATGTTTCTCTTTTTGGTCTAAGATAAATAGAAGAATGTTTTTTCCTCCTTTCAGGTGAGATCGATCCAAGATGCTGAATCAACCACAACTGGAATTAAAATCACATCTCAGTTGGGATTCCCTTTGTGAGTCCTTTGTAGGAAGCTCTTGTGCTTCTCAGGAAAGCATGCCAATGGCTATAAAATGCTCTTAGGACACAGATACCCCCCAAATTCCCCAGAGTATGATCATTTTAACCACCTTCAGAGTCTCAGTGAAATTCTCCATCCTCAAGCTAAGTTCAAGCTCAAGGGTTCCTCTTCTGTCTTCACTACTGCCGGTGACCCACTTCCATCTTAGAGGCTAGTGGTGCCCATGGGGACATGCAGTCCTGAGCTCCACTGATGTTGTGTGTCTCAGTGGCTCTGTACACCTTCCTTCTTTGATTTGGTCCTTCATAGACACAAGGTATCATAGAATGGCTTGGGTTGGAAGCAACCTTAAAGATCATCCGGTTCCAACTGTCCTGCCATGGGCATGGACACCTTCCACTAGACCAGGCTGCTCAAAAGCTTGGCCTTGGACGCTTCCAGAGATGAGGCATCCACAAATCCTCTGAGCAACCTGTTCCAGTGCCTCACCACTCTGACAGTAAAGAATTTCTGCCTAATATCTAATCTAAACCTACCCTCTTTCAGTTTAAACCCATCACCTCTCAACCTATCACTACACTCCCTGATAAAGAGTCCCTCTTCATCTTTCCTCTGGACACCCTTGATGTACTGGCAGGCCGCTATAAGGTCTCCATGGAGCCTTCTCTTCTGTAAGCTAAAGAGCCCCAGCTCTCTCAAGTTGTCCTCAGAGGGGAGATGCTCCAGTCCTTGGATCATCTTCTTGGCCGTTCTCTGGACTCACTCCAACAGGTCCGTGACTCTCTTATGCAGTAGGCTCCTGAGCTGACCTGCAGGTGAGGTCTCTTGAGAGTGGAACAGAAAGGAAGTGTCACCTCCCTCAGCCTGCTGCCTTCCCTTCCACCTTTTTGCTACTTGCAAGGGTGAAAAGGGTTATCAAGGGCAGAGCTGGCCAACTTTATAAGCAGCAGTATAATTCCACCAGTTCAAAAGAATGTCATTTCCTCTTTCTTCATGTAAACCAACACCCCTGTGTGTTCAGAGGCCCTCACCCGCCATGACC
>VWZO01009248.1:24646-71604 GCA_013396975.1 Bucco capensis | reverse complement strand
GGGGGGGGGGGGACGGGCCACAGCACGCCGGGGAGCCGAGGCGGGCAGGGGGAGCGCGGGGCCGTGGCGGCGGAAGACGGAGCTCCGCCGCCCTGTCAGCGGGCTCCGGCGCCTAGCGCGGCGGGGCCGGACCGGCCTTCTGGCCGGGCGGGGGGATTCCGGGCACCCCCGGCACCCCCTTCTCTAGTCCTCCGCGGCTCCCCGGGGCGGCGGGAGCGGGGAGGAGCGGGACGAGGGGCAGCCGGGGTGTTTCCCGGCTGACAGGGCTGCCATCGCCGCGCCAGCCCTGCGGCTTAACCCTTGACGGGCTGAGAGGAGCGCAGCGGGGCCCAGCTCCGCGCCCGCCCTGGCGGGAAGGGAAGTGGGGGAAGCGGCGCCGGACGAGGGGAAGCCCTTCCGCGGCGGGAGAGCTCCTGCCCTGAGGCGGGGAGGGCCAGGCGGGGAAGACCTCGCTCGTCCAAGAGCCCGCCCCTGAGCCCGGGTAGAGCTCCCCCGGTCCTCCTCGCCCTGCGGGGAGCTCACGGCGGGCTCCAGGCAGCGGGGAGGCTGTCCCGACCCATTCCCCACCCCGCCGTGTCGCCGAGGTGCCTGAGGCCGGAGCCTGCTGTAGCGGCGGTGGCCGCCGAGCGGGGGGAAGCGGCGGGGACGGAGAGCCGAAGAGCAGGGTGAGCCGGAGCGGAGGACTCCTCTTTCCGGCTCCTCTCTCCCCACACCGCGCTTGCGGAGCAGCAGACAATGGGCTGGTGGTCGCGCCGGAGTTAACGGCGACCGGGGGCAACTTCGGGAGCCTGCATTAGTGTTCTCTTCCTCTGTGAGGAATGGAGAAGTNGGAGGAGGAGGAGGAGTGCAGCCGTACAGGCAGGTTTGCCTTTCATCAGGTGTAAGAGAGGAGGATGCTGGAGCGGTCTCGGCTATGCGGCAGTTCTCCAGGAGTGATGAAGGTGTAAAAAGTGAAATTCAAATCTGGGAAATGACCCGGATGAGCACTTTTTATACAGGTATTCAGGAAGGTTAAACTGTAACTCTTTCATCTTCGCCAGCTCCTGTAATTGCCTTAAAAGAGTTGATGGAGGAGGTGAAGGGAAGAAGCGCTGCCTGCTGCCGTTGTGGTTCAACTGATGATGCCTGAGAAGGCCCTGGGTCAGCTGCAGGTCTTCCCCCAAACTACCTGTGCACACAAAAACCTGTTAAAGAAACTTTGCTGTGGCTTTAGGCATGATGTTCTGCCATTTGTTTCAAAAGCTGTGCAGAAACATGAAGCAGAATACTAAAATAAACAGTTCTAGTGTCAGTGTTGCCAGGGGGGTGTTCTGGACTTGAAGCTCAGAGGTTGTACACTTGCCCTTGTTGATTAAGACTTAGGCACAGATGACAAGGTGAGGCTGGTGTGGAAGCTGGAGAGAAGCTGCAAGTGTTGTGTGCTTAAAACTTGGAAAACTTAGGAACATGAAAAAATGAGATTTTCATGCAAAGTGGTGGTAGAGTGGAGTCACAAAAAGATAAAAAGCAAAAGGAGTTAAGATGCCTGCATAAGGTGATGAATTTTGGTTAAAACTGGTAAAAAATGGGTTAGTTGTTAACTGATCAAGAGAACGATCATTTTGTGGGCAGGTCAGGGGCAAAATCTCATGCACATATAAAGAAAGGTATTTTGTTTGGTGTAAAGAAGCAGAATTGAAATGTAGTAGCTCTCTCGGAGGGATGTTGTACCCTTTTGGCTTAGCTCAATAGGAGCATCCAGAGGTTGATTTTCAAGTAAAGAAAATTAAGAAGGAGGAGACTTCTCACCATGTGAGAACCAAAGACAATTGTATTGGAGGAATTTGTTGAGTGATTTAGTAGAAAACAGCTGTCCTGGTTTGAGTTAAGACCCTAAACTGACCAACAAGGTGTTCCATTCCATGTACCTCATATTCAGTATAAAACTAAGGGCCAGTTCCTGAAACTTCCACACTAAGTTTGGGCCTTGGGGTCTCTTACATAAGGTCTGAGACCCAAGCAAGGCAGGTGCATGATTAAGCTATTTAGCACCTAATAAACAGCAAATACAAAAAAGGAGAGGCTTGGGCCTCCACCTTCCCTGAAGGTTGGGCACCTGAGCCATGTAGTGTGGTGGGCTGGGAACTCTCCTGGTGAGGATCAGAAGCTCAGCTCTGCCATNCCTAAACTGACCAACAAGGTGTTCCATTCCATGTACCTCATATTCAGTATAAAACTAAGGGCCAGTTCCTGAAACTTCCACACTAAGTTTGGGCCTTGGGGTCTCTTACATAAGGTCTGAGACCCAAGCAAGGCAGGTGCATGATTAAGCTATTTAGCACCTAATAAACAGCAAATACAAAAAAGGAGAGGCTTGGGCCTCCACCTTCCCTGAAGGTTGGGCACCTGAGCCATGTAGTGTGGTGGGCTGGGAACTCTCCTGGTGAGGATCAGAAGCTCAGCTCTGCCATTGCAGGACTCTCTCTGTTCTGCCTTCAATCTCGGTCCAAGATTTCCAGGATCCAGCCCCTGAGTCTGATTCCCATGTGCTGCTGAGTCCTCGTACCACAGAATCAGTGCTGACAGTGACAAAGTTACCATCAAGGACTTTTTGGGTGTGGTATTAGTTTTGTATACATATTTCATTTTATAGTTATTTTCATTAAAGTATTTTAATTTTTTTTCATTTCCAATTCACAAGTGTCTCTCTCTGTTAATTCTTTTTTCCTTCCTGGAGTGGGGGACAAGGGGCTAGTAGAGAATATTTGTCACTGGATTAGTGGTCAGCCCAGCTCTAAACCTTGACAACAGCTTATATTTATCCCTGTTTGCTTTTCTAGGTATTGTAAGTCCAAATAAATACTCAACCAAGAAAAAAAAAGTATCCCCTCAGGCTTTAATTGTATAAAATTGTCATTTCTCTCTTCTAGACACTCAAAGCACTGGTAGTGTTAATGCTTATACAGAAACTCTACTGCAACCAAAACCACACAAGTATGGAAAGCTGCATATCCTTACGGAGGCTTGCCCAGCCTTTTAATCGTTTAATCATTCTTGGGTCTCTTTTTAACGTGACACACAGTGCATATTTCAGGTGAAAAAAAGTGTCATTTCTCCTCTGGTTTTGTAGAAGCAGATAAGGGGTTTTCACACTTCCTTTCTGATGGTAGTTTCCAAATACTTAAAGGAAAGTTTTCCATGCTTTTCTTCACATAGCAGTTAGAGTCTACCTTACTAGCTGAGGTTGGGCAGCATCAGTGTGGTAACTTCAGCTGTTCCAGTGGTAAATTTATACCATGAAAATACCAAATCTATGTTAAACTTATTGAATGCAGTTTAGAGGTTGGAAATGAGGAACCAGGTGTCAGCCAAGCACTCTCCAGACCACCACCGAGTACTCAGCAGTTTGCTGACAGAATTGACAGACTGTTAGGGGTTGGAAGGGACCTCTGGAGATCATCTAGTCCAACCTCCCTATAAGAGCAGCAGAACCTAGAGCAGCTTGCACAGGATGTGTCCAGTTGGGTTTGGAATCTCTCCAGAGATGGAGAATCCACCACCCTCAAAGTCAAAAAGTTCCTCCTCATGTTCAGCTGGAACTTGCTGGGTGCTAGTTTGTGCCCATTGCCTCTAGTCCTGTCACTAAGTACCACACAAAAAAGCCTGGCCCCATCTTCCTGACACCCACCCTTTTAAGTATTGCTCAGCTCTCCCCTCAGGCTGCTCTGCTCCAGCCTAAGCAGCCCCAGCTCTCTCAGCCTCTCTGCACAAGAGAGCTGCTCAAGACCCCTCAGCATTTGAGTGACCCTTCTCTGTTCCCTCTCCACAAGTTCCCTGTCTCTCTTAAACATGGGAGCCCAGAACTGAACACAATACTTCAATGAGCAACGACATGTTGTCTACCATTTGGAAATCACTGCACTATGTCTCTTCCCAATACAAGTGCCAGAGGGATGGATTTAGGCCTCTCTGGGGCTTTTAGATATCACTGATCATGTTTATTACCTTTTCCAGGGAGGATTTCTCTTGGGAAGCAGTGTTAGGTCTTTCTGTAGAAATTATTACTTAATCCTGACAAACCTCCCGGTGGTCCCTCACTGCCAGATCTGAGCTCCTGTGTGCTGGGAAAGGTGGCACCTCGGAGCTTGCTGCTCTTGCCTCGGCACCTGTCATCACTGTGTTCTTAGGTCTGCAGAAGGTGGAGTTGCTGCATTGGACTGTACCTTGAAGCACATGGCTGACAGGTTTCTGTCAAGGGGTAGGGCTGGGCCAACCACCAACCCAGGGACAGATATTCTCTATTATCCCCTTTTCCCCCACTCCAGGGAGCAAAAGGGGAAATTAACAGAGNATCCCCTCAGGCTTTAATTGTATAAAATTGTCATTTCTCTCTTCTAGACACTCAAAGCACTGGTAGTGTTAATGCTTATACAGAAACTCTACTGCAACCAAAACCACACAAGTATGGAAAGCTGCATATCCTTACGGAGGCTTGCCCAGCCTTTTAATCGTTTAATCATTCTTGGGTCTCTTTTTAACGTGACACACAGTGCATATTTCAGGTGAAAAAAAGTGTCATTTCTCCTCTGGTTTTGTAGAAGCAGATAAGGGGTTTTCACACTTCCTTTCTGATGGTAGTTTCCAAATACTTAAAGGAAAGTTTTCCATGCTTTTCTTCACATAGCAGTTAGAGTCTACCTTACTAGCTGAGGTTGGGCAGCATCAGTGTGGTAACTTCAGCTGTTCCAGTGGTAAATTTATACCATGAAAATACCAAATCTATGTTAAACTTATTGAATGCAGTTTAGAGGTTGGAAATGAGGAACCAGGTGTCAGCCAAGCACTCTCCAGACCACCACCGAGTACTCAGCAGTTTGCTGACAGAATTGACAGACTGTTAGGGGTTGGAAGGGACCTCTGGAGATCATCTAGTCCAACCTCCCTATAAGAGCAGCAGAACCTAGAGCAGCTTGCACAGGATGTGTCCAGTTGGGTTTGGAATCTCTCCAGAGATGGAGAATCCACCACCCTCAAAGTCAAAAAGTTCCTCCTCATGTTCAGCTGGAACTTGCTGGGTGCTAGTTTGTGCCCATTGCCTCTAGTCCTGTCACTAAGTACCACACAAAAAAGCCTGGCCCCATCTTCCTGACACCCACCCTTTTAAGTATTGCTCAGCTCTCCCCTCAGGCTGCTCTGCTCCAGCCTAAGCAGCCCCAGCTCTCTCAGCCTCTCTGCACAAGAGAGCTGCTCAAGACCCCTCAGCATTTGAGTGACCCTTCTCTGTTCCCTCTCCACAAGTTCCCTGTCTCTCTTAAACATGGGAGCCCAGAACTGAACACAATACTTCAATGAGCAACGACATGTTGTCTACCATTTGGAAATCACTGCACTATGTCTCTTCCCAATACAAGTGCCAGAGGGATGGATTTGGGCCTCTCTGGGGCTTTTAGATATCACTGATCATGTTTATTACCTTTTCCAGGGAGGATTTCTCTTGGGAAGCAGTGTTAGGTCTTTCTGTAGAAATTATTACTTAATCCTGACAAACCTCCCGGTGGTCCCTCACTGCCAGATCTGAGCTCCTGTGTGCTGGGAAAGGTGGCACCTCGGAGCTTGCTGCTCTTGCCTCGGCACCTGTCATCACTGTGTTCTTAGGTCTGCAGAAGGTGGAGTTGCTGCATTGGACTGTACCTTGAAGCACATGGCTGACAGGTTTCTGTCAAGGGGTAGGGCTGGGCCAACCACCAACCCAGGGACAGATATTCTCTATTATCCCCTTTTCCCCCACTCCAGGGAGCAAAAGGGGAAATTAACAGAGAGAGAGACTTGGGGATTGGAAATGATAGACTACTTTAATGATAATAATAAGACAATGAAGTATATCTATATATACATATACACACACACAAAACCAGTAACAGAACCAAACCCCCATTGATGGCAGCTATGTCACCACTGATGCTGTACCAGGAGGACTTCAGCAGCAGACAGGACTCAAGACTCAGGTGACTGGATCCTGGAACTTGAACTCAGGAACTCCTGAATTGAGATGGAAGGCAGAACAGGTAGTCCTGTAGGAACAGAGCTGAGCTTCTGATCTTCACAAAGCCTGAGTGCTCAACCTTCCCACCAGATAGCAACCTAAACCTCTCCTTATATGTACCAGTTGTTAATTAGGTGCTAAATATGCACCTGTTTTGTTTGGGTCTTAGGCCTTATGTGAGAGACCCTAAGGCCCAAGCTTGATACCAAAGTTTCAAGGACTGAATATGACCTGTATGGCATGGAATATCTTGTTGGGACTCAAACTGGGGCAGCTAGACAAAGATTAGGTGTCTGCGTTGTTTTTATAGGTTGGTAGCCTTTAGTAGTCTTGCCTGTGTGATGTTGCTGGTCTGTAGGAAGAAAGAGTAAAGCACTTGTCATCATTAGCTCTGTTCCTTTCTTTTGAACCCCTCTGTTACAACACCGTATGTTACTTATCACTGGAGACCCTTGGACACTGTTTGTGAAGTGTGTTGAGCTATGAAGCCATCAGTATGTTCACAGAATACTGCTTGTGACTTCTTGTTCCGTTGAGTTTCAATCACTGAATCATAGAAAGGTTGGAGTTGAAGGAACCTTTAGAGACCAACCCCCTGCAGTGAGCAGGGACACTTACAACTAGATCAGGTTGCTTAGAGCCCCAAACAACCTGATATTGAATGTTTCCAGATAAGCACCTCTCTGGGTAACCTGTTCCAGTACCCCACTACCCTCACTGTGAAAAGTTTCCACCTTGTATCCAGTCTAAAGATTGTCTCCAAATCAATCATTTCCATGCTTTCCATTTGCCTGAGCAGCTGGAGACAAGCAGCTTCAAGTTCTGTCTGGAGAGAATGGAGATTATCTTATAGGCAAAAGGAAAATAATGCTAAAGCAGACAGTGGGGTTGTTTGACTCCTTTTTGTGAAGGCTTTTTTGATGCAGCTGTTTGTTCTGGTGAAATTGCTCACACCTCAACTGCCCAACTGCTTCTAGCCTTGTGCTGTAAAAAGCCAGCCTCTGTGCTCCATGTGTTCCTGACTCTTCCATTGTTCTATCATAGTATGTCTGTTTTATGTCCTCACCTCTTGGGTCCCTTCTAGAGAAGTTGTTCCTAGCATTGTTCCTCATGTTACCCCACAGCAGGACCACAGGCAGTAGTGGTAGCTGGGGTTGTAGGTACCCCTCTTCTGTAAAGCCTTGTTGGTACAGTAGATGACTCTTTGGGCTTGGAGAAGGCCAGGAGAGGAGTAGGAGGGAGTTGCATTGTGTGCTGATGGATGAAGAGGCTGAGGATCAGCAGGTGCCCAGGTAGTCACTCTGCTATCTGTAGGCCTGCCCAGACAAGTGGCTTTGTGCAGGCAGTGCTGCAGGCTGGAGGAGATGTTTTCCATGCCAAGTGCCCTACAGGCTTGAGGTAGAAGATGTGGGATGAGATGGTTCACCGGCTCATGGAGCAGTTTGGCCAAAGCGTGTTGCACCTGAGCTGTGTGAAGAGCATTTCCTTCTCCTCTGTTTCTAGGAAGTAATGGTGGTCATGGTATGTGAAGCCATGTGTGATTTAGAAGCTATCTGCTTCAGGGACACCTTCTGTTCCTGAGCACCTTTGCTGCAGTTGAGAGCAGCAGGAGTAGGTTTGCTGGGGGGCTGTAATGTAAACCACCAAGGGTTGGAAGATGTCATATATAAGGACAGGTCTCTTAAGTATCTCATTATTTTTATCCCTGGAAGTTTTTAAGGCCAGGCTGGATGGGGTTCTTAGCAACCTGATCTAGCGGGAAGTGTCCCTGCCCATGGTAGGGGGTTTGGAACTAGATAATCTTTAAGATCCCTTCCAACTCTGACAATTCTATTATTATGGAAGCATTACAGAACCTAATAGTCAAGGTAAGACAAGTCCTTTTGTCCAATTTTGTTCAGCTAGAGATCTCTCCTGGGTTATTTATTATAGCTGCAGATGAATGGATGTAAATTATTCACTGTCTCTGCAATGGGTATTTTGTTACCAGTTATTGTAACATCCACCTGAGGGTATAGGCTGGGATCACACAGTCACTTGCTAAAGAAAATAACAAATATTTTTGTATTTTATTTGTTGACCCCATGTATATTTAAACTTTGAAACTTACTGCCCCAGGCATGGTTGAAGTCACCAACTTAGTAAAAATGACACAAGGTTTGGTTATCTAAAAGTAGTTGATGCAGTCACCATAGGAATATGAAATAATGATGGGTGTTTATCAGGACTCCCAGAATGAATTCTGGCCAGGTGAAGAAAAGCTCTTGTCTGTTACACTGCAAGACTAAAAACCTGTGCGTAGGGAGATCTTCCTCTCCTGCCTTCACAGAACCACGGAATCATGGAATCATGAAGGTTGGAAGAGACCTCCAAGATCATCAAGCCCAACCATCCCTAGCACTCCCATACCACTAACCCATGGCCCTAAGGAGAGCATCTAGATGTTTCTTAAAACCCTCCAGGGATGATGACTCCAGCACCTCCCTGGGCAGCCTGGGACAAGACTTAACAACCCTTGCAGGGAAGAAATTTCTCCTTGTATCTAATCCAAACCTCCCGTGGTACAACTTGAGGCCATTTCCTCTTGTCCTCTCCCTGCTAACCCTGCAGAAGAGACCTACCCCCAGCTCACTCCAGCCTCCTGTCAGGGAGTTGTAGAGAGAGCTAAGGTCTGCCCTGAGCCTCCTCTTCTCCACACTAACCAAGCCCAGTGCCCTCAGCTGCTCCTCAGCACACTTGTGCTCCAGAGCCCTCCCTAGCCTCCTTGCCCTTCTCTGCACACACTCCAATGCCTCTGGCTCCTTCTTGCACTGAGGAGCCCAAAACTGAACACAACATTGTCCCTTTTAAAACTAGGTCTAGTTTGCATAGTAGTATCTAGATCCTCTCTTTTACCTAGGCTTAGCACTAGCTGTGGCCAAATTTGGGTAAAATTTTAAGATGCAGATAATCCTAAAAATGCAAATGCTGTTTGCCTTAGTATTATCACAGCAGAGGGATTCACTAAGGTTAGTTGTATCATGCACAGAATGAATTCCTTTAGTGTGTAGAGTTCAGATAGGAATCACATATATAAGTTTTTCCAGTAATGACATATTTAACATTATTTCAGGCTTTCTTGAAGAGTTAGTCAACATGGCAGCCTATGGGGAGGTTGAGCAGAGCAGCCATCATGAATGAGGCTATATCAGAATGCTTTCCCTTATGCTCTGTTCCCCCCTCCAAAAAAGGAGAAAACCCCAGTTGTTTAGAAATTACTTTATAGAGCTCACAAAGCACATGAATTGTTCTGAATAAAGTGCCTGCATGGACACTTTAGTGGGTATTGTTTGGCTTAGAATGAAGACAACCAACCAACCAAACCCATATTTTTTTTCTAACAAAAAATACAAGTCCTCAGTATGGAATGTGAAGATTTGAACCTGAGATAAGACTGTTAACATCCTCCTTGTCTTCAGGTTGAAATCACTGTCATTTTTATCTGCCTTTCAGTAACAGTGTTATTTATTCTCTAAGTAGAAAGCTGTTGAGAGAGTTTAGGAACCTTTTTTCATGTCAAATACATTTAATATCTTTTTAAAAATGATTTTTAAATGTCCAGGGCTGCATAGAGCTGGAAATACCTGGCATACTTGTGCCAGTGCTGCTGCTGAGTTTGTTGCCTTGCACTATTGTGTGGCCCCACACCAACTTCCAGAGCAACAGGAGTCTGGACTGGTGGTCAAGCAAGTAGTTATTTCCATGTTGCCAGTCAGTGTTGTGTTCCTGGTCCTTCAGCATGGCCAGACAAACTTCTTGTCTTACCATTTCACATCATCTGTGCTCTGAGAAGGAGACTGAGATTCCAAAAGGAGAACAGTCAGAGTTTTAGTATGCCATTGAAAGTTTCAATTGACCTCAGAAAGTCTCTTGGGCTGTTGCAGCATCAGTCACGGCTGCAAGAATACTTTGCAAGGATTTGTTAAAAGTATAGTCTCAGTTTGGGTAGCAGATTTCCAAAGACAAAGTTTTATCTTGCAGAGAAAATATGCTAGAGGGTTGTAAACCTGCATTTGGTATAAATTAAAAGGGCTGAATTTTTACTCAAAAAAAAAAAAAGAAAAAGAAGCAGCTTGCATGGAGATTGAGGTTCACCTTTAACTTTGCTGTGGTGATGCTGCAATGGTGACATCTCCAGGAAGGGCACTTGGCAGAGAATGCTGTTGCTAAATGATAGGTTCCATGTTTAGATATGCCTGCAAAAAGTGCATCAGCTTCCGCATTTCGGAGCCTTCTGGTCCTCTTCTGGAGCACTGCCTGAGTTGTAGTGGGTGGGTTTGCCATGGATGCCCATGCAGCATCTAGGTCTACAAAGCTGACTTTGCAGTGGAAGGGACATTTCTCTTTTGATAGTTCCTTGCTGTAGGACTCAGCATCACTATTGGGCACCTCTAGGTTTCCAGGGCCTGGTTGTCTTGCTTGTTAGAGGACCCTGAGGGTTCAGTTTGAGTTAGTGTTTCAGAGACATCAAGTCTTAGTTGTGAAAAGAGCTGATTACCCCAGTTCACAGTAATGTGAATTTAGGTATTGTTAGTGCTTAGCTGGCCTGAACATTGAGGTTTTGATGTGTCAGCTCAAAATCATGGACTTATTCTCCAAATTAAAGGATGCTTTAGAAGATTCAAGCCAAGGTAATACCAAGTATGGACAGTAATGTGGTAAGAGCTGGCCTACAAGTACAGTGGTAGCTGGCAGTAAGGATAGATCACAGAAGAGTGTTGTGTATAAAAATTGTTGTGAGTTTTGGAGAGTTTTACCCATATTTTGTCTCTGAAAGGATAAAATGTTAGGAATATTAAGCACAATTCATGTTTAATTAAAAAGAAAAAAATGAAAGAGAATATGAATTATTGAGTGCTCTTCAGCAGCCTGAACCTTTAGCTCCATGGTGTTTGGTGAGCAGTCCTGCAATCCCCCAGGTACCTGGGAAATTCAGTAGCAGCAGGACTGCACCTTACTGGGTGCTGCCTTCTCCTCAGAGGAGTTAGAGCACTGTCAGAACAAAAAAATCAGTTCTGGAAGCAAAGTGGGGCTTGGTTACCCAGTGCTTCTTACTTACTGCTGAATAGTTCTGTAATGAAGGAAATGGGTAAAAATGCCCCCCAAAAAATTATCAAAGCAGCAGAGGTAGGTATGGGGAGAAACTGGTGAAGAGCAAAAGTGTTCTTGAACCACAAAGAATCACAGACTGTTAAGGGTTGGAAGGGACCTCTGGAGATCATCTAGCCCAACCCCCCTGTCAGAGCAGGAGAACCTAGAGCAGCTTGCACAGGATGTGTCCAGTTGGGTTTGGAATCTCTGCAGAGATGGAGACTCCAGCACCTCCCTGGGCAGCCTGGGCCAGGGCTCCACCACCCTCAAAGGAAAAAAGTTTCACCTCCTGTTGAGCTGGAACTTGCTGGCTGCTAGTTTGTGCCCATTGCCTCTAGTCCTGTCCCTGGGCACCCCAGAACAAAGCCTGGCCCCAGCCTCCTGCCCCCCATCCTGGAAGGATTGCTAAGCATTGCTGAGCTCTCCCCTCAGGCTGCTCTGCTCCAGCCTAACCAGCCCCAGCTCTCCCAGCCTCTCTGCACATAAGAGAGGTGCTCATGTCCCCTAACACTAAGGCTTTCTAAAACCCATCATCTTTAATAGGACCTGGATATTAGGAAAATTAGACTGGATATTACGAAAAAGTTCCTTACCACAAGGGTGGTGGAACACTGGCCCAGGTTGCCCAGGGAGGTGGTTGAGTTCCCATCCCTGGAGGCATTCCAGGTGAGGCTTGCCAGGGCTCTGGGCAAGCTGCTCTAGTTGGGGATGTCCCTGGCCACTGCAGGGGGGTTGGACTAGATGAGCTCTAGAGGTCCCTTCCAACCCAAACCATTCTAGGATTCTATGACCTTAACATACTTTCCTCTTTCTGCTAGGTACACGTTTTCTAGTAGCAGTGTGGCATATCTACACTGAAAACTCAGGGTCTTTTTCTTGCCTGCTCCTGCAGGGTAGCCTGTCAGGATGCAGTGTGGGCTTCAGCCCAGGGACAGTTTGTACAACTGCACAAGGGCTCTCAGTAAACACTTGGTGCCTGGGGCTGTGCAACCACCGTGAGCTTAATGTCTGCCATCGTACCTCTGCCTTCCACTTTTGGGTGGCAGTGTCGGCATGTGTGCAGAGGCTGTGCCGAGCCTGAGCGCTCTGCTGAGGCCAACAGCCTTTTGTCCAGCCTGAACAGAACTTCCTTTCACTCTCAAAAGCAATTGATCTTTTTGCTTACAGTTCTATTAGCAAAAATTTTATTACACTTCAAAAATGTGTTCAAATGGGACCCAGCAACTAGGAAATCCCAGCACCAGTGCTGCACTTTTGTTCCAATATTACACCTCTGAACAAAACTCCATCAGCTAAAGGGCAGTCACTTTTTCCTTGTAGTGATTTATTTTCTTGATCATTAGAAATTTGTATATATAACATATTTTATGGTTCCTCGAAACGTGGTTTGTGATAACAAGCTTAGGAAGTGTGGGTTAGATGCATGGACAGTGGGGTGGATAGAAAACTGGCTAAAGGACAGAGCCCAGAGGGTTGGAATTAATGGTGAGGAGTCCAGCTGGAAGTCTTTAAGGAGTGCTGTTATGCAGGGGTCAGTACTGGGTCCTGTCCTATTCTATGCATTCATCAGTGACCTGGATGAAGGAACAGAGTGTGTACTCAGCAAGTTTGCTGATGATACAAAACTGGGAGGAGTGGCTGACAGTCCCAGAGGCTGTGCTGCCATCAGTATGACCTGGACAGGCTGAGAGCTGGGCAGACAGAAACCTCATGAAGTTCAGTAAGGGCAAGTGTAGGTAATGCCCCTGGGGAGGAATAACCCCATGGAGCAGGACAGGTCAGGGGCTGATCTGCTGGAAGGCAGCTCAGTGGAACAAGCCCTGGGTGTGCTGGTGGGCAGCAGGATGCCCAGGAGCCAGCAATGTGCCCTTGGGGCCAAGAAGGCTAATGGCATCCTGGGCTGCAGCAAGAAGAGTGTGGGCAGCAGGGCCAGGGAGCTTCTCCTGCCCCTCTCCTGTGCCCTGGGGAGGACACAGCTGCAGGATTGGGTTCAGTTCTGGGCTCCCCTGCTTAAGAGAGACAGGGAACTTGTGGAGAGGGAACAGAGAAGGGTCACTGCAATGCTGAGGGGACTTGAGCAGCTCTCTTGTGCAGAGAGGCTGAGAGAGCTGGGGCTGCTTAGGCTGGAGCAGAGCAGCCTGAGGGGAGAGCTGAGCAATGCTTAGCAATCCTTCCAGGGTGGGGGGCAGGAGGCTGGGGCCAGACTTTGTTCTGGGGTGCCCAGGGACAGGACTAGAGGCAATGGGCACAAACTAGCAGCCAGCAAGTTCCAGCTGAACAGGAGGAGGAACTTTTTTTCTTTGAGGTTGTTGGAGCACTGGCCCAGGCTGCCCAGGGAGGTGCTGGAGTCTCCATCTCTGGAGAGACTGCAAACCTGATTTGACTCCATCTTGTGCAACCTCCTGTAGGTTCTGATGCTTCAGCAGGGGGTAGCAGTGCTGGAGGCTTCTTTTTGTGTGTGTGATATAGGTGAGCTAACTCCTTGAAACCAACTGGATTTTTCATAGTAGCCACTTCATGGCACTTCTCTGTGGCTGGGAACACCATGGTGTGGGTGGTATTAGAAAATCTTACACTTGCTGAGTGATATGAATAAAAATTCCTTCCTGGAGTTTTATTTGAAAGCAACAAGCCTGTGCACAATCTATATTAGGACATTATGCCCAACCTGTTTTGGGCTATTACCTAGATGTTTGCTCTCTCTGAACACATTCCAGATGGAACATATTGGTAATATCAAGGTTTTTAGCAAATTTCAGCAAGTCCCTCATGTGGACTTGTTCCTGAGGGGTTTGTCCCTCACACCATGTAATGACTGAGTAGCTCAAGCCCTTCTGAAGAACTGTGGTGTCCCCATGAGCATGAGCTCTGGTAGCGTGGTGTGATCAGACTGCAACATCTCCTGCACTGCTCTGGTGCTTGGTGCTCTCTGGGAGCTGGGATCCCAGACCAGGGTGCATCCAGGGCACCAAGGGATGGTTTTCTCCTGATCTCAGAGTGCAAACCCCTTCTTGTTGAGCTCTCCTGACCCTTGATAAAGCTGCTGGAAGAGGTGACAATGTGTGAAGGATGCCTGGCCAGCAGTTCACAGAAGAGTTCCTCATTTCATTTCTTCCCAGGCACATCCCCAGAAGATGATGGGTACTACTCCAGATGAGGCCATGGCTTAATAATGTATTTACAGACCTGATCACAGGCACAGTCTGAAAATCCCTTGTGGTCTCCTGTGGCCCCTGGTGCCATAACTGTGTCCACAGCAGAGGGAGCATTAAACTCATTGCCCACGGGAAAGGGTGGGGAGTGATACCCATGTTCCTAGAATCCTTGGATGGGTAGGATGAGCTCATTAGCCTTCTGGCAGTCATCCTAGGAGAAGGACAACTCTGATTCCAAACCCGGGCAGATGGAGCTCGTTTAACCCTGGAAGGCCTTCCAGCTAAGAGGTTAAACCTCCATCCTAAGGACTTGGCTGCCAGCGTCCAAGCTTGCTAGGCCCTGGCAGATGAACCTTAGGACTAAAGGGTGGGTTCAGCTCTGGGCATGCTGTGTCTCACCTAAAAAAAATCCATTGCACAGGCTCGAGGGTGCTATCTGCTAGCCTCTTTTTATCAGCGCTTGGAAAAGGCGCTGAGGAGGAGCGTGGGTGGAGCCCTCCCTGGAGCTTCATTCACCAAGCCTAGCCATACATATATACAGACCTGATCAGATGTGAGGACACTTGAGTTTCACTGCAGTGTTCCCGTGCTTTAAAGTTGCACAGCTAACTGGTGTAGGCCTCTGAGGGGGTACTCAACCATTTTTAGTGTTTTATCCATTAGCTTTAGCAAGTAGATGAGACAAGTAGAAAGTTAAGCAATAGTATGTTTTGACAGGAAAAAATACATCAGAACTCTAAAAACAAAACTATTTTTGAAGTTCCTTTTTTCGGTTTTTAATCTGGTTATCTAGAACTCTATGAGAGCAGTTGGAGTTATGGCTGCCTTTTTGTTTTTATTGAGTTACTTAGAGATTTGATAGTGTTTCCGTCTTTTTGGTAAAAGTATGGTACATTTACTTTCAGGGAGAGCATATTTCCTTTTGCATCTGGCAGAAAGGATGTAACAAGTGAAAAAAAAAGAAGTGAGATATTAGTTGTGTTCAACCTCATTTTTTTGCTGTTAACATCTCAATGCAAGGTGTTGGAAATGTGAAAATTGGTGGGAACACTGTTCTTGTGTTGTATGTGCTGGAAAAGCTGGATTGGATATTAATCCTGGTTAATGCATACTTCTTATTTTAAAACAAAAAGAACCATCCTGTGCTCCTTTGGCATGGTGACACCATGTCTACACCATGTGTGGAGAGCAGAGTGATCTTGGTTCACCGGATGGATGATGTCTTTTGATTTTCTTGGGATTTGCACATGGAGAAGGGGTGATTAGAGTATGCATTTGTGATTGTTTGTGTGCATAAAAGTACACTCATTAGCTGTGAGCCATGTGGTTGTGGTTGACCCTTTCAGCTCCATCTGTGTTGCTGCTGCTGCAGTGCAGAACAGTGTCTCATTGTACGTGCCCAGCCCAATGCCTTCTGTAACCAGAGACTCCAGAGACTGACAAGGGTTTTCAGGCTGTTTTTAGATGGATACAGAATAACGTGAGAGCACGTGGAACAGTTATTCAGGAATACAATCCCCATAGCCAGAATATAAGCAATATTCACTCCCTTCTACTGAACATCTCACCAGAGTCTCCAGATTAGGGCAGGAGGTGGAAGTGAAAGGGCTTAGACTGCTGTTGGTGATTGGTCTATGCCTGAACAAGGAGGGTGTCTCCTGGATCACCGTGCTATCCATTTGTGATTTTCTTTCTCTCCAGTTGTGATCACATTTGGTTCCTCCAGCCCAACCCAGTCCTTCCACAGCAACTTCATGCCCTGTCTTCAGAGGTCTTGGGGAGGGAGTAATGATGAAAGCTGAGCAGGACTTGGATGAGAGGCCTACAGCGTTGGCAAAATGAGTAATGAGGATTCACTAAATAACCTCCTGCCTTTGGAATGAGGATGGAACAATTGCAGCAATTGCTAAGCAATGTAAAATTAGAGTGTATCTAGTGTTCTTTACTTTTTCTTTAAATCGTGCTGCTTATTGGCTGGAATTAATTGGGAACAAGACCACTTGAACATCTATCTCCTCACAGACTGCTGTAGGTATAGAGCATCTGAACTCATATCCCAGAAATTCTTGTTGTGGATTTAAAGAATACTGTCCTGGTGAGGAAACATCCCAAATACCTGAGTGGATACAATTTAGCAAACAGTGGTAAATTTGTAGTGCTATTAAGTATCTTTTTTCCACAGTTGCTTCAGAAATCATAAGTCACAGACTCACAGACTGTTAACAGACTGTTAGGGGTTGGAAGGGACCTCTGGAGATCATCTAGTCCAACCCCCCTGCCAGAGCAGGAGAACCTAGAGCAGCTTGCACTGGATGTGTCCAATTTGGTTTGGAATCTCTGCAGAGATGGAGACTCCAGCAGCCTGGGCCAGGGCTCCACCACCCTCAAAGAAAAAAAGTTCCTCCTGTTCATCTGGAACTTGCTGGCTGCTAGTTTGTGCCCATTGCCTCTAGTCCTGTCACTAGGCACCCCAGAACAAAGCCTGGCCCCAGCCTCCTGCCCCCCACCCTGGAAGGATTGCTAAGCATTGCTCAGCTCTCCCCTCAGGCTGCTCTGCTCCAGCCTAAGCAGCCCCAGCTCTCTCAGCCTCTCTGCACAAGAGAGCTGCTCAAGTGCCCTCAGCATTGCAGTGACCCTTCTCTGTTCCCTCGCCACAAGTTCCCTCTCTTTCTTAACCAGGGGAGCCCAGAACTGAACCCAATCCTGCAGCTGTGTCCTCCCCAGGGCACAGGAGAGGGGCAGGAGAATGTCCCTCAACCTACTGCCCACACTCTTCTTGATACAAAGTCACAGAAGAACCATGAAAATCAGCAAGACCCACAGGATGACCAAACAACCTAAGGCTGCTTTCCCACTGGGTGTAATTTAGCTAGAGAAGAAGACCATAGGCAACTTCTTGGCAGTCTCAACTTGCTCATCCCTGCCCATTGTATCTGAAATGCTAATGCTTCTACTCTACATGTAGTTGCTGACTAGGAATTAATCATTCTAAAGGCTTGACTAGTTCCTGATCTGGAGACAAGGCCTCTCAGTTAAGCTTTACTACTGAAAGGCATAAAGGTGGTAGAGAGCATTAGAGAAGGTCTGAAAAAGATGAGGATACCATTTCCTTACAGCTGAACATGGGGCTTTTCTGCTAAAGTGGGTGAGCTTACTCTTATTTAGATGATTGAGGAGATCTCTACATTCAGGCTTTTTCTGAGAAGATCCTAAGAATACACAATTTTTAATACCAAAATGGTGCTGGACAGTGTTTTCTGAACTCTTTGATTATCAACAGCAAATGAAAGCACATCTACTCTTGATGAAAAGTCAACACATCTACTGAGTTTTCTCAATGGTTTATTGTTCCATTTTTGGAAAAATCATGCATATTTCCAATCTAAGTTTGCTTCTTTTCAGTTCCCAGGTATTATATCTTACTCTTTTGTTAGTTGAGTTGAAGAGTCCTCTTTCTCAGTCAGGTTTTGCTATCAACCTTTTGATGTCCTTCTGCCAAAAGGATTCTCTTTAATTGTGAGATGATATAATTGCTTATGTGAGTTCTGCTGAGAAAGAAGTTGAACTTTTTTTATAGTCCAAGAAATATGCATAACTTTCTAGTTTTGTACAGAGACTTTAATTTTTGATCCTATTTCAGTGAATTTTTTTTTCATGTATCTTCCACTCAACATTGATGTTTCCCTTTTGTGTGTCTATCCTTGGGGTAACTTATCAGGCATAACCAGCAAATGTTTGGTATCTGCATTAAACTTGTAAAGAAACTAGATAGGAGTTTACTAGGGTTTAAGCAACTTTGTTCTGAAACTAGTTTATTACCCTTTGAGTTAGCTCATGAACAGCAGAAGACTATGCTCTAAGATGAGAGAAAGAAAAACCCTCTCCAGTACAGTGAGCTAGTACTGATAAGTCAAGGTATGAGTATTTAAGAGAAGTGAAATCACTTGACAGTGTGGGCTCATGTTGGATTTAGTCTCAGCTGTGGTGTCCTCATCCAACCCAGCACTTGTTGGCTGTGGGAACAGTGTATCATCAGTTCTGCAGGAAAGCTTGGTACATCTCAGCCAGGCTGAGGAGGTGTCATGACTCTGAAGTATGGAGCCAACTGTCTGCCTTGTTCAGGTGTAAAACAGTGTGGGAGTTGGGGAAAATAATTTACTGTTGCTGCTACAAGGGTTCACATTCTCTAGTCAGCCTGGTCTGATGTTTCAGAGAGGGTGAAACTTGATGGTAGAACTTCAAAATAACAAGAGGGCTTTAAAGAGTGCTGTAGAAGAATAGTCCTTCCCTCTCCTTGTCCTGCAGAAGGCATGCTGGAGCTGTGAAGGTGAAATGTTGCTGAAATACTTACTTGATTTGTGAGAGTCCTGGGTAAGCAGTTCTCTAGTTTTCTGGAGAATTAAGAGAAATAAGTTATTTGAAGTGCTGGAGAGCCTTCTTTATTCATTCAGAACAAGATGTGTGTCCTGACCAACCATGCACTTGGTCTTCCAGTTTAGGCTTTATAAACAGGATCAGAAATAGCAGTGTTTTTCCATCCACAGCTGCATGTCACCCAGGGAGGTTTTTAGAGTCCACTGCAGTTTCACTCCCATGGCTTCAAGCAGTCCTACATGACTAATGACATCTCTGCATTCATCCAACCCAACCCAGTCCTTCCACAGCACCTACAGCCCTTGTCTTCAGAGATTTTGGGGAAGGAGTAATGAAAGCTGAGGAGGACTTGGATGAGAGGCCTACAGTGTTGGTAAAAGGGTTAATGAGGATTCACTAAATAACATCTTGCTGTTGGAGTGAGGATGGAACCAGCAGGACGGAGCTGTGCTGGTGAGCAGGTGTCCTCAGGAGGCTGTGGTAGAGTGGCCACAGCAGTCATAAAAGTGCTGTCTGGTGGTTTGACCAGACTGGCTTTTGTAATACTGAGTTCTATTTGATGCAGTAGCCTAAAAAAATTCCTTTCTGTATTCTTTCTTTCTGTTTTCCTTGGCTCTGCAGCATTTTCAGCTGTTGTTGCAGCATGCCTGGTGTTCTGGGTGAAGTGCATGGTATGATACAGCCCTGCACTGCTTTGTTGCAACTGTCTCAGTGTGTTTTGCAGAACTGTGGAGAGTAAAGGTACTCTGGAATTAAATTTGCTCTGGAAATTGTTATAGTCAGAACACTGTGTGAAGTACTTGGCATTTATATTTTCAGACATACTGGCTAAATACAGAGATTAGAAGACTTGAGCACCTCTCTTATGTGGAGAGGCAGAGAGAGCTGGGCCTGTGGTTAGCCTGGAGAAGAGAAGACTGGGGGGGGGGATCTTATCAGAGCTTAGTAATCCTTCAAGGGTGGGTGTCAGGAGGCTGGGGCCAGGGTTTGTTCTGTGGTGCCCAGGGACAGCACTAGAGGCAATGGGCACAAACTAGCAGCCAGCAAGTTCCAGATGAACAGGAGGAGGAATTTCTCTCCTTTGAGGCTGGTGGAGCACTGGCCCAGGCTGCCCAGGGAGGTGCTGGAGTCTCCATCTCTGGAGAGGTTCATAACCCTACTGGACCCCATCCCATGCAAGCTGCTCTAGGTTGGACTAGATGATCTGCAGAGGTCCCTTCCAACCCCTAACAGTCTGTGAGTTTGTGATGAATGCAGAGCACAGGGAGATGGAACTACAAGGTTTCATTACTGGCTTTGCTCCTCCTTTCCTCCCAAGTTTTTGTCAAATCAGTTAACTTCTCTGTGGCTTGGTTTGATTTACCTCTCTATCATGAATGTACGTTGATGAATATATTACTTACGTTAGAAATGTAATATGTAACATTGTGAAGAACATGAATAGTTTATATCTGGAAGAGGAAGGGGAGTGAAAGTTGTTCTGGAAGACAGAGTCAGAAGAAGACAACAAAGGTCTTATAGGTCTGTGTTTGCTGGATCTCCCATCCTAATGGCTGTCTGACTGCTTGAGTTGCCTCTGGATCTGACTTTGCTCTTACAGGTATTCCGTTAGCTTCACTTCTTACCCTGTGGGGCAAGTGTGCATCCACGACCTTTGCAGTATTTCTGTTTTGTGGAAGCCCAGCAAACTTGTAAGTGCATAAAGTCTTCCTATGTCATGTGGTATCTTAAGAAAATGATTTCTTTAAGGCAGAATGTGTGTCTTGAACATACTGTGCTCCTTTGCAGCTTGGCAGTGATATGGCATAGCAGATAAGTGACAATCCACTGTGATTTTTCTGAGTGTGTGTCAGAATATTTAGCTCTTGTTATATATCCTATTTGAATCAACAAATCTGTGTATAAGTTGTGGTTTCTGGAATGCTGTGCTCAGAAATATGGGTGATGTCATCTGCTTGCTCTTCTGGTGTTGTTTTGGGTTTCGTTTTTGGTTTCATTTTCTCTCAGCAAAAAGTTACCTGATTTTTCCTTCTTATGTATCTCAGAGGTTTGGTTTTGATCAACTCTGTTTTCTTCCTGTGTGTCCATTGGTCACTGTAGCTGAGAAAAAAATGCGTGAGCTGTTTCTCAGGTGGTGTGATGTTACTATTTTCATTTTCAAGCTGAATGCAGTCCCTTGTCCTGGCTGGGTGTTGTGGGTGTGATAAGTCAAGAAGATGTTTGTGATTCAGATTCACTTTTGATATTTGTAAGCTGTAACGTGGGGAGTAGGTAAGAAAATGGGTGTCCCTAGGGTGGCTATAGCAGACATCCAGAGAAGCCATGGGTTAAAATGTGCAGGACAGCAATGGGGAATGGTTAAAGCTCAGTCCTGCACCCAGTTTGTTATTGGCATTCTGCTTGGGTCCCACTTACAAACTGGGGCTGCTGTTAACTCATGTCAGCAGCCCACACCGAGGATGGCTGAGCGCTGGGACATCGTAGCTGCATGTGCTTCACTGGAGGTGCCCTGGAGTGGTCCTGGGGGGGTGAGATGTTCTCAGTGCCTGGCCAGTGCCCACCACTGATACTGCACTGAGCAGCCACAGCCCACAGGTGGCTGCTGGTGCTTTGCAGAGGGCAGGAGGGGAGTAGACAGATAAACGAAGCTGCTCCACTGTGTCTATAATTCATTTGCAAGATCACTACCAGGCTGCTCTGTGACTCTCCAACTACTTCAGTCCCATATACAATTAATATTACTTTTTGTAATAACTGAGATTTTTCCATTTCAAAAATACTTAAATGATATTATTTCAATCCTCTGAAAAATACTCAAAGGGCTGGAATAAGCAGCAGTTGGAGTTGTTCCCTTATGCTTCCAAACCAGATGACAGTAGGAAACAATCAATTCAGTGCAGTGGTTGTAATCAGAGGTGCATTCACTCATTATCTTAAAGAATGAACAAGCCAAATCTTGATGTTTTTAGTTCATCAAGCCTGTGTTTTTTCTTAGGAGGCTTTTCTCAGGAAGGGACTGATAGGTTTTTTTGCTTGATTGATTTTTTAGTTTGCTGGAGTGTTTTGCTCTTAGGAGGCAGAGCAAGCAGAGTCATCATTTTATGCTTGGCTTGGTAAAAAAGTTTTTCACAGATACTAAGTACTTGGCTAAAATGTCTATTCAGAATAATTTCTTCTGCATTTTCCTGGCGAGAGAATTAGCAAATGGTGTTAGAAAGGAAAGCAGGCTTCAAGGAGGTGTTTCTGAGCAGCACTTAAAGTGAGTTTAGCAGTGAGTGGGAATGTATTGTGTGTTCTCAGAGACCATCTGACTGCTGCTGGTCACAGTCTAAGCCTGCCTGCTGCTGCTGCTGCTCTTTCTTTGTTCTTTCTGAATTTTGTGTTTCTTTGCATTCTCTGAGCTCCAAAGTTCTGCTCAAAAGCAGAGCTGTTTGCTTTAAACACAAACCACGGCTGGCAGGACTTGCTGCAGGAGAGGTTCAGCTGCTCTGGCCTGCTGCCTTCCCACCAAGGGCCATGGCAAAATGCCTTCAAGAGCAGCAGGCTCTGCTGTCCCAGGTCATGCTCATACCACAAGTCTTCAAGGGGAGAGAAACTTGACAGAAAATGTCACAGTCATGTAGGGTATGCTGGAGTCTTTTAGGGGAACCAAGCCCACGTGGACTGCAGCCCCTCTCTCCTTAGGTAGAGTAAGGCTAAACTCTGATATTGTGTTGCTAAGCCACAGGCAAAGAAACAATATTAACACTTTATGTCATGTTTGTAAAAAGGCATAAAAACCATCTGGAAAGAAAGAAAAAGTATTACTTCCCACAGAATACCTTAAGTAGCTTTGGAAATAAGTGCCAGTGGTAACAGTCTACATCTTCCTACTCTTTGTATCTGAGGTTCAGTAAATGTATTACAGGATCACAGACTCACAGACTGTTAGGGGTTGGAAGGGACCTCTGGAGATCATCTAGCCCAACCCCCCTGCCAGAGCAGGAGAACCTAGAGCAGCTTGCACAGGATGTGTCCAGTTGGCTTGGGAATCTCTGCAGAGATGGAGACTCCAGCACCTCCCTGGGCAGCCTGGGCCAGTGCTCCACCAGCCTCAAAGGAGAGAAATTCCTCCTCCTGTTCATCTGGAACTTGCTGGGTGCTAGTTTGTGCCCATTGCCTCTAGTCCTGTCACTAGGCACCACAGAACAAAGCCTGGTCCCCTCCTCCAGTGTTGTGGACTGGAGGACACAGGTGTAGGAGCAATTCCCTGTGGTTATGGACACGTTTAATCCACATCTCAAACTGGTGATGGAATTACTTTTTTTTTTTACAGTTCTTTGGTATATGGGAATCTGCTTCATAAATGGTGTGCAGTGAGTGTGTGTTGGTTTGCAGACATGGGAATCAGCTGCAGGAAACAGCAGTTTACAGCAGCAGAGCATCACCCCCAGAACAATGTCTGTCTCTGAGCACAGTCACTTATTGAGGACAGGGAATGTTGTCCTGTGGTTTAGGTCCTATATAGCTCCTCTGCAGTCCAAAATAATGTGTTACTAAGAAATATTTAGAGGTTCCCATGTGAGTTTGGACCAGATTGGTTGCAAAAATATGAAGTTAGAGGTGCCTAACACACTTGGAGTAATTTGAAAATAGACTAAAAATGAGAGGAGACTGTGACATGTGTTTCCCTGTTGGAAACCGAGGAGTGTCTCCCCTTATTGTTCCCAAGTGATGGCATCCTATGAAACTTAAGGAAATAGGCTTTAGACAGGTAACTTTGAATGTCACTGCTTATATTTGATTTCAGATTTACTGTTTTATGTTTTTAAGTGACACAAACGCACCTAAAAGATTTAATAAGGAGGGAGAAGGAAAGGCTTCTCTGAAATGTGTCTCATTTGGCTGCCAGACTAAGACCTTTATGGCCCACGAATGCAACCTAATAGCCACTTTTGAGGCTTGTCTCCTACTTTCCACTCAGACTACAGAAAATATGACAAGATTGTATCTGTTCTGGCTGGCCAAGTCAGGCTTTTGCAGCAATGTCACAAAAGTAGTGAACAAAGAAATTAAAAAAATAAGGACAAAAGAGTAAATTGCCATATTGAGGAATGAGGAGTAGGAAGTTGCTGTTTGAAGTGTTGCTTAGAGCTTCACTGAAATACTATTTTGCTTGTCCATTTCAGCTGAATTAAAGTTGGTGGGGTTTGCTGTGTGTGGGTTTTTTGTTTGTTTTGTTTTTTGTATTTTTAATAGGGAAATGTTAGAGGTGTAACTAGGGAAGTGCTGCTAGCAGCCAGTGCTGGGAGTGGTGGTCTTGGCAAGTCTACTGCTGCATTGCTGGGGCAATGTTTGCCATCCTGGGCATGGTGCCATGGGTTTCCCAGAAAAGGAGCTGGTAACATGGTTCCATTTAAAGTGTCTGGTTAAAGCCAATTCTGACACTTGCTGAGTTATGGATTTTTTTAATTCCACACATTCAGAGGAGGTTTGAGTCTATCAGGTGTCTTGCCCGGAACGTTGAAACTCCTGCTTCCTGCTGTTTCTTTGGTTTAGCTTACATTTTGGTTTAGGCCGACTTTACTTCATGGAGTATTTGTGTGTTACTCTGGAAGACTGTTTAAACTTCAGCTTTATAGGCAAGTCATGACTCTCCCAAGTGTTTGGTATCGACCTGCTTCTGTGCCAACAGCTACGAGACCAGCAATTCCTTCTACCTTTTAGTTAGACCTTCCCATCCTAAACAGTTCTGTAAATCCCACCATGTCTTAGGTTCAAGTGAGCACAAATCTCTCTTCCCTCCTTGGGAGATTGAAATCCAGGCAGTTGTGTCTGCCATCAAGCCCTGTTTCTCACACAAGTAAGCTCCAGTTTACCTCTGTGTCGTGAGAGTAACACTGTGTGTTCACTGAGTCAGGCTCTAAGACTTCGTCCCAAAATAGAGCTTGAAAGAACAGTTTTGTAAAATGTTTAGAGTGAATTTATTTTCTAGGAATTGCTTATGAAATCCCTGAGAGCTTGCATTGCTACAGGGCTACTGATTTCTGTGAAGAGTGTGATGAGCATCTTACTGTGATCATTCCTGGAAGAGTTTAAGAAACATATAGATGCTCTACTTAGGGCCATGGTTTAGTGGTATGGTAGTGATAGGTATGGTTGGATTTGATGATCTTGGAGGTCTTGAATTGCTGGTGAACACTGATAGACCCCAAACAGTGCAGTATGCAGAAGGAATCTGCTTATCAGCAGTGTCTTGAGATCTCTTTCAGTAAACAGACATTTCACTGAAGTCAAGAGGAAGAAAAATGGGCCACGGGATCAAGCCCCATTGGCTGATGGGTTGTCATCAACCTCTTTTGTCCTACAGGTTGTAAAAGTGAAATTGATCCCTTTGCAGACCAGGAGGGAGACCAGTAGCACCAGTTAGCTAGTGAAACATGTTCATTTGGAGTTGAATTCCCAATGGAGCAAATCATGACTTCGCGGACATAAGGACACTACCTCATTTTATACCAGCCCAGTGATTAGTTTGAATGTCTGATCCTTCATGGTTTGGAGACATATATATATATATATATATATGCTGTATCAAAGAAGATGTACCATCTCCATGATGTCTCTCCTCAGCAGAGAGGCCATGCAGAGGAGTCAATGGGAAGAAGAATCATATATTACATTATACTTACTTGACAGTATTACTTACATTGTCACACTGGTTGGCCAGAGCTGCAGTGGGACATTCAGAGTGCAGAATGGAGACACATGTAGGCATATAAAGCCATATACCATCTTGAAATAGGAATAAAATGTGATAGAGCTGTGATTAGATAATTTGAAATTTGATGTTAATCTCTTGGAAAAAAATCTATTTGAAGTGCTAAAAGTTAATGAATTAAAGATCCAAGTGCAGCTTATGCAACTCAACAATGGAAATAGTCCAGAATGGTTTGGGAGATTCTGTTACTACTTTGTCATTCTTAAACTGTATTGTTGTTAGTGTTAACATAGTGAAGTCATAAATATGACAGTGAAAATCATTCCCTTTCCTTCTTCCCTCCTCATTATACTGTCAGTTCATTGTTGGAGCTTCTCCTGTGAGCATTACAGTTGGCTTGGATTGTTTGCTATCCAGCATAGAGCATGAAAGGTAATGTGAGTGTACTATCAAGGTGTCAAGGGTTAGGGCTGGGCCAACCACCAACCCAGTGACAGATACTCTCAGTTATCTGGTTTTCCCCTACTCCAGGGAGGAAAAGGGGAAATAAACAGAAAGAGAGAGACTTGGGGATTGAAAATGAAACTGAAACTGCTTTAATGAAAGTAATGACAAGAAAATTGTGTGTATATATATGTATACACACACACATGCACGCAAAACCGATACCAGAACCAAGCCCACTTTGATGGTACCTGTATTACCACTGATGCTGTAGCAGGAGGACTTCAGCAGCAGACAGGACTCATTCTCAGGAGGCTGGATTCTGGAACTCAGGATGGAAGGCAGAACAGATAGAGTCCTGTAGGAACAGAGGTGGGCTGCTGATCCTCACAAGGCTCAGATGCTCAACCTTCTGAAAGGGTAGAGACCCAGACCTCTCCTTATATGTACTAGTTGTTAGTTGAGTGCTAAATAGCTTAAGTAAGCACCTGTTTTTCTTGGATCTTAGACCTCATATGAGAGACCCCAAGGCCCAAGCCTGATAACACAGCCTCAAGGACTGAATATGACCTATATGGCATGGAATACCTTGTTTACACTCTTATCTAGGACACAAGGCTAGTGTGTTTATATATATATATATACATATATATATACACACATATGTATAGAGAATACATGAAAGTGGTACTATGAATGAAAATGAACCAACCAAATGTTGATACGTTTTTTTAGTGAGATCTTAGCATGACAATGCCTGTGCAAATTACAAGTTACCTCGGGTTTCATGTAAGTTATATAAATGGCCATCACAATTAAAGCAAATCAAACACATGTAGTACTCAAAATGGTATTTATGTGTGTTTTAGTACAAGTGGTTATTGTTGTATAGAGTTAATGATGTTGCCTGGGGCTTTGGTGCTGTTTGGCTTATTTGTAATGCGTTCCTTTGCATTGATCTGTAGTTTAGTCATAGACATGTTTTGCATATCTCCAGTGTGTTCTTGCAGTGCCTGTGACTTTGTGTGTGATACGCAGGGTGACCACATCCTTGATGGCAGTGGGTGGCTGTTCAGAAGGAAAACTGCCTTCCTCAAATAGTAGTTTTCTCTGCATGTAACAGTGCATGGAAGCTGCTGGAGAAGAAATTAGTGTTTGATCACCTGTTTAAAGAGTGGCTCGTGGGTGATGGGCTTGACAAAGTACATCAGTCCGTTTTCTGGGATCATATCTGTGCACAGATGTTTGTGAAAGCAGTGCTCTGGTCTTAGTGAGGAAGAAGTGTTCTCTGAGCCTTTTGAATGGTCTCTTTAGAGGGCAGAGCAGCTATTACAGTCATCAGTTGTTTTGTTTTAATGTATGTGATCTCAGTAACTGAAGTACTAAAACTTAGACTTGGTGGACCTCCCATGTAGATGTTTAATCCAGAGGATCATATACCAGCCTAACTTCAGCAGTAGAATTCCTCATACGTTGCTCTCAGAGTGGTGTGCAGGAAGGCAAAGATGCCACAGAATTTCAGTAGACTTAAAAACCATCTGATTCAAACATGTTTCCTCTCTTCAGAGCTGTACACAGGAGAATTATCTCCATGGGAGAAAACCCTGTTTCTTAGAGTCATAGAATGTCCTGAGTTGGAAGGCACCCAAAAGGATGGTAGAGTCCAACTCCTGTCTCTGCACAGGATAACCCCAAAAATTGCACCATATGCCTGAGGGCTTTGTCCAAATGCTTTTTGAATTCTGTCAGGCTTGGTGCTGTGACTTCTGCCCTGGGGAACCTGTTCCAGTGCTCCGCCACCCTTGGGTGGAAGAGCGTTTTCCCAGTATCCAACCAAACCCTCCTCAGCTTCATGCTGTTCCCTCNCTTCCCCTCAGGAGGAAGTTACAGACTATGATGAGGTCTCCCCTCAGTCTCCTCTTCCCCAGGCTGGAAAAACCAAGAGACTTCAGCTGTTCCTCATACAGCTTCCACTCTAGACTCTTCACCATGTTCCTGGCCTCCTCTAGACACTGTAGTAGCTTTAGATCCTTTTTATATTGTGCCCCCCAGAACTACATCCAGTAGTTAAGGTGAGGTTGCACCAGCAGCACAGAGGTTGAAGAGAACTTCAAATCTCCACAAAACCTGAAAATTATTCCCCAAAGATATCAAGAGTGAGAAAGATCAGCCTGAGGCACAGCTTTCTGCTCCTGAAAATGTGGGTGTTGAAAATTATAGAAAAGCACAGCAGCTTTTCATAAAGCAACGTTTGTTTGACATTTTTTCTGGAGTGTAGGCAGGGAGCAAGTGCATGCAGATGTGTGCTGGTAGCCAGCTGGGCAGGTCCAGAGCCAGTGAGCTGTAGTTAACAGCTGGTACTGGTGCTTTCTGGAGGGGTTTCAGTGGTGCCATTCCTGTGTGAGGGAGTGGTTGGTGTTGCCCAGAGCACATCTTGCCAAGCCGAGGCACAGCCTTTCTGCTGCTGGAGAGGCAGGGATTGGGGATAGGAAGTGAATCCAGTGGGAAGGAGAAGGATACAGACTCATTTGTTCATGGGTGCAGATTGCTACAGCTGACTTCAGTGCAGCCACACCAATTTTCCACGAGCTGAAGGTGAGGTCCATGGGTCTTTCAAAGGAAACAAGTGTTTAGAGAAGAGAAAGAACACGTTTTTCACTGCAAACAATGGATTTGTTTGTCTAAACTTTCTGCTCTTTTGGTCTTCAGGCTGCAAAAACACTTGCTGCCAACCAGTCCTGTCAGAGAGCTGACAGTGTAGATGTGAAGTGTAACAAGTGATAGGACAAGAGGAAATGGCTTCATGTTGTACCACGGGAGGTTCAGATTGGAGATTAGGAAGAATTACTTCCCCCAGAGGGTTCTCAGGCATTGGCACAGGCTACCCAGGGAGGTGGTGGAATCACTGTCCCTGGAAGAGTTCAAAAACCATGTAGACATGGTGCTTGGGGCCATGGTTTAGTGGTGAGCATAGTGGTGTTGGGTGGATGGTTGGACTCTATGATCTTGGTCTGACCATAATGATTCTGTGATTCTGTGTGCTCCAGGGAAGGGACTGAGCAATTTAAGCACAGGTCTCTTGCTTGCTGCTGGAAAGACAAGAATGTAAAATACCTTNCAGTGAGCTGTAGTTAACAGCTGGTACTGGTGCTTTCTGGAGGGGTTTCAGTGGTGCCATTCCTGTGTGAGGGAGTGGTTGGTGTTGCCCAGAGCACATCTTGCCAAGCCGAGGCACAGCCTTTCTGCTGCTGGAGAGGCAGGGATTGGGGATAGGAAGTGAATCCAGTGGGAAGGAGAAGGATACAGACTCATTTGTTCATGGGTGCAGATTGCTACAGCTGACTTCAGTGCAGCCACACCAATTTTCCACGAGCTGAAGGTGAGGTCCATGGGTCTTTCAAAGGAAACAAGTGTTTAGAGAAGAGAAAGAACACGTTTTTCACTGCAAACAATGGATTTGTTTGTCTAAACTTTCTGCTCTTTTGGTCTTCAGGCTGCAAAAACACTTGCTGCCAACCAGTCCTGTCAGAGAGCTGACAGTGTAGATGTGAAGTGTAACAAGTGATAGGACAAGAGGAAATGGCTTCATGTTGTACCACGGGAGGTTCAGATTGGAGATTAGGAAGAATTACTTCCCCCAGAGGGTTCTCAGGCATTGGCACAGGCTACCCAGGGAGGTGGTGGAATCACTGTCCCTGGAAGAGTTCAAAAACCATGTAGACATGGTGCTTGGGGCCATGATTTAGTGGTGAGCATAGTGGTGTTGGGTGGATGGTTGGACTCTATGATCTTGGTCTGACCATAATGATTCTGTGATTCTGTGTGCTCCAGGGAAGGGACTGAGCAATTTAAGCACAGGTCTCTTGCTTGCTGCTGGAAAGACAAGAATGTAAAATACCTTCTGCATGTGGTAATAATCTCGTTAATAATTCTAACCTACTTGGTTTGCATAAGGAACATTTTGTTTATAAATGAATAACACTGAATTTTGGTTAAGTGTCTTAATATCTATTTTTCTGATTTTGTTTTCAGCTAGGTGGATTTTGCCTTTAAATTCATCTTGGTCTCTTAATCAGTAGGGAGAGGCAGTCAACTGGAAATTTTCCTGCTCTTTATCTGAGCTAGCAAATTCCTTGGAGATGCATGGCAGAGTACTAATGGAAACCTTTCAGCCACCCTGACTGTCCACATCCCACAGAGGTCTAACACCTGCCTATCCTGTCATGATGGCAGTATGTCAACTGAAAGCAGAAGTCAGTGCTAACCCCAGGAGCAGCAAACAGGCACCTCTGAANTGAACAGGAGGAGGAACTTTTTTTCTTTGAGGTTGTTGGAGCACTGGCCCAGGCTGCCCAGGGAGGTGCTGGAGTCTCCATCTCTGCAGAGATTCCAACCCCAACTGGACACATCCTGTGCAACCTGCTCTGTGTTCTCCTCTTGCAGCTAGATGATCTCCAGAGGTCTCTTCCAACCCCTAACGTTCTCTGAGTTTGTCAGGGCATGGTTGCTGTAGTGTTTGCACTGCTACTTTTTCTCCTGTTGGAAGGAGAAACGAAATGACAGTGTCCTAAGCAAGACTGCAGTCCATTTGTAAGGCTTTTATGTAATGTTTTATTTCTTGATGTGTATGTGCTTGTTTTTAAAAGTTAATTCCTAAAATAAGGAATAAGTTTTGCAAGGTGGTACTTAAATTGTTTTGTGTTGCAGTGCTGCATTACCTAGGGAAACAAATTATTTCAGCTGGGTCAGCTGAACCCAGCTTCCACTCCTCAGTTCTTGATTTTGGTGTCCCTTCTGCTTTGTGGCTTTGAGGACAACCTCAGTGCTCTCCCAGGAAGGTGGCCTACCTGTTCCACAATTTATGAGGTGGCATCCCTGGTAGAGATGCTTTCCATGTTCAAATCCTTGGGACAGTGGAGAAAGCCAGAGAGTGAAATCAAGCATTGTGTACCCAATGGTGTCTGCTGCTGTGTTGGGCTGGTGTCCTCTAGGTCTCCTTGGGAGAGTGACCTTGGTCTGTAGGGTCTTAGGAAACCAAACAATGTGGTGTTGCTCATGCTTGGGTTTCTGACTTTCAGCTTTGGAAAATGTATTTGTTGCTGGCATGCCCCAGTTCTAGGTAGGCCACTTAGCAGTATGATGCTGGCAGAGGTTTTGATTGTGCAGGAAGTTCAAATTGTTGTGATCTAGAAATTCTATTTCTGTTTGATTGATTTCTTTTTTTTTTTTTTTTTGTTTTTGTTTTCCAAGATATGTAGTATTTCATTTATACAACAATACTGTTTTGTTTTGGTTTTTTGTTTTTTTTTTGCTGAGGAACAAAAGGCACTTGCTAATAATAGACACTTTTCTAAACCAGTTTTGACCTGTATTCAGGCAGAAGGTGTCCTATTAATGAAAAAAAAAGAAGGCTAAATCACAGTGGTTCTTTGTGGAGAACAGTTTTTGTTGGTTTAGTTACCTGGCTGTAATAGAAGACTTACTTGGACAGTAACTTCCATGCTGGAGCTTTTCATAGGGCAGTGGTAGAGAGCAGAGGTGACAGGTTGAGTGAGGGAGTAGTAGACACTAATATCACGGCATTTTGTTGATCATACAATAAAGGAAGGATGCATTTTTCCCCCTCAATACAATTCTGTTCTCTAGCCACTTCTGCACTGGGCAGAATTTGGCCTGTGGTTTCCATCATGTCCATGAAAATGAATGCATTGCTGTTAGGTTTTGTTTACTGTGGCACTTGACTCTCAGGATCTGTCAGAGAACACATTTCATCACTGGATTATCTGTAGCTGATAAATAATGACTTGTTTGATCAACCCAGCACATAATTTCATATAGAAGTTTTGAAGTGTGTGTGGAGATAGACAGGGGGTTTGTAGCTGTCTGGAGAGTTGCCTGCATAGCTTGGTAGTGAGCTGGGAGCTGGAAGGAGGAAGGGTAGAGGACAATTCTATGCATGAGTCCACTTTTTGTTTTATTACACCTAAACCAATAAAGAATTTACATCCAGACTGAGCCTCAGGACCAGTACTTGACTTGAAAGTGCTCTTTATATGTAAAGCTCTCAGTGACTTCAGTGGGAAAACGTCAGTATTCATCCCATTTGGTTTTTTACATCTCAGTCATCAGGAAACTTAGTGTGAGGAGTTACTCTGCTGACAAGAAGCATTTAGTAAGAGTATCCTGGATGAGAAGTTTGAAGGCAATGTGCCTGTAAAGTGAACCATCAGGCTAGCCTGTGAGGTAAACTGGTCACAACCACCAGAGCCGAGGGCTTTGTTAAAGAGTATGAAGCTGCTGCTTGCTTTAGGACCAAGCAGAAGGGGTTGGCTGCTGTTTGGAATGGCTGCCATGGCATAAAATGACCTTTTCTTGAAAGATACCCAGTCCCTCCTCTGTACACAACAGAAACACTTGGCAGATTCCAGGGCAAAATGCTCTACTTCAACCATCTTCATGCTCTCAAAGGTATTTTCTCAAGTGTCTTCCTGGGCTATTTTCTGCTCTGTCGTTCTTAGCTCCGGAACTGAGTTGTTTCTGCTCAGACTCAATGTGCATAGCAGGATGTTGTTTGAAACCTTGCCACTTTGTTGTGGATTAGATAGTTTTTCTCTTCCATAGTGTTCGTTTCCTGTTTCCATATTTCCTGGAAGAGTAAGTCATCACTGCTGCCAACATGAACTGCTTGGTCCATGTGTAGGAGTCAAAGGCAAAGATGTATTGGATTGATAGATCCAACAAACCCTAGAGTCAACCATCACATGCCATCAGGTATGGAAAGAAGTAGGCTAGGCCTGTTGAGAAAAGAGTCAGTTCGTGTTGATACAGGAGACAGGGCTTGTGCCTGCAGCAATCAACAGAAACACTTTGGTGTTTTCAGCCATTTCAGACCTAGAGGACATTTCTATCTTATGGGATGCTCCTGGGCAAGCATTAAGCTCTTTTACTTGAACAAACTGAAATACAGAATCACAGAATCATTACGGTTGGAAGAGACCTCTAAGATCATCAAGTTCAACCATCCCTAGCACTACCATGCCACTAAACGTTGGAAGTAGCTCAGAGCTAGTTCACACTAGAGTGTGTGTTCGATCCCCATACAGGCCATATGCTTTGTCAGCTGGACTTGATGATCTTGAAGGTCCTTTCCAACCGTGATGATGATGAAACCATGTCCCTAAGTACCACATCTAAATGTTTCTTAAAACCCCTCCAGGGATGGTGACTCCAGCACCTCCCTGGGCAGCCTGGACCAAGACTTAACAACCCTTTCAGTAAAGAAATTTCTCCTTGTATCTAATCCAAACCTCCCCTGCTGCAACTTGAGGCCATTTCTTCTTGTCTTGTCACTGCAGAGGCACACGGGAATCCAGTTTCTTACTGCTTTAATCCTAGTTCTTGCAGTCCTTGGTGGCCTCTTCTCCAAGAACTTGATCAGGACTCGAAGGGGCAAATTTAAGTGGAGAAGACTGATCCTTCTGCTATGGTTTTGGAAGCTGATTTAGTGATTGTGAATGCAAGTTTGATGAGTAAAGATTATATTTCACTCCTATTTCTGTCTTTGACACTTAGAGAAGCTAACTGAGTGAACAAATACATTTGCAGAGATTTCAGCCTTCTTTCACTGTTAGAGGTACAAGTGTGGGGGTTTCATGCTCTCTTCCTCTGTATTGCTTAACATAAATCTTAAAAGATGTGAAAAGTTGCATTTGAGGAGATATCTGCAAAGTGGTCATGTTCTGCAAACATGTTCTGTGGCTGATCTGTCAGATCATTATCTAAAACTTGAGGGAATACTGACCTGTTTATTGTAGTGGAGTATTCCTACTTGTCTGAGGGAATTTGCTTATCTAAAAGATAGGGCAGATTTTCCTTACTGGGTCCTGTCACGTTGCTGTTATTGAGGTTATTGCATCTGTCTCTTGAATGCTGGTTGAAAAGACCTACATGAGTCCCTTTGTGGCGGGAATGCTGTGCTGGTCACCGAGCTGAATGCCATCAGGATGGAGATGAGTTTTGGGGAAGGGACCACTGCGCTGCACCTGAGTATCACTGGAGTGTGTGTGGAAAGGGAGGTGGGGGATACGCAGCTCCCTTGTGTTGATTTACTTCTAAATGCTTCTGGTCCATGCAGGTGGATCTCCTTCAGCTTTTGTAACAGAGGAACTTAAGTGCTGCCATGCTGAGACAGGTATCTTAGCTGGTGTCTGCTCTGTGGTTGCTAGCTAACACCTGGCACATCAGTTGAAGATGAAATGGAAAACTGTATGTAGAGAACAGAAGGTTAACTGGTTAAAGGAGCAGAAGAGACAAAGAAAGCAACAGAGATGACACACGTGTGCAAACCAATTCCTTTTTGACATCTGCAGGCTATCAGTTTATGCCTTCAAGAGAGGAGGAGCTTCCTTACCCTCTTCAACATCTTCTGTTGCAGATCTTGGGTCCAATGAGATGCTTTTGAACTCTAGTGTTGTGGTGCAGTCTGCCAGCCAGCACGTTGGGCTTTGTAACCTTCCCCAGCTGCCAGGGCATGAGGAGCACCTCTAGGCTCCTTGTGATTTCCTTATGTCCCTGTAGCCTGGAAGAAAAAAACCCTGGTTTTATTACTGAGTGCGACCAGATTCTTTTGTGGGCTGGTACCTCAGTTCAGTTACACAAGGAATTAAATGAAAAATGAGAGGATGATTTTGAGAGGGAGGTTATTTTTGTGTTGTTTAATATACTTCTTGACCTTTTGGTTTTAATTTGCTCTAGCTTTGCAATTTTTTCCTAGGGTTTTATTTTATTTTGCGTTTTGCCACCACCTCTTACTCTGGTTCCTTTCACCTTGGCTTGTTTCCCACCTGCTTTTGGGAAATTCAGTAAGGAGAAAGGGCAGACCAAGATTACAGCTGTAATCACACAGGGCCAAGCAGCTCCTCCCCCAAAGAGGCTGCATTTGGCAGAGCCCTGTTTGCAGCAGTGAATCCTTGGCTAACTGGTTATCTCACCGATGTCCTGTGGCAGAGGATGGAGGGCTTGACCCAGCCTGGCAGTATCAGAAGACAAGGCAAGAGGGCATCAGTAAAGCAAAGTGAACCTCCTCTGGCAGAGGGGTTGGACTAGATGATGTCCAGAGGTCACTTCCAACCCAAAGACTAAAACTGGTCTGCAACTGTGGATGATCTGGCCGAAAATGGCAAATATGGAGACCTTGATGCACTGCTGAGGGTTCTTCACGGGACAACACAAAGGATGCTCGAGGAATGAATTGGCGCTTGGCTTGAAGTTACAGCGTATCTGGTGTATTTAGGTCTCCTGTAGCTGATAGCTCTTGAGGAGGAGGGTGGTGTGTCTGACTCATGTGTCCTCAATGAGCCTCTGTTCCTAGAGAAATAAACTACAAGTGCTGTAACCTGGGCAACTTCTCATCAAAATGGTGACATTACGTTCTGCTTCCCCAAATCACAACTGCTTTAGTTCCATGCAGCCCACTATTTTCTGTTTTGTTGTTTTCCTGTCTTTCTTTACTGCTATCAGAGGCAACAAATCGCACAATAACTCAGTATAATAGCTGATGAAAGATGTCATACCCTAGAGAGCATGAAAAAAATGTCAACTGGAAAGAGCCAGGCTGTGGTGTGTTTCCTTGGTCCATCCACTGCCTTAGTGGGAAGAAGTGGTGGGAATTATCATTCCTTTTAAACTCGACAGTAAGCCTCCTTCAAATTATATCTTAATAAAAAAAGAGAATATCTTGGGTAGCCTTTGATTTAGATGTGCTGCATTTTAAATATGTCCTAATTATAGTGCTCATCACTTAACATTAATTTAATGAACATCCTCATTTATATGGACAAGGTTGGCAAATAGGAATTAATGCCATTAAAACTCACAAGTCTCCCAAAGGGGAACAAAATCAAAAGATCTATGAAGAAGATGTAACCTTATTATTTATAACAAGGCAAAGCACAAACTCACCAGCTGTACATTTCTGTAATTGGCTCAGGGGCCCTTAGCAGAGGTGGTTTGGGAAGTCCAGTGTCGTGCTGCAAGCTGCACAGAGGGTGGCTGGCAGGGACCTGCCCATGGGCATTGCCCTTGCTGGAACACACTTTGCTCTGAGGAACTTTCAGTCTAAGGTTCCAGTCTTGCAAGTGGACCTTTGTCTTTGTTTTCATCTCAGTCGTCTGGGTCAAGACCTGACCTCCTCTAATCAGCTCCAAAAATGGCTGCAGTAGTTCATCAAGGCCCAAAAGTAAGGACTGAAGGAAGACACAGTTGTTTTCTGGATAGATCTGGAGAGATCTGGATGATCCATGTCTCTTCTTGTATAATTTAATTGCATGCTGGTATCAGAACTGCTTGATTTCCAGGAACACTAGCTGTCAGATTTTCTCTGTAGGCATTGATTTCAACACAGAGAGAAGATGGCTAGGCCACTTGCTCGTTAAAAACCTTTGTCATCCTGATGTGTTTCAGGTTGTAGGAATGCAAGTGATGGCAATGACAGTTATTCACAAGCCACAGAGACCCAAGGGGACATAGTTTTGACAAAGGAGTAGCCTGGACCTTCAGAAATCATCCTCTTAGAGGAGTCTTAGGGTGTGGTAGTCATCACAGCCACCTCATCACGGGTGCTTTAGTGGATTGTGACTAACACCACAGTGGCAAAGCTTTCCTTCTAATCCAGCTTGGTTGAATTACTCTACTGCAGACCCATTTTTCTTCTTAGTGGTGATGGTAGCCCCTTCTTCCTGAGCACAGTGAGGAGAATTTCCATCCTGCTTATCTAAATCCCACAGTACAGGTTTTGAAGGGGTGAGGGAGCACAGCTGAGCTTTAAACAAGGACATGAGCATTGGTGCTTGGAGAGTTATGCCTTGTACAACTGCTGCTTGGTAGAGAAATTGTGTCCTTGTAGGCCTTCATTGGGCAGAAAGTTTCTTACAGAACTGCACTTCAACCTCTCAGTGGTGAGGACGTGCTGAAGGACTTGGGGACTTGAGTTGGGGACTGAGTTTATCAATAACTGGTGTATCTGATGGCTTATTCTTAGACCTCCTCTGTCTGCCACTTCTGCTGTGGTCAAGCTCTACCCCCAAGCAGCAGCTAGGATTAATGTCACATGATGGGCACTGTGTGTTGCTGTGATGTACAGTCTTTACTGAGTAAAAATGAGAGGCTAATCCACTGATCTTGTATATTCTCCCTCTAAGTCTTGTCAGTGGTGCAGCTCAGTACACATCCTGTCCCTAGATGGGTCACAATGAACAATTTAATGCTGTCATCTACATGTGTAACCATAGACTCTCAAGTTCCTCTCAAGTGCAGTGGCCTCTGAGCATCTCCCGGATGAAATCAATGGTAATTCCCTGGTGGACTTCATGGAGTCTATCAAGACTGTGATTACAAGAAAATGTTCTTTGTGTCTGTCTATGGAGTTTTATACATGTGTGGATGTACCTGTATCTGCAGTGATGAACAGAGACAGAACTGGGATGCAAGAGGATCCAAGTTTAGAGAGTTTTATTCTGGAAACTAATGTGCCTATGTGGTGAAGAACAAAACAAACAAACAAAACCACTACCAACAAAATAGATACAACTTAATCAGAAGGTTAATTGAAGGGAAGAGTTGGTTTGAGTATTACTATGACAAAAGGGACTGTAAGATAGAACTTCCTCTAGGAAGGTATAGGGTACAGAATAAAACATCAGGTCATGAGAAGACATGGGGTTACTGACATGCTTCTACCTTGTCTCAGTACAGCTGGTTTTCCCTTTTGTTCATATTTAGGCTTCTTTCTATTATAAGACGTAAGCAGATCCATGTTCAGCATGCACAGAAGAGTCTGGAATTGAAGAGCAAGTAACAAGTGATAGGACAAGAGGCTTCATGTTGCACCAGGGGAGGTTCAGATTGGAGATTAGGAAGAATTTCTTCACCCATAGGGTTCTCTTGGCACAGGCTGCCCAGGGAGGTGGTGGAATCACCATCTCTGGAAGAGTTCAGAAAACATGTGGATGTGGTGCGTGGGGTGATGGTTTAGCGGTGAGCATGGGAGTGTTGGGTGAACGTTGGACTCAATGATCTCAGAGGTCTTTTCCAACCATGATGATTCTGTGATTCTGTGGTCTATTTCTGCCTTCAGCAGATGATTAGAATTTTGGTGTTAAGTTCCCCTTTTGCAACACCTTTTTGCTAACTGGTAATCTGTTCTCTGGTGCTGTGACACTGGTGTCAGCCTCTAGAAGACAGTGTGCATAGGAAATGTACATCTCACATTCTCCTGTGAATCACTGTTTACATTACTGGACCAGGAAACCTGCAGTAAGGATGTTCTCAGTTTGTGTTAGTATTTTGTCTTCTTACATGGGCTTCCTTTCTCTTTGGTAGTGGTTTTTGTTTTGTAAATTTCAGTGTTTTGCTTAAAGCAAGAATGAGAGCAAGATTGCATCTCTGCTCCTGGCATGACCTATTTATTGTTGCTTCAGCAAAGCACAGTTGTGTCTCTCAGCCTCTTAGCTTCTCATGGAGTGCAGCACTAAGGAACTGCTCAGGTATTCAGTGGCAGGGGATGGTAGCCAAGGTGGTGACTCCATTCCTTGCCACGTGTTCCTAATATCAAAGCCAGTAGCACCGAGAAAGTTACCTGAATCCAAACTGGATTAGGGCTTCAGAGTCAGCACAAGCTGTGGAGCAAAACAGAATAACAGAATCACAGAATTGTTAAGGTTGGAAGAGACCTCTGAGCTCATCAAGTCCAACCATACCTATCACTACCATACCACTAACCCATGGCCCTAAGGAGAGCAGCTAAACCTCCCCCCCCCACCAGGGATGGTGATTCCACCACCTCCCTGGGCAGCCTGGGCCAAGACTTAACAACCCTTTCAGGGAAGAAATTCCTCCTAATATCCAATCTAAACCTCTCCTGCTGCAATTTAAAGCCATTTCCTCTCATCCTCATTATTGGCATGCACACCTCAGCAAAGACCACCAGTGCTTCCTTGGCGAATCTCTTGCCTTTTTAAAAGGAATGTTTCCAAAATGAAAGCAGAAATTAGTGACCTGTAGCATGTTGAAATGAGCACAGAGACTCCCTGACAGGACATTGAACTTTTCGTGCTACCTATGATAATGGTTCTTGTTTCTTTTGAAGGACCTCCACAGCCTTTGTATTTCTGCCTGCAATTTAGTGATCATCCTTCTTGAAAATACTGTTCTTTTCCTGATGATATACTGGTGTTCTTGGGTACTTTGGGGAAATGGGTTAGCCTTTGGAAATCTAGAAATTCACTTTAGGGCATTAACCCTCAGGAGTGGCTGTGGTCCATCTGCTCTACAACCAGGCTGAAGCATATGTAAGCTCACCAGCAGCAGTTTGAGGCTCATCAGTTGGAGTAGCAGTGTGAGGAGCAAGCAGCACAGGCTTCACCACAGCCTAGAGCCACGTGGAGAGGCACAGGGTCCTAGCTTGGTTTGGTACCCACTTGCAATGGAGTTGTATCCTCCCTTATTATCAGGGCTGCAAAACCTGAGTTTTAACTTCTCCAGAAATACCTAGTGATTCCTTGAGCTCCTTAGCTCAAGGAGTGGCTTCAGAGACTGGTGGGTTTGGAACAGTTACATTGACCATGTCCCATATTCAAAGTCAAAGGTATCCCAGCTGGTTTGACCAAACTGTGACGGATGAGAAGTGGATCTCTATTGATTTAATAATAGTAGTATGAATAAGTGAGAAGTTACTGTGTTATCATGATGAGTTTTTCAGAGGCTGTACTAATTTATCTTCAGAGAAAGCTAGGGAAGAGGAACCCAGGACGCACTGGCGTGTCCCAATGCACCCTTAAAACATAAGACACAAGCTGTTTGCTCAAAGGATCCTTGTCTTCTCTCAGGCCATGTTTTGCCATCTGAGGACTTTAGAGATCAAAGGAGCTTTAAACTAAATGAAATACCTTCTGAAGAGGAGAAGGACAGTGGCTTTCAGGTTACACATGGAGAAAGCTTCTTGGAAACTACTCTAGGGTAAAACAGTTAAGGAAAAGATAGGTGTACAGTCAGTTTGGAGGGAGCCTTATTTCAAACAAACAGTACTTGCTTTCAGGAGTTTATTTGGCCACCACTTGCAGTTTGCCATTACTCCTGGAGGAAGCAGAACTGCAGGTCTGAGCTTGCAGGAGGCTAGCTGAGCTAATTATAGCTGTCAGGGCAGTGCTGCCAAAGTCCTGGGGCTGAGCGTGGTGCCAGACTCTTCTGCTAGCTTGGGTACCATGAGCAGTGCAGCTGCACGAGTGCCAGGTGCAAGTTTGCTGAAGAGATAAGCAGTCTGTGGTTTCCCCACTCCTTCCACCCTTGCTTCACAGTGCAGTGACAATCATCTGGACTGCTCTAGCTCTCCAAGAGCCTCAATATTAAGGCAGAGTTTGCCCCTGGCTGCGGCACTCCCGCAGGGCCACGGGTTGAGTCCAAGAGGTTCCACCAGCCTAAGCGCAGCCTTTGCTGCTGGAGCTGCATTATTCCAGCTGTGAACAAGATGCATGGTGCCCTGTAAACAGGCTCCAGAGAGTTGTTTGATGCCAGCCTCTGCAGAGAAGCAATAGTTGAGGCTCTTGTCTTGAAATCCAGTATCCACAGAGGAGGTCAGGAAGACCTCCAGGTGATTTCACCTGGTGACTAAAGCACAAAGATCCTCTGTAGGTCATAAAGTCTCTGTGTGTTTGTGTGTATCCTGATTGCACAAGTATAACTCCAAGGTGCAGGTGAATATCATAGATACAAGTTGTGCAAAACCTCTAGTTAAAAATGCTTTTTTGGGGGATGGTCTCAAACATAAATCTAGAGTCTGCTTTTTTCTAGGTGTTTCCCTGACACTGAACACCTCATGTCAAGGTGTGTGGTTCCTGAGCACAGTGAGGGTTTAACTACAGAACCAGGAAAATTGAGTTCTTATGCAAGCTGATGTTTGTAAAACACTCTTCTCAGCTCTTCCTGAAGGCTTTCTTGATAACTGGGTGAGAACAGCAATGTTGGCTGACTCTTGCAACAAGGAGGAATTTGGCATGAAAAGGAGAGATAGTAAGGCCAGAAGCAAAGTGTGGACTGTGCGTTGACTTGTGTCCAAATCCTAGACAGCTGCTTCAAGAAAGAAACAGTATTGAGTGCACCAAGAAAATACTTCACAGTAAAAATAATACAGCAAAGTTGTTCACTTCAAACCCGGATAGTTTGTTAAGGGAGAAAATGGTATTACCATGGGGGTTACTAAGTGTTCATTTGGACAGGTAAAATCTATTCTACAGCAAGGTGGTATTAGCACCACTGTGAATATCCAGACTGAATAGTGGAGGACATGTTGACACTGTTGGGTTCAAGCTTCACCATCTCTGTGTAGCTGTGCTCAGCCCTTAACGAATGTGCTGGTGCCTGCTTATTTTCCTTCTTTTGCTGGCCAAAACCTAGGCTGTTTCATATATTTTGAGTGTCTCCAAGTGTCAGAAAAAAATAAATCTTCTAATTCAAGGTGTTCCGGGCACTCCTTGAAATCATTGTCTGCTTTCAACAGACTTTTGATCCAAGAAAAATAAGCCTGATGTCAGTAGGCTTGAATTTGCTCTATCGAGAATGTTAGGAAAACATACAGGACTCTACAGACAGCAGAGGTTGGGAAAGCACTTCTAAGTAATTACATTAGCTAAACATGATAATAAAAGAGATAAAGAAAAGTTTTTGTAACAGCTCACTGGGACTCCAGTCCTCTTCCTCTCTGTTAAATGTGCGAACAGAGAAGGGTCACTGCAATGCTGAGGGGACTTGAGCAGCTCTCTTGTGCAGAGAGGCTGAGAGAGCTGGGGCTGCTTAGGCTGGAGCAGAGCAGCCTGAGGGGAGAGCTGAGCAATGCTTAGCAATCCTTCCAGGGTGGGGGGCAGGAGGCTGGGGTCAGGCTTTGTTCTGGGGTGCCGAGGGACAGCACTAGAGGCAATGGGCACAAACTAGCAGCCAGCAAGTTCCAGCTGAACAGGAGGAGGAACTTGTTTTCTTTGAGGGTGGTGGAGCCCTGGCCCAGAGATTCCAAACCCAACTGGACCCCATCCTGTGCAAGCTGCTCTAGGTTCTGCTGCTCTGGCAGGGGGGTTGGACTAGATGATCTCCAGAGGTCCCTTCCAACCCTTAACAGTCTGTGGTCTGTGATTCTGTGAACTTGGCTCTGCAAAGGTTGCAAGGGGTTGGGAGTGAGACCAAAGAGACCAAGAGACCAAACAGAGAGTTGTGGTGGGAAGGCTGAGTGGCAGAGCTCATTGTCTCTGCTGACTGGGAGTGGCAATTTAGTGAGCATCAAATGCTTCACGCAGTTCATTCACTAATAACAATATGTAGTAACTAACATATGACTCAAGGGCTTCAGAGTGTGAATACCACTAATGAAAATCAGACCTGGGCTTCCAAGTGGCTTCAGGGCTGCTTTTAGAAATCAAATCCTTCCTTCAGTGTCATTCAGCTGCTTGCTTTGCAGAATCTCAAGACTGTTAGGGGTTGGAAGGGACCTCTGGAGTGCATGTAGTCCAACCCCCCTGCCAAAGCAGGAGAACCTAGAGCAGCTTGCACAGGATGTGTCCAGTTGGAGTTAGAATCTCTCCAGAGATGGAGACTCCAGCACCTCCCTGGGCAGCCTGGGCCAGTGCTCCACCAGCCTCAAAGCAAAAAAGTTCCTCCTCCTGTTCAGATGGAGTGACCCTTCTCTGTTCCCTCTCCACAAGTTCCCTGTCTCTCTTAAGCAGGGGAGCCCAGAACTGAACCCAATCCTGCAGCTGTGTCCTACCCAGGGCACAGGAGAGGGGCAGGAGAAGCTCCCTGGCCCTGCTGCCCACACTCTTCTTGCTGCAGCCCAGGATGCCATTAGCCTTCTTGGCCCCAAGGGCACATTGCTGGCTCCTGGGCATCCTGCTGCCCACCAGCACACCCAGGGCTTTTTAAGGGAACCCTCCCCCAATTTTTTTTTCTTCCATATTGTTTTTTACTGCTTCTTTTGGGGTGAAAAAAATCACAGTTTTGTTTCTAACACATTTCTCCCTATGGTGAAGTAGTCATGTGGTGTGCACTGTATCTGAGGGGCTCACCTTCTTATCATCAACTCGGAGGAATCTTACTTATGGTATTTTGAATGGAAGTGGAGGCTGAAAATGTGTTTGATGCATCTGAGGCACTGCAGTAGTTGAGCATTTTATGCCTGTGAATAACAGCAGTGCAACCGTGTAAAAAATAGTAGCCCTCTGCAAAGTGAGCTCAAGTTTTTTGTTTCCTATGTAGTGTGTTGAGATGACAGAAGTCACTGGGGACAGGAGTGAGCAGATCAGATAGAACAGCGCTGAAAAACAGGATGTCTTCTTCCACAACAACTAACCTGCTAACAAAAATAGCAGTTGAGGACAGATTAGCATTAATAGTGTTCATTGTAATAGAGACAGAACTATTATACCTCAGGGAAATGCATCCCATAATAATAGCCTCAGTTGCTAAATATGATTTGTTTCTAGTGTTTTTCAACTTGTTTTATGACTCAGACCTGAACAATGTTGGATGTTGTTGATTGCATAAAATCTGTCATTTTCTGAATGCAGTTTTAAGTTCTCAATGTCTGCATTTTGTTTCTCTGCTTGCTTTTATTTCAGCTTTCCTTGCAATTTTGGGGTGCACCTTCTGAATAATTAATGTTCAGTCCACGGTTTTAAACATCCCTGTGATTTTTTGGTGTGAGTTGTTGCTTTCAGCTCCTGTCCCAAGCAGCTGATCATTTCAGTCATTGGGGTATGAGATTTATATTGAGCTCTGTGTAGATAAACATGCAGGTGGATGGTAGGCTTGAGGGAGACAGGGTCCTCACACCAGAAATGGGGCAGATGATTACCTCCTCATCAAGAAGGTGCCAAGCAGCTGCACTGGCCAGTAACATCCCTGAAGCCCTTCAGCCATTTGCAGTTAAAAAATTACTCTGGAGTGGTTTAGTTGGCTGGAACATTTGTTTTTTGGAGAGGTTCTGATTTCACTCACTTGTACAAATAGTTTTATAGAGGTCAAGTATTTTGTGCTTTCTCCCAGAGGGCTGATTCTCTGCTGCATGCCACAACTGCAAACAAGTTTGGAAAAAAAACAACCCAAAAATGAAAAAAAAAAAAGGCAAAATGTGGTTAGGTCAACTAAAGAGCAAAGTAATCCAAGAGAGCAAAACTCCTACAACTGGCTGAGTGCAGGGAGGAAGAAGCAGAGAGCAGCTCCTGGCTGTGATTCAGTCCTGTTGGCATTTCTCAAATGGGCTGCAACAAGCAGATTTCCTCTGTTGCTCTTTCCAAAAGGAAAGAACACCTAGCCTATAAGCAAGGGGTTAACTACCAGTGCAGTTGCAAACATCAAAAGGAGTAGGTAATGTCCTTGTGCCCCAAAGAATTCCCAACTAATAAAGTAGAAATGGTGATACAACCCAGCCTGTGCCCCTGAGACAGCATGGCTCAGTCTCTGGGTGCTGGCAGGGGTGATGGGACCAGGCTTTGCAAATCAAAGGAGAAGTATATTTGGAGAGTAAGGAGCGCATCACTTGCACTCCTGCCTGATTTCAGCAGTGGTCCTCTTCATGCCCTTTTCCTCATTGGAGTCTGGGTATGGGTCTTGGGAAAGGCTGGTTTGAGGCTGCTTCTGGTGCTGACCTCTCATCCCACCTGAACATCTGGGGCTGGCCAGGGCTGGTGCCTGCTCATGCCCTCCTGACCGGGGAGGCTGGAGTGTGTTGCACAAGTCCTTACCTCCTGCACCTATTCTTAACAGCAGCAAGCCAGGAGGAAGCTGCAGGACTGAGGCTGTTGTGCCTCTTTTGCTGGAACTTTTTTTAATGTCATGCCTTCAGCCCCAAATGATTTTGTGGCTTTGATGGGCAAGGTAACTAACTGTTCAGAAGCATGGGTGGTGTTGGAGTAACTTGGATATATGTCCTGTGTTAGCCCAGTATTCCTGGTCTATGCTGTATGTACTTGCTTGTAGCCTGGTGGCAATTGTTGTGTGGACATTTCCCTGCTAAGGCACAGTCTGAGGCTGTTTGTCTGTAGTCAGCATCCCTTAGAGGGTATGAGATCACCAGGAGTCAGTCTCTTCTGGCTATGGTGCCTCCATCTTCTGGTTTTTCCTCCAACTTCTTCAGATTGAAGGAACTCAGTCAAAAATCCCTAGGACAGAAAAGAGGCCCCTTCAAGGTTTGTATAAGCTGGGGGAGCCTAACTCTTCCTGTTTCAAATGCATAATGTGTTTGCTTTCAACAGGCTGCAGCCTTGGGCCTAGAACTGCAGAAACTCAAATGTCAATTTTAGGTTAAAAACTAACTGTGGAAATGTGCGTGGAGTTGTGAAGGCCAAGAAAGGCTAAAGTCACAAGGAAACATCTATTTGTAAGTTCCCACAGTAGGGAGTAGAGACAAACCTCTAAAGCAAAAGCTGCACATGTAGGTAGCACATCCCAGCACTTGCACAGAGATTGCCATCTTCCAAGCACCAAGCAAATGTTTGTTAATTATACTGCAGCAGCCTCGGAGGCTATCAAGCAAGTGTTAATGCTGTTGCTTTACAGGTGGAGAAATTGAGTCAAAGAAGTTACATCATCTTCTTGAGGCTGAAGAGAGTCATAACAACCCAAGGAACAGTGCAGTTTGTCTTTGCTTTTCTGTTGGCATGTTGCTGAAATTGCTGTGCTCCTGCTGGGGACAGCACAGATAGTTGGGGTTGGAAAGGAGATCTTTCCTTCTGGATTTATATTTCTAGAGCATATGTTGGGTGAAGGGAAATACTAGCTATCTGGCACAGGTAGGGTTGGCTCTCATTTAGGACCTAATTCAACAAGTCCTGTGTATTTGGCCCTTCCTTGTGTGCCCAAGGCAGCACACATAAGTTTTCTCCTGCCATTGCTTGCTCTTGAGTCTCCTGCTGAGGTGACACTGATGTGTATGTCTTCGAGTTCTCCCAACTGACTTTTGAACTCACTGTTTATTTAGCTTTAACCATACCTGACAACACGCTTGAGGTTTCAAAAATTCCTGTGTGATTGGTGAAAAGATGTGGCTGATTAGATGAGACACATTCTTCTGCTTAAGAAAAGGCTTGTCTGTTTGCTCCTTAAGAGTTCTTGGTCAGAGTTCACCCAGTAACAGCCAGCAGAAAAACAGCACAGGAGACACAAACCCAAGGAGCAGCTCAGGTCACTGTGCTAGGAACAGCTTCTTTCTGCCCCTTTTTTGTCTTTGCTTAACATCTCTCGTGTCTGAGATGTTGGTTGTTGCATTTCTGGATGCTGTGGTATGGACACAGGAAACTGCTCTCACTTAACATTGAGCTGGCATGACAATGTGAAGTGTGAGTCTCTCTGCTACTGGGAAGTCCTGGTTCTCCCACAGGACCTATAGTTACTTTATTTCAGATGGTGGAGGCATTTGAAACTGGAGAGAGATCTTCCTTATAGATGACACCTTGTTGTTAAAGGAAGAGCATTATTGTGCAATGCAGGATAAATGGCACATAAAGAAATTATACCAGTTGTTAAGGGATAGGGATGAGCTCAGAGTCATTCTTAATTATGACCTTTATTACCTATAAAAATGCTGTGAATACCTGTTCCACACTGTGATAGCTGCCCCACCTGGGGCTTTGATGCTTTGTCTTCTTCTGCTGGGGTGGAGCAGCTGCTTGTTGAGTATCCCTGAGCAGCTAGCCCTGAGCACCCCTGCTGCCTGAACCCCTCCCAGACTCTGAGCACACTGGAAAATGGGCCAATCAGAACTAGCCTTTAGGCTTCTGGCTTCTAGACCACTGACGTTCCCTCCATCTTCCGAGAGAAGAGGAAGAGGACTGTGAAAACTGTCACCACTTTCCAATAGGATCCCAGTATGTTAGGGGTTGGAAGGGATCTAGAAAGATCATCTAGTGCAACCCCCCTGCCAGAGCAGGAGCACCTAGACCAGCTCACACAGCAATGTGTCCAGGCAGCTCTGCAATGGCTCCAGACAAGGAGACTCCACAGCCTCCTGGGCAGCCTGGGCCAGTGCTCTGGCACCTGAACTGCAAACAAGTTCCTCCTCAGGTTAATACTAAACCTCCTGTGGTCCAACTTGCTCCCATTC
>VWZO01009248.1:0-24638 GCA_013396975.1 Bucco capensis | reverse complement strand
CTGGATGGCAGCACAGCCTCCTGGTGCGCCAGCCACTCCTCCAAGCTTGGGATCATCCCCAAACTTGCTGAGGGAACACTCTCCCCCTTCCTCCAGATCATTGATGAATATATTGAACAGTCCTGGCCCCAGCACTGAGCCCTGGGGCACACCACTAGTCACAGGTCTCCAGTTAGACTCTGCTCCACTGACCACAACTCTCTGGGCTCTGTGCTTCAGCCAGTTCCCAATCCATCTCACAGCACAGCACAGTCTCCCAATCCATACCTCTTAAGTTTGGCTAATGTCTGGCTAATGCTGGTATCCCAGGGTTGTGATAGGGAATAAAAGTTACTTGGGCTTGGACAGATTGAGGGAGAGAAGGAGAAGCAAGATACATGGTTATGTGAAGAGCTCAAGTGTCATTATTGACCAGTGTGAAAATTCCCTAAGGTTTCAACAAGCTTCTGATGAAGTGGTAAAGGTTGAAAACAGAATTTAAGTTAAATACACAGAATATAACAACTGTTCCAGGGATTTTTTTTGCTGATTACCAATTCTGAAATACAGACATGGATGTTGCAGGATGTGCTGTACTCAAGAGGTGAATGCTGAAGGTCTACCTTCAACAGGGAACTGTTGGGCTGTACTGTTGGCCTGCTGGTGGTAACCTGGGCAAACCTCTCCAGTCCTGTTCAGGGCAAATTCCTCACCTCCAAAAAGGCACGACTGGGACCTGTAATTAGGGAGGTGAGGAAGCCACTTCCCCTCTGAAGTCAGTGTGTTCCAAAGAGGAAAGGGTACAGCATCACGCCTAGGCACAGTCTGACAATCCCTTGTGGTCTCCTGTGGCCCCNGCCAAGCCTAGCCATACATACAGCATCATGTCCCAGGAGCATGCAACTGCTGAGCATGCCAGGGGGCTGCCATCATTCCTTTCTGTGCTGGCTTGCAGCCTCTCTTACAAACCCAGTTGTCTACTTGAACACTTTCTATTCCATGGTTGTGCTGTTTGAAGAGTGCTTTTCAGGAGCAGATAAAACAAATGGCTTTGGTTTGCTTTCAGAAGTTGTTAGCCTATTTTTCCTTCTGCTCTATTGATGTATTACTAGATTTTATTTTCTTTTCCATCAAATTGGCTTTTGTTTGGTGGTTTTATATTTTGACTATTTCCTCTCCTTGTCTTCTGGTTGACAGTGGAGATGACATGGTTTTGATAGAGCAGATACTATGTGGGTTTATTTTTCTCCTGAAATGACTTAAAATGTCATCTCACTGAGGATGACAAATCAAGGTCCTCATAAACATTCATGCTATAAAACCAGTTCTGATTTCGGCACCTGTTATTATAGTTGCCTGATGACTTTGTCAGAATACTGAAATCTGAACATCTCTTCACTGTGAACACAGAAGCACTTTCATTTTAAAGCAACAAAGGGCAGAGTTTATAATAAAAATGTAATTTGTAGCCTGTGACTGAAAATGCTTCTGTTTGTCCTAATTCTCAGTTTAGTTGCTGTAAAATGGATATCAGCTTTAACAGCTGCACTATCATAGGCTTTACTTTTTCACTGTTATTATTTTTTACCTTTAACAGTTTTGGTAAAATTCAAATGCATCAGTAGTAACGTTTCACTTTTATCTCATTATCAAATTAGTTTTACACTGCTTCAACCTGAGTTAAATCACTCGGTTGAAAATCAACCATTAAGTTGTTTTAAATCATTCCGACAAGATATCCTTGGATGCACCAGAATTAATCTCTTCTCCTGTCTGGGCAAAAAGGTGGAGTGAGGTTTTTGTAGATGAGGACATTGGTAGAGCTGCTTCTGCATCCTACATACTCACCCTCTACACCAGCTCCATCCCAGTTCCCAGCTGGCACCTTACTGCTGCAGCCTCTCATACAGTAGCAGTGATGGGACAGCAAGCCTAAGGCTTTCCAGGGTGTCTGGGCACAGTTTCCTTTCCTTGAGTCCTTATCCTTCATCAAGTAAAAGTTGTCTCCTTCTAATCTCCTTCAGGAACCTGATGCTTTCCCCAAGAATATATTTGGTCCTTCCAAACACCTTCATGGTCACACAGTTAAAAAGCAGCAGCTGGAGATGATTCACAGAGAGATCCACCCTGAAACACCTTGTTGGAGGACACCTGCCTTGTACCTGTGCACACCTCTGAGTGTGCAATGCATGGGGCCCACCAGGTACCCTAGCTGTGTCCATGGAGGATGTGTTCAGTGATCCCTTTCACAGGGGTGTAAATGCTGTGCTACATGATCTGTGAGTCATTGAAGGAGAGTGTGATATTGCTGGGATAGCAGCACTGTTTTGGGGTGTCTCTGGCCTTTTTGCACTGGATTCTTGGGCTGCTGGTGCAAATGAAGCAAATCTGCTGCTGTTCACAAGACTCTGACTCCTGCCCATCCTTTTGCAAGCTCTACCTTGCCAAACCTCTCATATCCATTGAACCTCCCATTCAATNCAGGGAGGTGCTGGAGTCTCCATCTCTGGAGAGATTCCAAACCAAATTGGACACATCCTGTGCAAGCTGCTCTAGGTTCTCCTGCTCTTGTAGGGGTTGATGATCTCCAGAGGTCCCTTCCAACCCCTAAAATTCTGTGATTCTGTGATTGTTATCTCGTAGGTGGATCTGAATAATCCCACAAAAGAGATACTGAGAGCTTTTCCCAGTTCCTCTCTGTTGATGGTAGTGCATCCGGGACTCATTCTTACAGCTGGCTGTGGGGCTGGAGGCTGCTCCCAAGCATGCTGCCTGTGATCCTGCTCTGTCTGACTCTGAACCCCTTTGATCCTCATAGGGGGTCAAACACTTGGCTGGAGTCTTTTTTCTGTTTGTATTTCTCTCAGGCAAATGGGACTGAAAAAAGAAACTGGAGGGACCAAGTAGAGCATTCTCATGACAAGAAAACAGATGCAAAACACAAAGCATCATTTGTGCTCAAATTTGGGGGGTTGAGGGAAGGGCAACACTGTTCAGCTGCTATTGATGACTTGGTTTTCTTCAGCTGGAGAAATTCTTTGATTCTATTCTATTGTTCACTAACCACTCTCAGAAAAAAATACAATTGCAAATGAGGCAGGAGAGTGCTTTGAGACTCTGCATTGGCTTCTGCCAAGGCTGGTAATCTCCTAGTGGTTCTCATTCACAGGTGAAAATGCTCTGGAGATCAACCCAAGAGCAGGTCACTGCTGCAGAGCTGATGCCCCCATCCACTGTCAAAAACTTGCCACATAAACCAATACACCCAGCAAGAAATCCTCTTTGTTTCTGGCAGGAAAGTTCTTTAGGGGTTGTCTCTGTCAGGCTGTTTTTAACTGGAAATTCAATTTTGTATGCCTGTATTCATGCAGAAGCCACAAAGAGTTGTGGTGGGAAAAGCTGGCGAGTCCAGCTCTGTTCATTGTGAGAAGGAGCAAAGCCTGGAACTGGTTCATGTTTGGGTTCAAGATCACCTGAGGCATGTTAATAGGTTGGTCTCTTGGACAGTAGTACTTGCAATTTCATGTACAGTGAGGACAGAGCTTCTGCCTGTGAGTGGCTGTAAACAGCCAAACTGTATTCATAAGCCAAGTTGTAGTTGGAAAAGTTGACTGCGTCTTTGAGAGGACTGTTGGAGTTTGAGGTCAGTTATTTTTACTTTTCCATTTTGTTCTAGTTAGATGTTTTTACTTGATCCCAGAACAATAGCTCCCATCACATTGAGGACTTCCCCCAGTGCAGTAGCTTTTCATACCTCCTCCCATAGCGATCTGTGCAGCGCCCAAGGGTCTCATCTCCTTAGTTTAGCTAAATATAGACTTTTCAAGCTCTTGTTGTAGAGCCTAATCCATACCTTTACAAAGCTTAACAAGCTGAATCCAGTGGCATAAGCAGCTGATGCAGCTTTGCGGGTAGAGGAATCCTCTACATTCTTTTACATTTGCTCTTATCTGCCAGGTTCTGTTTAATTTTTCTACTGCTTAATCTGGTATTTTACTGCCTGTACATACTTGACTCTGAGGATTGTTGGGATGATTTTTCCCATCTGCAGACTTACTCTTCAGTTTTCCATGCTGTCTGCCCAGGGAGACCCAATCATTTTGTATTTTTTCAAGTAACTGTTGAATAAAAAACCCCATCAGCCAAATCTGCAGTTGCTTTTACACAATTCCCAAATAATATCCTGTTTACCAGCCTTCTCACAGGCTGAGCTCACACAAAGGAGAGTTTCCCTGGCTTTGGTTGCAAAGCTTCTCTCACCCTGTACTCTTTGGTTTAGAGGGAGCTGGGTCCCATATGCATACTGGCAGCTGCTGCAGGATGAAAATATCCACAGAGGTTCCTGGCAGAATCTTCTTTTGACAAAACATTTACAATGCTTATAAAAAAGATGTTTCCATATCTTAGCTAGCGTTGCTTTTTCCAGCTTGGTTGCAGACTCACTGTGGTTTTCTGAAGAGCCAAGACAATCTGTGGTTTGTAATCATCAGTTACGACATCACTGGGTGCCATGGATTGGTTTCAAACTCACCCTTGTAAACAGGGAGGGTCGTAGTGCACAATTAGTTCTCCTGCCCCGAGTGTGCACGTGTGTGTGTGTGTGCTCATGTGTGCCTGCAGACACGTGCACACCTCTGCCAAAGGCATCCCAGAATCAGTGTTAGGCGTTGGAAGGGACCTCTGAAGATTATCTAGTCCAAGAACCTAGAGCAAGTAGAAGAGAGCTCTGAGGAGCCTGGTTGCCAGTCCACAACAGAAGTGATTTCCAAGGCTTAAAAAAACCCACCAAAAAACCAAAAACAAACCAAAGCATAGAAGAGGTGGGTATGCATGATGTGTCCTCCTTCCCTCATCCATGTCATCCTGTCTTCCAGCAAACAGGAGTATAGGACCTTCTTGCATTTGGACCATCACATTCAGTAATTGCTGGTGTATCCAAGCTACATGAATTTCTCTGGTTATTTAACTTATTTGTGATTTGGGGCACTAGTGTTGTCCTAAAGAGCTTGTGGTCGGTGGAGCAGAGTCTAACTGGAAGCCTGGGACTAGTGGTGTGCCCCAGGGCTCAGTGCTGGGGCCACTACTGTTCAATATATTCATCAATGATCTGGATGAAGGGGTAGAGTGTTCCCTCAGCAAGTTTGGGGATGATCCCAAGCTTGGAGGAATGGCTGACACACCAGGAGCTGTGCTGCCATCCAGAGTGACCTGGACAGGCTAGAGACATGGGCAGGGAGAGACTTGATGAAATTTAACAAGGGTAAGTGTAAAGTACTGCATCTGGGAAAGAACAACCCCATGGATCAGTACAGGCTAGGAACTGATCTGCTGGAGAACAGCCCTGGGGAAAAAGCTCTAGGAGTGCTGGTGGCTAGGAGGATGCCCATGAGGCAGCAATGTGCCCTTGTGGCCANCTGACATACTGGGATACTGTGAACACAGTTAGAATCATTGGAGATTCTGTAAGATGCTTGGCAGAACAGACCCAACCTATTGCCTTGCCTGTGGACAGGAGTAAACATCCTCTCCTCTGCTTCTTTTGGGTCAGAACCAGCAGCTAAGAATTCTAAATTCAGGTCACTTTGCACTGCAGGTGGGATGCAAGGAGGCTGATTGCTGCCATAGGCATGGACATGGCATTGCCATGAGCCATGCTGTCAAGGGTTAGGGCTGGGCCAACCACCAACCCAGGGACAGATATTCTCTATTATCCCCTTTTCCTCCACTCCAGGGAGGAAAAAGGGAATTAACAGAGAGAGAGACTTAGGGATTGGAAATGAAAGTTAAACTACTTGAATGAAAATAATAACAAGAAAATGAAGTGTGTATATATATATATATATATACACACACACACACAAAACAAGCACTAGAACCAAACCCTCTTGATGGTAACTCCCTCACCACTGGTTCTGTAGCAGGAGGAGTTCAGCAGCAGACAGGACTCAGGCTCAGGAGCTGGATCCTGGAACTGAGGAACTCTTGAATTGAGGTGGAAAGCAGAACAGACAGAGTCCTGTAGGAACAGAGCTGGGCCTCTGATCTTCAAAAAGCTCAGATGCTTAACCTTCTGAAAGGGTGGAGACCCAAAGCTCTCCTTATATGTACTAGTTGTTAATTTGGTGCTAAATAGCTTAATTATGCACCTGTTTTGCTTGGGTCTTAGGCCTTATGAGAGAGATCCTAAGGCCTAAGCTTGATATCAAGGTTTCAAGGACTGAATGTGACCTGTATGGCATGGAATATCTTGTTTTGACTAAAACTAGGGCACAAGCCCAAAGCCCTTCTCTGCAAGAAGACATGTATCAATGTTTTATGCTAAGTGAAGAGCCTTGTGAAACCATTTCAGCAGTGAAGTGGAGAAACTCCAGGAGCTCTCTCATCGTGGCGTGATCTCGCCTTGTTTGTACAGCCAGTTGAGGTGAAGCTACGTTTGTTATCTCTCATGGATCCTCTTGCCATGGGCTGTATCTCACAACATCCAAGTTAAACTCTTTTTCTGTGCTGTGAAAGTGCCTTGCAGCCTGTGGGCTACCTCAGATGGAGCAAGCAGGAGCAGAATCTTGTTTGCTTTCCCTCCATCAGAAGGAATGGTGCCATTCTGGAATGTGGTTATTTGGCTGGCTGCTCGATGCTTCCACTGCACAACTTCTTCTCTTGGGTACTTCATTCCTTTGCAGTTCAGTTGTGTTTTTCCCCAGCTCTGTGTTCTGCCATTGGATTGGGTTCCCGTGGTGTGCCCACAGGCTGGATTGTTGCGTGTGCTGTGCCATCCCAAATAATCTTGATGGGTGTTCTAAGCAGCTGCCATGATACAGCCCATCTGCTTGGCAGCCAGAATTGCTGTGAGCTATGTGTCTTTTCCTCCTCATCTTCCTTATATTGTAATAGAGATGGAACCTATGGAAGTCTTGCCTATGGATGTACCTTGCCAAGATTACTCTGGTACCTGGCAGCTGTCTGTACATGCTTGGTGAAGAAGATCTATTTTGTTAATTAGGTTTACGTGGAATGGTGCTTGGAGAACTATGTAGATACAAAATGGTCTCCCTGGGAAAAACATTCTTTGGGTCTCATTTTAGTGGAGGTCCACATTGAGCTGGTCACGGTCTTCTGACTGACACCTTTTTAGCACCACATTGGGAAAATAGGCTGCAAAAAAACGCAGCCTGACTGTACTAGTGTAAAAAGCACCTAAGCTTTGCTTTGATAGAGCTGTTAGCAGTCAGCATTACTGCACAGCTTGCTGGTGTCTGTCCTTATTAATTAATTGCCTGCTTGCATGTTTGGAGATGGACTCAGGCTAATGGAATATTTGCCTTCCTGTATTCCAGCTGTGTGGGTGTTGAAGAAGAGGAGGCACCAGATATTGACATCTATCATTGTCCAAACTGTGAGAAAACCCATGGCAAGTCTACTCGTAAGTATCTTTGAGCAGCTGGCCATCAGACCCTTAGCAGATTCTGGGATTCAGATGTTTAAACACAAGCAGTTTTTGTTATCTTTTCATTACAGAAGGACACACCTAAATATACTGTGTCATAAATATTCAAATTCAAACCAGGAGGTGGAAAAAGATGTTAGGAGGAGAAAACCCTGAGTTGGATTGTGGGGCTTTGGATGCAGCTCCCTGCCTGGCCTCAGGCAGCATGTGAGAGCTGATGGAAAGCACTTGCCTAGAGAACTTCCCTCCCCAGGCCCTGGCCATGGAAATGATGCTTCCTTCCTTGCACAGAATTAGGAATTGTGAAGGCACTTAGTACTGTGGGCTAGAAAAATCCTACAGAGCAAGCTAGTTCTAATACAGTGAGCTCTGGAAATCACATGGTGTTTTTCTTGTCTCTGGATGAGAAGAGTAAGAAACAGCATGTTATGCTTGGCCTGAATATAAAACTGTAGTGATTTCAGTGGCAGTCAAAATTGTAGGATGCACTGAGGGTGCCAATTCTTGCAGGAAAAAGTTCTCCTGAGTAAAAGTGACAGTTGATCTCAGTGGGAGTTTTGTCTGGGAAAGAACTGTGGGATGTGTTTGCTTTGGTCAGATTAATTCACAAATTCCTTCTATTATACAATGGGGGAGAGGGGAGAAAAAGAAAAAACAAACAAAAAGAGAGAAGAGAAACTGATTCCTGTAAAAGATGAAATTTTTACATGAGAGCCATTTGTTGTAAATAAGCAACAATGATACAGAGGTACTCACTGCTTTGCAAGCTTCCAGCAACACCCCAAGGAAGGATTCATCTCCCAGGAGCAAACAAATCATAATGTTCTGGGTTTTTTTGGTGTGAAATAAGGGATGGCTGGAAACTGGCTTCTGCTGTGTTAGAATTCACTCATTTTAAAACCAAGTGATTATTTCTGCACTACCTTACAAGTTAAAAATATTTCTAGGAGGAAAGGGGAGGAGTCCAAAATGTTTGTTTTGGAGGCAAAAATGGGAATAATTTTTCCACCTAGGCTTTTTCAAAATCAAGTGTGAACTGGAAACCTGAATGACTTGGGAGCCATTCCTGTCTCCCAGATGGTCTGCTAACACCTTTGCCCTAAGCAGAGCACCCACAATTTGGGCAAGCTTGGCAAAATAACTCTTGAGAAGCTAGTTCTGAAAGACTGAACAAAATCCATCCCCACAAAATGTTTTGTTTTGAAAGAGTGAATCTTTCTAATATTTTGCTGGAAAATCTAACGAACAGACTAGAAATTGGACACAAAAAATAATCAGAAATCCTGTTCAGGTGAAGAGTTTGGTGTTAGAATGGGTGGTGTTGCAGAGTGGGATGATATGTGCAGCTTCTCTCAGGCTGTTACTCACCCAGTGTGGAAGCAGCAGCACAGGTTTTCTACCCTCTCCTGAGTTCTGTGTGATGCTGAGATGTGTCTGGTGCTTTGATTCCTTTCACTTTGCTTTAAATTATGAATGATGAAAGGCACCTACTTTTTCAGTGAGAGGGTAAAAAGACCAGACAGGTGTAGCTGAAGTCTATCATCAGGAATTAAGTATCAATTCAGTAAAAATTGTGGTGCCTTATCTTAGAATTGAAGATAAAAAGCAAGTTTAATATTCCAATTATAACAAGGAAAGTTGAATTGACAACAGTCTTCTCATGCTTTAAGAAGGTTTTTGGCTATGCAGTTGTTTTTATTCAGATTAAAATCTGACCTGGAAGTATGTCCCTCAGTCTGCATCAGGCAGCACAGCAGAAAGTGGTGCTGATGGAATGCTGTCGCTATAGTCCTGTCAGTGTAAGAGGCTGGCAGTGTGGCACGAGCACAGAGATGTCCCACTCTGCAGCACAGCAACACAACTTTGTTTTCTCCCTCCAAAGAAAGTTTAGTGAGGTCCAAAAGCAGTCATCAAAGTAGCAGAGAGTAAAAATGTTGGGAGTGTTGAAGCATGAGTTATTGCTAACTTTACCTTGAGTTGTGGTGACGTGCAAGACCTGAGGCTCTCAAGCTGCGTCGCCATTTTCACCCTTAATTTGCAGAATTGTGGTTTCTGTTGGAAAATGAGGCTGTTATCCTGCAGCCCCTCCTTGCGGAGTCCAGTAGGCCAGGGAAGTGAGAAGAGTGGTTAAATGAAGGCAGGAACAGCTTGGCTTAATGCATCCATTGCTCAGGCATTTGTATGCAGAGTGTCCTGCTTACAGCTCTGCCAGGGCTTTGGTGAGGCCATCGCTACCATTTGCCTGTTAACTGCTGCAAGAGATGTTTGAACTAGCTAGGGAGCACTATCACTTTTGTCATGAAGGAGTAAAAGTTGTTCCAGAGCCAGTAGTTCCCTGGTAGGATTTAATTATAGCAAGATTAGCAAAGAGAAACACAGACATCAATTGTCAGTTACACAGCTCGTCTGGATTTAAAAATGTATTTCTGGAGCCTGCATTCCCCAATATATGTTTTCCAGATGTCCCATTTAAAAATCATTTCCCTCCCCTTACATTTTTCCACTTACCAATGTGGCTTAGTGGCTACTATTTCAGAAGATTGCTTCCTGTCATATGGCATTTTAAGCCATTTCCCTTTCATGAAGTTTGCAGGGACTCCTCTTCGGGGGAAAAAATGATGCACGCTCATACAAAATGTTCTGACATCACTGAAATAAAATGTAAGTGCTTTGTTTGGGCAGACTTGACTCATTTTCATAACATGGGCTGAAATGTTTGGTTTGATTGCTGTCTTCATTTGCAGAACTGAAAACAGGGGAAATTCTTGGGAATTGGTGAAATTACATAGATGCAAGTGAACCAAAGTCAGGCTGAAACTGTTTGACCAAGTAGTTAATATAATAGGGAACTAACAAGGTGCTTCTAGGTATCCCTTCTTAAATACATTTGAACTAATGTAAATATACCTTTGAAGTTTAGAATCATTCTGAGATACAGTTTCCATAAAAATATATTCCCTGTTTTCTCTGGAGGGTTTTCTGTAGAAGGAGTGGGTTATTGGAAGGGTCAAATTTGGATCTGAAAGTTCTACAGAACCTGTAATCAGTTAAGAAAAAGTGACCTCTCTGGCCAAAGCTTGTGTTTGTTACACATGTTAATGGGCCTTTAGTCCTTATTGTGGTGTTCATGGTAAAGGTGAGACATAAAGAGAATGTCTGAAAATGGGCCCAAAGTCAATTATTTAGTGTTGTATAATGGACTACAGCAGCTGGCTTGCTGCTGGCCAGGAGATAGCAGCTTTTGGGGAGTGTTCTGGTGGCAGAGGCATCTTTGTTGCCTTTGCATGAGAGATGGGTGATATAGGAGCTGGATGATACGGGAGCTGGATGTGGGAAGTGAAGTGGATGTGGGAGGTGGACGTGGGAGCTGGATGTGGGAAGTAGATGCCTGCTGGCAGTCAGTGCCAAGGGAAATAGCTCCCTGGTGTTTTTTAGAGAGCTGTAGTGAATTTCTTAATTCAGCACTGATTTACTGCTTTTATTTCTTGACACCCCATGCTATCTGAAGTTTAATAAAAAGAAGGTGCTAATATGATAAGCACTTTAATTTTCACTGTGGCAAGTGACACCTGTTTCACTGGGACTTGTGTGAGGAGTCCCGGCGTTCGTTTGGATCTGCTGAGAGGGACAGGAGGCAGTCATTGGAGAGGGAAGGAGAGGAGAAACTTTGGCATTCATGCAGTGCTTGTTTCCTTTGTTACCAGGAGCACTGAATTAATACAGTAAGCCTGAGAGTCATTAAGATAAAGAACTAGCAGCTTTAATGAATATATCCAGCTAGGCTGGAGAGCTGCATGGAACTAATAAAACCAACATGCTTTGTGGAAAACCTGGGATGGATTCATTGGGAGATGAATCTACTGGAGTTATTCCAGGGTTGTGGTAAGGAAAACAAAGTTAGCTTTTTCCAGACCTCTTGTCTTATAGCTGTGGCCTCCAGGTTCCTTTCTCAGTGAAGAAGTATCTGTGTGTGAATGTGCAAAGAGCAAGGAAAGAGTGCTGTCCAGGCATGGTTACTGAGGAGTCTGGTTCCTTCCCTAGCTGTTTTGAGCAGTAAGAAAAGTGTAAGGCATCTAGATTTTGGGGTAAAACACTGAATTTCATGGTGTAAAATAGGGGTGAGAAATGAAAGTAAGTTGTGACATATGAAATTTCTATTAACAGAGGCTTGAAATGATACAAATATGCACTTAGGACAAAAAAAGTTTACTTCCAAAATGAGCATGTCCAGACAAACTGTGGAAGTAGGAATAACTGAGAGAGTGCTGACTAAGAGAAAAAGCTGGACCAGTTTTTCCTGCTCTGTGTTATCTGCCTGTCAGAGAGGCAAGGCAGAACCACACTGACATTTGACTGACTTATTTGTGCCTATTCCAGCTAACCCTTTTTCCATGATGAACTTGCTGATACGTCTGTGACCCACTGGGAGCACAGTCCGAGGAGCTTTCAGTCTGCTGTCATCAGCTGAAGGCCTAAGCCTGGCTTGCCTTTAAAACCTAGGGCTGAGAGGAGTTCCAAAAACTGCATTTGTGGTGCCCTGGCATCTTTTCTTTCCTTTCATGTGCATGTTGTGTGCAGGGTGTAATTCAAAGCCCATCAAAATTGATGGCAAATCTGCCAGTGCTTGGACAGACCTTTTAGACTAAGGTGATTCCTGACAGGTATGTTCCTAAAGCAATATGTTGCACATTGAGAAGGCAGAAAAGTGGCTTTCCAAGAGGTTTGTGATAAGGATTCAGTGTGTAGTCTGGCGAGTACAAAATGTCCAGAGCCTGTGTTTGCATAAAGCCTGCAGTGGCTGTGCAGCTCCCTAATTATCCGTCTGGTTGCCCTTATGTTACAAAACGAACACTGTTCAGTGTGTAATAGATCTTCAGGCTACAGGAGAATTGTCTGATGGTGAATTGAGAGCAGTATTAACATTTGCAGTGCAGCATAGTGGGGGTTCCCTCTCCCTACTTGCCTAAGAAATGCAACAGAGATTTGTCCTTTCCTTCAGACGTCTTCAGAATTATCTTCTATTTAACATGTACTGCTGTCCAATTCATTCTTTTCCAGTGAAAAAGAAAAGAAATTGGCATAAACACGATACTGGACAGACAACAGAGGTCAAACCTGTACAGAATGGGAGCCAAGTCTTTATAAAAGAACTTCGAAGTCGTACTTTTCCAAGGTAGGTTGTTTGGCTGCATGTGCAGACAGGGCCCTGGAGGTAAGTCATCTAGAGCCAGTTTGATGATGATCCTTGCTGAAAGCATTCCATAGTACAGAATGATGAAGTTTAAATGAGAACTATTGTATTGCAGATGTCCCAGGCTCTTCCCTTTTCTATATTTGTGGAGCCGTGTTCAGATCTCCTCTTGATAGAGCCCAGTATCTGTGGATTTCCATAGGAGCTTGTACTTGTGAAGACAAGAACAAGAGTGTGTTTGGCCCCTACAGCATTGGCTTGTATAAGAAACTAACCAATTTATTGCATAGACCTACCCAGTTCTCAAAAATACTAAATGGTTTTGCTGAAGTCTGTCTCCATCTTGAAGAGAAGAACAATGACCTCTTCAGTTGCTACAGTGACAAAGGCTCTCTTATTTGGGTTAATGAATAGTGCTAATTGTTATGTGATATGTTCCACACTTTATTAGGTTGCTCCACAGACATTAAGAATGATTTTCTTCTGGTTCTTTAATGTAGGCCTTAGCCAAATAAATCCTTAATTATTAATGACTAATTATTTTAGAAGAATCCTTAGAGACTGGCAAAGGGTACACAGTAAACACAAACCTTCTTCCCTTTTTATGGATCATTTAATTTCAGTTACTGGTCTTAGACTGCTTAAGGTCTTAAGGCTGACAATAGAGCTGCAAAGTGTTGTAGCACTTACAGGTATGTTTCATGAAACTCAAGATCCTGTATTTTTACTTGCTTAACTATTTTTATTCAGGCCTGCCAGACTTTTGTCTTTATTTTTGGTTTGAGTTTTTGCTTTGCTGTATACAGAGTGACCTGACAGGTTGCAAAGCTAATTTCTTAAGAAAGCATCAAGGGTTAGGGCTGGGCCAACCACCAAGCCAGGGACAGATATTCTCTATTGTCCCCTTTTCATCCCTGGAGTGGGGGAAAANAACTATGTCACCACCGATGCTGTAGCAGGAGGGGGAGTTCAGCAGCAAACAGGACTCAGGAGCTGAATCCTGGAACTGAGGAACTCTTGAATTGAGGTGGAAGGCAGAACAGGTAGAGTCTTGTAGGAACAGAGCTGGGCCTCTGATCTTCACAAAGCTCAGGTGCTCAACCTTCTGAAAGGGTAGAAACCCAAGCCTCTCCTTATATATACTAGTTGTTAATTGGGAGCTAAATAGCTTAATTATGCACCTGTTTTGCTTGGGTCTTAGGCTTCGTGCAAGAGACCCAAGGTCGATATCACAGCCTCAAGAACTGAATATGACCTATATGGCAAGGAATACCTTATTTTGAGTCAAACTAGGACAAAAAGGTTTAAGGCCTAGGCAGAATGATTTTAGTCACCTCAGCTGTCCTCTGAGACAGTGGGTTGCACTCGCACATGCACTATCTCTGAGTCACTCCCAAATTGTAAAAACAAAAAAATAGACCCCTTTTTTTTGTTTGTTTGTTTATTTCTCACATAAATGTGCACATTAGAAAATCCTGCTGCCAAATGAAAGTTTCTCAGAAAGAAAGCTCTGTAGTCAAAAGGAGTGCCTGCAAGATTCCAGCCTCTGACATCTACACTTGCACCATTAGTAAAACAAAGTCTTGTTGAGAAATTCTTGTTTCTGAGGAAGAAATGAATGAAATCTGCAGATGTTCATAAAACAAAATTTCACACTCCTCAGTCAGAATGTGATGAAGAGAAAAAGGGGTCTCAGTTTAGAGACAGAAACAGCATTGCTGATTCACAGCACGTGACAGTAAATTAGAACCCACGGTTAGTCTCTTGGTGAGGCTCACAGCAAAAGGGACAGGGAAGAGAACAAAAAAGGCAAGAAATACAATTCACATCATTCTGCTCCTGAATGTTTAATACCAAAATAGCATTACAGTAGTAATAGAAGTAGTAATAATAATTAAACTGGTGGTTCATGTATTCAGTGTAGGTGCCCGATGCTCCATTTTGGCACAGTCATTACTAGGTGCTCTGGTAGTGATCTCTCTTAATGACTATGTGTCAGTTTTCGTGACATGTATAGAATCAAATCAGGCTTGAACAAGATCTATATGGGCACTGCAAACAAGTGCAGAGGTTTAGTGGTAAATCACAGTTTGCTTCCTGCTCCTTAAAATCTTCAGCCTCATATTTTGCAGATTGCTGGTGTGCAGTACCAAGCCTCAGATAAATGAGGAATGCTCATTTTACTTAATTATTAATTAAATTTGCCTGCTGATCAGCCCTTGCCAATTCACTGTGGCTGGGGCGATCCCAGAAATAAGCTGAGTATCAGCAGTTTATCCCCCATTTGCATCCTGCCATCTCGTTCTCAAGCATTCAGACTCCTCCCGTGTGGCCTGAGCAGGCCCAAGGGATCCCCCTGCATGGTGGGGTGGAAAATGTCATGACATTCAACAAGGGCAAGTGTAGGTAATGCACCTGGGGAGGAATAACCCCATGGAGTAGGACAGGTCAGGGGCTGATCTGCTGGAAAGCAGCTCAGTGGAACAAGCCCTGGGTGTGCTGGTGGGCAGCAGGATGCCCAGGAGCCAGCAATGTGCCCTTGGGGCCAAGAAGGCTAATGGCATCCTGGGCTGCAGCAAGAAGAGTGTGGGCAGCAGGGCCAGGGAGCTTCTCCTGCCCCTCTCCTGTGCCCTGGGGAGGACACAGCTGCGGGATTGGGTTCAGTTCTGGGCTCCCCTGCTTAAGAGAGACAGGGAACTTGTGGCGAGGGAACAGAGAAGGGTCACTGCAATGCTGAGGGGACTTGAGCAGCTCTCTTGTGCAGAGAGGCTGAGAGAGCTGGGGCTGCTTAGGCTGGAGCAGAGCAGCCTGAGGGGAGAGCTGAGCAATGCTTAGCAATCCTTCCAGGATGGGGGCAGGAGGATGGGGCCAGGCTTGTTTCTGTGGTACATAGTGACAGGACTAGGAGGCAATGGGCACAAACTAGCAGCCAGCAAGTTCCAGCTGAACTTGAGGAGGAACTTCTTCCCTTTGAGGTTGTTGGAGCCCTGGCCCAGGCTGCCCAGGGAGGTGCTGGAGTCTCCATCTCTGGAGAGATTCCCAACCCAACTGGACACATCCTGTGCAAGCTGCTCTAGGTTCTGCTGCTCTTGCAAGGGGGTTGGACTAGATGATCTCCAACCCCTAACATTCTGTGATTCTGTGATTCTCTGAAGGAGAAGTACCCACAGCCATCAGTGTGGAGGGACTCCCACAGCCAAAGGCTGCTGCAGTCTCTGCACAGGTTGGGCTCATGGGGTGGTGAGCCTGAGTGTTCGGCCACCATGGTGACACACAGCTCCTGGTCCCCTTTCCCGATGGTTTGTGATGCCCTGTAGTTTCAGAACTGCTGCAGGAGAGGGCAGTCACATATTAGCCGTAGCTGCCTGCGGAGGGAGTGCTTTCTGGGGGAGCTTCAAGTGTTACCGTTCCCCACTCCTGGCAGCCATGGCCTTGGCCTGCCAGGCAGCTTTTGAAGCCCCAGGGACAAACAGCACACAACAGCTGGACACTTTTGGGACTGATAGGCCTTCATACACAGTCACTCTTCACATTCCAAGTGTTTTACTCTTGAAAAGCTCTAGAAATCAGACTGGAGTTTCCCTTGAGAGCTGTCAGTGCAAGCAGCTGGAGCTGCCCTGTCCTTAGTCCCTTTGAAGCCCTCTCAGTGACCTAAAAATGATTGGAGGAATATTTCCGGAGCAATATATCTGACAACTTGAAAATGATTTGCAAAGTGTTTCCTGGGTAATTTATTGGAAATTATGTAACATTTTTAATCTTGCTTTCTGTAGAGTGGGGCATTTGACACTAGTTTTTTTGACATTTATCACTGGTAACTTGACAGATCCCTGTAGTTGAGGGAAGCAGTTTTTCACCCTAAGCTGTTATTTTAGAGGTTACCAGTAGTTGGTGCATGAGGCTTGAGCAAATCAATTCTGGACAATTTATTGTGTGCTTTTGCAAGAAATGGCTTTTTGGCTTTTGTCCTAGGTAGCTAATTTCCATATGATTGCTTATTCATAACTTTTCCCTTTCAGTAGTGAAGTGCAGAACACACCAAACTCTGTGTGGAAGGACCTCACTGTTGAATCTCTGTTTACTTTTTCAGTGCTGAAGATATAGTTGTGAAAGTGCCAGGCAGCCAACTAACAACAGAGTATTTGGAAGAAAATGGCTTTGCAGAGCCCATCCTGGTCCCAAAGAAGGATGGCCTGGGTTTGTCTGTACCTGCACCCACCTTCTACGTCAGTGATGTTGAAAACTATGTTGGTGGGTATCTGGAAAGCAGGTGGCATGGTACTGTTTGGAGCTCAGCAACTTTTGGGGTTTTTCCCCTTAATATATTATTTCTATTGTAAAATATGTTTTAAAATATTGTCTGTGTCTTTGAGCTATGCTGGCTTCAATATTTGTTATGTGATGGTAGCTTGTAATTAGCAATTAATTCACTCTTGTTTCCTGTACCAGCTTGACAGTGAGCCTAAGCCAGACTGCATTGTATTCCATAGTACTGCATGAAAACAAATAGAATAGCATCAGTTTCTTCAGGCGAGGTCTTAATTGATTACTGCCATCCCCCTTTGTATTGATGGAATTACTAGACTGAGACTCCCACCCTGCAGAGGCAGTCCATTTTTTAACACTGATGTCAGTGAGAGCTGTTTTCATTGCTGCTGGTCATTTGGATTCATTTTGGCATTGTCCTGTCTCTAATCTGAGCAGAGTACTGTACTGTGTGTTCTCACAAGTCATCACATCATCCCACCTTGGAAGACATGCCTTGGCCAGGAGCCATGGAAGTGTTCTGAAGTCATTTGTCTCGTCTCTGCCTCCTTATTCCTTTAGCCTGTGTGATCTTGTCTCTTGTCCTCTCTCACTCTGTCCATCCTCTTTCTGTCACTTTCTGTCCAGTTGTCTCTCCTGGCAAGACATCATCCTTTTGGAGCCATGGCTCCAGCTCCAATGTATCTGTCCCTTTATATCATCTGCTGATCACTTCCTCGTGCTGCACTCTCTTTATCAGGCCATTGACCTCTTCGCCAAACTGGAGGATGCTGTCACCAGCCACTGCTGTTCTTGACTGTATCTATTGCTTTTGCAGTGATGGTGAGCAGTGAGATAACTCTGAATAAAAGGGAATTCAGCACCTCTGATTTTATTGTTATCTCTACTCTGTTGCTTCTACAGGAAACATACTGTCCTTGCCCATCTGCTACACTTAGCAGATTTTCTTGTGTGACCAAGGTGCTCCTTATGCATCTGCTGGCCTTCTCTGAGGCTCTAGCTGAAATAATCCACCCTACCAACAGAACTGCTAATGAAAAGCTGGAGGGAAGAATGTGGGTTGTTTAATGTGAAGTTGGAACCACATTGGAAAGTAAATGACACAAACATGCTCTGGTCTAACCTCCATGGGCTTAGTTTCCTTGAGCAGGAATTTCCCAGGAGGGATAGAATCCTAGAATGGTTTGGGTTGGAAGGGACCTCTGGAGGTCATCTAGTCCAACCCCCCTGCAGTGGCCAGGGACATCCCCAACTAGAGCAGCTTGCCCAGAGCCCTGGCAAGCCTCACCTGGAATGCCTCCAGGGATGGGAACTCAACCACCTCCCTGGGCAACCTGTGCCAGTGTTCTACCACCCTTGTGGTTAGAAACTTTTATTCCCCATCACAACCCTGGGATACCAGCATTAGCCAGACATTAGCCAAACTTAAGAGGTATGGATTGGGAGACTGTGCTGTGAGATGGATTGGGAACTGGCTGAAGGACAGAGCCCAGAGAGTTGTGGTCAGTGGAGCAGAGTCTAACTGGAGACCTGTGACTAGTGGTGTGCCCCAGGGCTCAGTGCTGGGGCCAGGACTGTTCAATATATTCATCAATGATCTGGATGAAGGGGGAGAGTGTTCCCTCAGCAAGTTTGCAGATGATCCCAAGCTTGGAGCAGTGGCTGGCACACCAGGAGCTGTGCTGCCATCCAGAGTGACCTGGACAGGCTAGAGACATGGGCAGGGAGAAACTTAATGAAATTTAACAAGGGGAAGTGTAAAGTACTGCATCTGGGAAAGAACAAGCCCATGGATCAGTACAGACTGGGAACTGATCTGTTGGAGAACAGCCCTGGGGAAAAAGCTCTAGGAGTGCTGGTGGCTAGGAGGATGCCCATGAGGCAGCAATGTGCCCTTGTGGCCAAGAGGCCAATGGCATCCTAGGATGCATGAAGAGGAGCGTGGCCAGCAGAGCCAGAGAGGTTCTTCTCCCCTCTCCTGTGCCCTGGGGAGGCCTCCCCTGGAATGCTGTGTCCAGTTGTGGGCCCCTCAGCTCCAGAAGGATAGGGAGCTGCTGGAGAGAGTCCAGCACAGGGCCAGCAAGATCCTGAAAGGAGTGGAGCATGTGCCCTAGGAGGACAGGCTGAGAGAGCTGGGTCTCTGCAGCCTGGACAAGAGGAGACTGAGAGGAGACCTCAGCAATGCTTAGAAATATGGGAAGGGTGAGTGTGAGGAGGAGAGAGCCAGGCTCTGCTCAGTGGCATCCAATGGTAGGACAAGAAGGAATGGGAGCAAGCTGGAGCACAGGAGGTTTAGTATTAAGCTGAGGAGGAACTTGTTTGCAGTTCAGGTGCCAGAGCACTGGCCCAGGCTGCCCAGGAGCCTGTGGAGTCTCCTTGTCTGGAGCCATTGCAGAGCTGCCTGGACACATTGCTGTGTGAGCTGGTCTAGGTGATCCTGCTCTGGCAGGGGGGTTGCACTAGATGATCTTTCTAGGTCCCTTCCAACCTCTGACATACTGTGATTCTATGATTCTCCTGCTCTGGCAGGGGTATTGGACTAGATGATTTCCAGAGTTGCTATTCAACCCCTAACATTCTGGGATTGTTCTCTGCACTCTAATACAGAGGAGATGGATTTTTAATAAGTATATTTTGGGGTAAAATAACAAAAACTCTTTGTTGTTGTTGTTTTTTTGTGAAATGCCATGTTAAAAACATGGGAATTTTCCTGGAAAACTCCTGGATTATAAATTTTGTGAACAAAAATTTACATTAGAGCATAAAAGAACATTTGCCAAGGTATCCCGTGCAGGGTTACACTTTCGTCTCCAACCACAAGACTTTTAGAGTGTGGTTGGATGTGGTTATCCTGTGGCTATACAGGTATTTGCATATAATTTTTACCAAGCAAATAAAATCCATAATGAAATGAATAGATCCCAAATAACATTAATCCTTCAAAGATAAAATGTACAGAAATAGTTGTCAAGGTTATGCACACAGAAGCACCATTTTATGCATGTACATTTTATATATATCCATGTCTTTTCTACTTATGGTGTATTCATATATAAACAACAGGGAAGATACAAAGGCTAAAAAGATCAGAACATCAAAAGACTGAGGTGTTTCTCAAAATGTTAACTCATGGAATCACAGAATCATGGAGGTTGGAAGAGACCTCTAAGATGATCATCAAGTCCAACCATACCTATCACTACCATACCAAACTCATCTGCAAGCAAGTCACCCTGACCTTCAATCTCTTTCTCACTGAATTCATTTGTAGGACCAGAGAGGAGTGTTGATGTCACTGATGTCACCAAGCAGAAAGACTGCAAAATGAAGCTCAAGGAATTTGTGGATTACTACTACAGCACAAACAGGAAAAGGGTCCTCAATGTCACCAATCTGGAGTTCTCAGACACGAGGTAAGGATCTGTTCAGCCTGCTGCACCATGCATGGTGGACTTCAGCTATGGAAACTGGACCAGCTTCTGCCTTCTCTGGTGGTTCCCTCCTCAGGAAGTGCTGTTTAACCTTTGAATAGCAGCTTCCTGTTGCTCTGACTCTCCACTGTGTGGTCCATATCTATCCAGTTCAGGCAAAGCAAGGAAATGCAAGTGCTATTTGCTGTGTGAGGAGAATGGTACCTAGTGGACTAACTGGTCCAGCATTTGATGTGGCAGTTCACCCCTGGATGTCATCAGCATTTAGGTGCCATCAGCATTCCCACACCAGAACAGAATATTTTGGTACCTTCTGGTTTTGACTCTGGTAGTGTAGTTAATTCAATGCAACTCTGTACTAGAACATAACTTGATGCTCCAGGAGTCAATTCTCTGGCTTGTCCTTGTAGTGAATGATAATGTAGTANTCCCTCTGCTGTGGGCGCAGTTATCGCACCGGGGCCACAGAAGACCACAAGGTATTGTCAGACTGTGCCAGAGTATGATCTTAGGCACTTGGTAAATACCAGTAAGACCAAAGAAAGGATGAGAGAGATGACCACAGATATATGTTAACACTGTATGTGCGAGAAAGTGGACATAAGAGCTCTTGTTTTTCAATATTCTCTGTTATTTTTCTGGTGAGATGGGAATCCTCATGGATGTAAGACAATGACAGTCCTTCTTCTAGCTTAAGGTAATCTTGAAACATGGTGATCTCCTCAGAGCATTCTTTTTGAAAGTGCACTGTCCAGCAGTGAGCATCCTACTCATATAGCACTGTTTTGAGTGCATCATACATTGCTTACTGCAGTCTTCCATTTAAAGAGTGAGTAAATAGATGAGGTATGGCATTAGGTACAGCATGACATGTCACTGGAAGGCCTTGAATGAGAGCAAGTTTGAAAGAATTGCCATTTTATAATGCTATACCCTGTGTTATCTAGTTTCAGTGCTTTTGGGACTTAACCTGTAGTCTGCAGGACAACAGTTGACAACTAGACTGATGCTGACTTCCCCATGGGAAGTTGGGAAGGATGGTGGGAGAGATCACTCTGAACTGGAATCTGAGATGCTTTAGTGGTGCAGTGAGCCAGAGGCAATGGTGCTGGCTATGGGAATGTTACCAGTCCCTTAAGGACAGGAAACCTGCTCTTCTCGCGTTTTACATGTGGGATGATTGGCTGATGTCACTGCTGTCAAGGGTTAGGACTGGGCCAACCACCAACCCAGGGACAGATATTCTCTGTTGTCCCCTTTTCCTCCCTGGAGTGGAGGAAATTAACAGAGAGAGACTTATGAATTGGAAATGAAACTTAAAACGACTTCAATGAAAATAATAACAAGAAAATGAAGTGTATGTATATATATAAACACAAAACCAATACCAGAACCAAACCCCCTTGATGGCAGCTGTGCCACTGATGTTGTAGCAGGAGGAGTTCAGCAGCAGACAGGACTCAGAACAGAAAGCAGAACAGACAGAGTCCTGCAGCAACAGAGCTGGGCTGCTGATCTTCACAAGGCTCAGGTGCTCAACCTTCTGAAAGGGTAGAGACCCAAAGCTCTCCTTATATGTACTAGGTGTTAATTAGGTGCTAAATAGCTTAATTATGCACCTGTTTTGCTTGGGTCTTAGGCCTTATGAGAGAGACCCTAAGGCCCAAGCTTGATATCAAAGTATCAAGGACTGAATATGACCTGTATGGCATGGAATATCTTGTTTTGACTCAAACTGGAACAACTGCCTAAGAGTTCAGTTCCTGCTTTGTGCTGTATTCATCATCTGATCACCTTTATCCTAGAAGTAAGCAGAGGCACCTACAGTGGATTCAAGTTCATGTAACTGCGTAGCTCATTTTTACAGTTCTTTTAGTCCTTCTGGGTACCTGGTACTTTCAGAAGGTAAGCACCAGAGAAGGATAAGTTCCCTTTATGTATACACACACTACACAGAAGATGATGAGTGTCAACATCAAAAGGAAGAATTAAAGAATGGATGTTTTGGGGAACATGACATCTGAGCAGTGTGCCCAGGTGGCCAAGAAAGCTAAGAGCGTCTTGGCCTGGAGCAGAACTAGTGTGAGCAGCAGGAGCAGAGCAGTGCTCATCCTCCTGCACTCAGCACTGGGGAGGCCACAGCTAGAGTGCTGGGCTCAGGTTTGGGCTCCTCAGTGCAAGAAGGAGCCAGAGGCATTGGAGTGTGTGCAGAGAAGGGCAAGGAGGCTAGGGAGGGCTCTGGAGCACAAGTGTGCTGAGGAGCAGCTGAGGGCACTGGGGTTGGTTAGTGTGGAGAAGAGGAGGCTCAGGGCAGACCTTAGCTCTCTCTACAACTACTTGAGAGGAGATAAGAGTGAGATAGTGTGGTGGGTCAACCTCGGCTGAGTGCCAGGTACCCACCAATGTTCTCGCCCCACACCTCCCATGGCACAACAAGAGGGAAGAGAATGAGATAAAAGCAGCCTGTGGGTTTTAGTAAAGGCAGTTTAATAAGCAAATAAAGAAAAGCAAGGCTGCGTGCGTGAAGTGAAGCAAAGCAAATTGAGCTTTAGTCTCTATTTCCCATAACGGGCGATGTCTGGCCCTCTCCTGGGAAGCAGGGCTCTGAAATATGTAATGGTTGTTTGGGGGGCAGACATCTTCTTCCTGCTGCTGTTCCCTACCCCCGCCTCTGCCTTTTATCCCTGAGCTGACGTCATATGGTATGGAATAGCCCTTTGGTCAGTTTGGGTCAGCTGTCTTGGTTGTGTCCCCTCCCAAGATCTTGTTCACCCCATCCCCTTGGTGCTGTGCCAGCCTTGCAGCAGTCACAGCATCACAGGTTATCTTCAGCCCAAGGCACAGCGTTCTTGAAAACTGCTATGGGGACATAAACTCCATCTCAGCCAAACCCAATACAGATGGAGGTAGGTCTCTTCTCCAAGGTTAGAAGTGAGAGGATGAAAGGAAATGGCCTCAGATTGCAGCAGGGGAGGTTTAGATTAGATATAAGGAGAAATTTCTTCCCTGAAAGGGTTAAGTCTTGGCCCAGGCTGCCCAGGGAGGTGTTTAAGAAGCATTTAGATGCTCTACTCTGGGCCATGGTTTAGTGGCATGGTAGTGCTAGGTATGGTTGGACTTGATGATCTTAGAGGTCTCTTCCAGTCTTAATGATTTTGTGATTCTGTGAGCAAGAAGGCTTAGAGTAGCCTTAAAAGAGAAGGGCTGATGCATAATTACAAGCTCATGTTTTTAAAGCCTTTAGCTCTGTTGTTAGTGTTTTAATGTTTTAGTAGTGCTCATCCATTTCTGCAGAGAGCACCTCCAGTAATTACAGGCTTCCAAGATTACCAGGATCTTCAGCTGAGATTTTTTTTAGCTGTCTGCCATTACCCCAGACTAATGGGAGGTCCTTTGTTCCAAAGGGCTGCTGGAGTTGTCACTCATCTGCTGCTCATTTAGACATTAACTAGCAAATATTTTATTTCTACACATAGACAGTGACACTTTAATTGAATGCACTGCTCCATCTTCCCCTGCCATTTTCAGTGGAGCTATTGTTATCAGTGTTTGACAGTGAACAGAAGTGACACAGGAGAACATTTAATTTTAGTTTGAAGTGCAGATATGCTTACTGATATTTAAAAAGTCCAAATTTGAGGCTCTTTAAATATAAAATTCAGCACATTCTGGGATGAAACACTTGGAATACCTGTTTATCGTGCCATTACATGATCTTAGCTGTGATTTGTAGTATATATTTAATATAAACCCCATAAACTATCTAAGGAAATATATACAATATGAATATCTGCTGAATGGTTAACAGTGAGAGGATGAGAGGAAATGGATTCAAGGTGCAGCAGGGGAGGTTTAGATTAGATATAAGGAGGAATTTCTTCCCTGCAAGGGTTGTTAAGTCTTGTCCCAGGCTGCCCAGGGAGGTGCTGAAGTCACCATCCCTGGAGTGGTTTAAGAAACATTTAGCTGCTCTCCTTAGGGCCATGGGTTAGTGGTATGGGAGTGCTAGGTATGGTTGGGCTTGATAAGCTTAGAGGTCTCTTCCAACCTTCACGATTCTGTGAAATATATTCATTTGTATGGACTCGTTAAGCAAACATTTGGACAAATATATGTAAATAAATTAGACAAATAATATATATTCATATTATGTAAAAATTAAAATATATAATTACGTAAAATAGATATAAATTAAAATGATATAAAGAAATACCTATTTTAAGTATGTTGACATCATCAACACACATTAGACTTTTTCCTTCTGAGCTTTTAATGTAATTTAGTCAGTCTAAATTTAACTGACCCTAAAAAGAAAGCTTGACGGGTC
>VWZO01009245.1:0-13625 GCA_013396975.1 Bucco capensis | reverse complement strand
CCGATCGATTTTGTGTGATTCTGTGTGATATGCAAAATGAGGAGTGGAATTCCAGTTTCTCAGCAGCGTGTGAGCAGGGAAAAAAAGAATCCATTCTAGAGTTAAAAGGGCAATGAGCTTGGTGAGGGCTCTGGAGCACAAGTGTGCTGAGGAGCAGCTGAGGGCACTGGGGTTGCTTAGTGTGGAGAAGAGGAGGCTCAGGGGAGACCTTAGCTCTCTCTACAGCTCCCTGCAAGGAGGCTGGAGTGAGATGGGGGTAGGACTCTTCTCCAGGGTTAACAGGGAGAGGACAAGAGCAAATGGCCTCAAGTTGCAGCAGGGGAGGTTTAGATTGGATGTAAGGAGAAATTTCTTTCTTCAAAGGATTGTTAAATGTTGTCCCAGGCTGCCCAGGTAGGTGCTGGAGTCACCATCCCTGCAGGGGTTTAAGAAACATTTAGCTGCTCTCCTTAGGGCCATGGTTGGATTTGATGATCATAGAATCATCATAGAATGATTTGGGTTGGAAGGGACCTCTGGAGCTCATCTAGTCCAACCCCCCTGCAGTGGGCAGGGACATCCCCAACTAGAGCAGCTTGCCCAGAGCCCTGGCAAGCCTCACCTGGAATGCCTCCAGGGATGGGAACTCAACCACCTCCCTGGGCAACCTGTTCCAGTATTCCACCACCCTCATGATGATAAAAGGGATACTTCCCACCTTCTGTTTTATCTCTTTGTAGATTATATGCTAACCTCACTTGAATTGTGACCTTTATCTGCAGAGCAGCAACAAAACTGCCTGAGCAAGAGTAGTGAGTGATGAGCCTCGGAACAGAACCGTGTCTCTGCATGTCCTTGGCCTGACACAATGCAACAGGGGCTGATTCATTTTAAGTCTTAAATGAGGTATTTAGTGTTGAAAAGAGGAACACAAGGAAAAGCCCCAGCACATGTGGGTGCATATGCATGGCTGCAGCAGCCTGAAGTCAAATGGTGCCTTTCTCTCTCTAGAGCTCATTGTACCTTCAGGTGTTTAACAGATAGAAAACAAATGTTTGAGAATGTCAAACTCTATGGATCAGAGCAGTAATGAATATTGTTTTACAGTGGTATTTTTAGTGTGAACTAAAATAGCTGAAAGTCTGTGCTGGCAGCAGCAGGTTTTCTTGCAGCAGTGATTGATATGGTTGGGAATCATTCCTGTCTTTAATTAAAATAGATGCTCCTACACAACTCCCTCACCTCACATCACAACTTCTCTTGAAATTACTAGATATTTATTCTTTATAAATAGCCAGAGTTGGTTTTGTTGTTTGTTTTTTTTTTTATAGTTCATTCTTGACCTGATCAAGAGTAGGTTTGATCTTTATTTTGAAGGAATATCAAAAGTAGGAATGGGCCAACCACCAACCCACAGGGACAGATATTCTCTGTTATTCCGTTTTCCCCCACTCCAGGGAGGAAAAGGGGAAATTAACAGAGAGAGAGAGAGGAGAGACTTGGGGATTGGAAATGAAATTCAGACTACTTTAATGAAAATAATAAGACAATGAACCAAGGCAACCAAGTTACTTTGATGGTAACTATGTCACCACTGATGCTGTGGCAGGAGGACTTCAGCAGCCCCTGGGCCTCAGGCTCAGGAGCTGGATCCTGGAACTCTTGAATTGAGATGGCAGGCAGAACACAGTCCTGGAGGAACAGAGCTGGGCTGCTGATCTTCACAGGGCTCAGGTGATTGACCTTCTGGAAGGGTAGAGACCCAGACCTCTCCTTATATGTACTAGTTTGTTAATTAGCTGCTAATTCGCTGAATTGAGCACCTGTTTTCCTTGGGTCATAGGCCTCATGCAAGAGACCCCAAGGCCCAAGCTCAGTATCACAGCCTCCAGGACTGAATATGACCTCTGTGGCATGGATTGCCTTATTTTGACTAAACGGGGACAAGGAAGCAGGTTTTAGTGCCAAAACACTTTTTCATTTTCCATTTCATTTCTTCCTGTATGAAAGTTTACTTGGATTTCCATTTTTCTTCACTCTTTCCTGCAGTGTCTCATTTTGTTTTGCTCTATTTTATTTTCTTTCTGCAGCACTCTCCAATTTTCCTTCAGTGTCTTTGTTCATTTAATGTAATCCCTTTTGTCAGTGTTTGCTCCACAGCTGAATATTTGGTATTTATCTGAATTAGATCCCATTTCCACCTGTACCATTGATCTTGTATTTAAATTGTTCCTGCTTTTCTTCATCAGGCTACTCCTGATTTCTGAAGCATTCGTCTATTAGCTTGAAATATACAATTTCCAGTAGTCTACTCATAGTTATTTATAAAAATATCAAAAACTTGAAGACAGAAAACAGGTCTTTCCACCAAACAGTGACCCAAATTTGCTCTGAGCTGTTTTCTGATGGAATATTTTCTACCGTGACAACCCCTAATTTATATTGGGAAAGATGAAAATGGAAGAAGAAGTGGTGTTGGAAGTATTTATAATATTTAAGCTTCTTTTCCCTTATGTTTAGAAGAACTTTCCCCAGAATCAGAAGGAAAATTCATTTGTAGAACCATTAAAAATAGTTCTGTTAAAATTGTGCATTAGGAAAAAAAAACATGGACTTAGTCATGATTTTTTTTTAAATATCTATATTTTTAAAAATAATCCCTTCACACTCAACAGATGTGGAAGGTCTAGATCCATCACTTTTTTCCACTAGATTTGGAAGGTCTGCCTATGGCAGAGAAGATGATCCTTAATGTCCCTTCCCACCTAAACTATTCTAGGGTTCTGTGATCACCTGAAGACCCCTTTCTCCACTAAAGCTTATTATTTCCCTCATTTTATTTTATTCCCTTAGTGCATCTTGTCTGCCAGGATTTTCTCTGGATTATGAACTCTCCAAGACTAAGGGCGTGAACGGGTAAAGGAAGGTGTAGTTTGACATATCAAGAAGAATGGAGACACAGCAATCCCTGACAGACCTCATTCTAAACTGAACTATTTCCATGTCCTGTAAAGAGCAGCAGGGTGTTTCTGATAATTGTATTTTTAGTGCAATTTGCTGCTGGAAGCCAGCTATCCATACTAAAGATATAAAACCAGGGGATTGATAAACCTCTAAGAATCATCAAATAACCATAAAATCATAGAATCATTTCCATTGACCCTTGATCATCAAGTCCTAAGACTTAGGGCATCAAGACCCTAAAGATCATAAACTTCACACTTCTAAGTCTACCAGTGTATAAAAATAAAACATGGAACATATGATTTTGTGGGTTTTTTTATTGCTTTTAATTCTTGTCTCTGTGGATCTCTGCCATCCGGAAGAGTGTAAGTGGTGAAGAGGCTAAAAGATGTTAAGATGATCAATTTTATTCACTGTTGACTGATGGGAATGGGGACATTCATCACAGAATCATTAAGGTTGGAAGAGACCTCTAAGATCATCAACTGCAACCATACGTATCACTCCCATGCCACTAACCCATGGCCCTAAGGAGAGCATCCAAATGTTTCCTAAAGCCCTCCAGGGACAGTGACTCCACCACCTCCCTGGGCAGCCTGGGACAACACTTAACAACTGTTTCAGGAAAGAAATTTCTCCTTATATCCAATCTAAACCTCCCTGCTGCAACTTGAGGCCATTTCCTCTTGTCCTTTCACTGTTAATCCTGGAGAAGAGACCTACCCCCATCTCACTGCAACCTCCTTGCAGGGAGTTGCAGAGAGCTAAGGTCTCCCCTGAGCCTCCTCTTCTCCACACTAACCAAGCCCAGTGCCCTCAGCTGCTCCTCAGCACACTTGTGCTCCAGAGCCCTCCCTAGCCTCCTTGCCCTTCTCTGCACACACTCCAATGCCTCTGGCTCCTTCTTGCACTGAGGGGCCCAAAACCGACCCCTAGGACTCTAGGTGTGGCCTCCCCAGTGCTGAGGTGTTATAGGGTATGTAAATTGCCAGAGGTATCTGTCTTTTCCCCCTTCACCCCCACCGACCGTTAATGTGTGTGTTTGTAAACCCTTGGTGGCGAGTAGCCCTTTTCACCAGCCATGCTGTGGGTAGGAGAGGAGCTGAGCCGGCTGCAGCCGGTCACCATGGGGACCCACACCCTTGCCCGGGCAGTACCCACTCGGCGTGGAGCAGCACAGGCTGTAACAGCAGCTGGGAGCAGCTCCCGGCGAGCACAGTGGCAGGGGACACCTGCCAGAAACAGTGCATGCCCCACTAGCTTCCGGGCAGCAGCAGACCTTGGAGCAGCGAGCAGTGACAGCCTGCGGCAGCTCACACCTGCAAGTCCCACCCCGAGCAGCAAACAGCAACAGCCTGCTCCCATGAACCAGGAGCTGATGCAAACGGTGGCAGAAGAACAAGCAACATAGCTACGAGGCAGAGATGCAGATGGCACACCAGGAGAGAGGGACTGCCATGGCAGGGACTGCCAAGAGCCCCTGGTGCTTCTGGGAAGAGGAAGAAGGAGAGGGTGAGAGGGAGAAAGTGTGCTCTCCTCCATCTTGCAGTGGTCAGACCATCCCTTCATCTCTCATCCATTCCTCCCACCACCATCACCATCCACCACCCAAGTTTCCTTCACCCTTCATCTCATCTGCCACCTCACCTTAATCAGACTGCACCCTAGCAGGTTTTACTGAGAGTGGGGGGACGGCCAGTGGTGTGAGGGGGGAACCAGAAGAGTTTGTACCATTCTGTATTTTCATTGTTATATACTTTTCTATGTTAAAAAAAAAAAGGTTATTCTTTATAACTCACTCCCAGTGTGCAGCGGTTTCTTTCCTTTTTGGGGAAGTGGTAGACTTCCTAATGGAGCATCTCCTAGATCTGTGTTTNAAAGAATGCAAAGTTGTGTTACAGAGAGCACAGTAAAAATGATATACTTCTGCAGATAGCTAAGATTTATTCAAGAATATTTCCCCACTTTTCAGGATGTTGAATAATGCTTGAATTTATGACACTATAAAATGTTAGATATGTGGTCCAGTTTGAAATGGGAAGGTCTGAAACCATATCTATGCAGAGATTAAAATAGAAGCTATCTACCTTGAGGTACAACACACGTCAGGGTGACTGCTGGTCTTTGAACACATCTTTTTTCTCTTTTTCCCTTTCTTTCTCTTTTCCCCCCTTTCTTTATATTTGCCTTTCTTCTTTCTCCCTTTCCCTTTCTTTCTTTAACCTAAACAGAGAATCTCAGCAGATCCTGATTGCATCACATAAATAGCATTTTTTTAGCAGCTTTAATTTCTCACTCTGCTAATGCCTTCACTAAAAGATCTCGTTGGGGATGTCCCTGCCCACTGCAGGGGGGCTGGACTAGATGAGCTCCAGAGCTCCTTTCCAACCCAAATGATTCTATGATTCTAGTCAGCAGATTACCAATGTCAACACTTTCTGAAAATACCTGTACCTGGCTCATCTCTAATGAATGCCAAGAGAGATTTATTGATAGGAATGACAAATGTATGAAAGAAAGAAAAATGAGAAAAATCAATAAATAATGTGAGTGGCATTTTGCAAAGAGAAACTGAACCTTTCCCAACTGTACAGTGTCTGTATTGAAACCATTGTGAGACTTGAGCTGTAATTGTTCTTTTTTAAACTGAGAATGCATATTGTGGCATGATAAAAAGGGTGTGATAATAATAAACTAGTTTGAAACTCAGCCCTGAATAAATGAGATGCACAATAGAGCCCAGGAAGATGAGACTTGGTTTCCTCTCAAATCTAGGAACCATTGAAGATGATAATGGCATGTTCTTTACTTTCTCCTTTTCTCCCTTTTTTGTTTGTTTGTTAGGGGTTTTTTTCTCCTTCCTTTTTCTTGGACATTTTGCAGAGTCATTTAATCAGTTTGAGCTTTCAAAACATTCTGACAACTGGTTAAAGAAAATATCTTCCAAAAGGCAACATGCTCCAAAAGATGGAATGAGCTGGTAAATGGATCCCTGAGTCACCATTGACTCTGCCTGGGGTTGTCTTTGTCAGAGAAACAGCTGGGAAGAAATTTCCTTGGGAGAGAAATTCCTGACTTCTTAATCAAATACTAATAAAATATTTTCCAAGAGCCAAAACCAGCATTTAAATCACAATTCTAATCTGCTGCAGGAAACAAATCCTGCCTGTTACCTCTCCCATGATTCTGTCTTCTCCACAGTGGGATTGTAGGAAAATTGTCCCTAACCATGATAAATGCAAGGACTCAGAGTCTCACTGTAATGATGCTGTCAATGCTGCTGAGAGACAGCAAATGTTAGCCCAGCTAACCAGGCTCCCTGCCTTTAGGACCAGAGCAGAATCAGTACAGGCTCCCTGAGAGTCAAACTCATTCCTCCTCACTGTTTGCTGTGCCCAGGAACTACCAAAACAGTAAGAGCAACAGGGTAGTTGGTTGGGTTTTTTTGCCTCTTGGATGAAGTGTGAAATTTTATTATTGAAGGCAAACACATATAATTTTTTCTTTCGTTGTAGTACTGAAAAAAATCCCAAACCCAACCAGTTTTCCCCAGTGTAATTTCAGTGAAGGGTTTGCAGCTAGCTCCAGTCACTTGATATCTCTGTTCCATGCCTGGGTAAGCAGAATCTCCATAAAGAAGGGATAAGCATGAGCAGAAGTAGCTTAACACTTAAAGGCTCTCATTTCCCTGCAATAGGAGTTGTCTTTATTGCTTCACCTTTGTGCCTGCACTGGAAGAGAAATTCTGAATGAGACACTAAGTAGATGAGCTTTGTCACCCTATGGGCTGCCAGATGGAAACACAGCTGGCACTATGAACCTTGCATTTGCAAGCAAAGGCTAAGTCATGTCATGGAGGAGGTAAGTCTTGTATCAAAAATGGGGTGATGAGGGAAAACAAACCCTGCAGCTGTTCTGAGGCAGGAGTGGTAGGAATCACTTGCCCTGCATTACTTGCTTGTATCATTTTTCCTAGAAGGTTCAAAATTTTTTCTAGTAATTCATAGATGCAAAATACCTCTTCTGCATTTCTTTCTTCTAATTTGAGCCTTGTTTGATGACTCAGTTTATGGATAGAAGAAACTAAAGAAGGAGAAATATGCAAAGCAAACCAACCAGACAGACACATGAAGGTCACTTCACTCATAGCTGAATAATGTTTGTGACAAAAACAAGGAAGGAAATCCAGAAGCAGGGTTATCACAAAGGTTAGTACCTGGACAGAGTGTAGTGACTGACTACAGATGAAAAAACATCCCTGGAACCATTCCAGGTCAGGTTGTTTGTGGCTCTGAGCAACCTGCTCTAGTTGCAGATGTCCCTGCTGGCTGCAGGGGGTTGGACTAGATGACCTTGAAAGGCGTTTTCCCACTCAAACCATTCCATGACTCCATGTGTCCAATGAGGACACATAGCCACATTCAGATGCATTTCTCATGGCCTTCTGTAAGAGGCAATTATCTCAAACCATCCTGTATTCTTGATTATCAAGCTTCTTTCATACCCTAATACAAATAAACAAAGCCAAAACCCAGTGAAGGATTCCTCAGTGAGGTCTGAAAACACAGTCCCAGTAATATGGAAGCCTGGCCCCTCAATGGTTTCCCACAGAACCACTTCAGATGTGAACTTAGAGCTCATTAACCACTTGGCAACAGGAATCTGCTTACTTTAAATTGTATTTATGTGGGGCTGGAAAGTAACTTTACTCTATTTGAAATAACAGTGGATACTCAGATTTCGAAAACAGTTTTCCTACACCGTTATTTCTGCTGAGGGTCTTGCATGAGGAGGTTTCCTGGTCATACCTCAGTATGATTAGTTGTATGATTAATCATAATGATTCTGTGATTCTCTTTGATCAGAAGAAAAATAAAAACCTTCACATTTAATATCAGGTGAAGAATGTGTTCCCCAACAATCAGCCTGCGGGAAATGACCTACTGAAAATCCATACCTTAATACAGCATGTGTGACTGTCTGTCCTTCAGGGCATATACTTGATCTTCCATTCCACATTTTCAAATTAATTGCACCTAAATTGCCTAAAAGGCTTTTGAGGTGACTGTTACCTTAGTTGTGTTACATCACGAGAGGTACAGATTCTTCTCTAATACACTTGGAGAAGATCTTAGGGTTAGAGAACTTGTGACATTTTCTAGGTAGGGAGCAGTCCATTTTAGGTGATCTACATCTGTTCCTGGTTTTGGATCCTTGGAGAGTTTCCAGTTATCCTTCTTTCTCACTAGCCTTTGACTAGATATGTGTTATAAAGGCTAAATGCTATATTAAAGTCTGTATTCATGCCTAACAAAGGACTTACATCATTAATCTTAACAGGAAGTAAAATTGATTTCTCTTTAAAGATGCAGGCGGAACCCCAGGAGTTCTTTACTGAAATAAAATTAGGTAAACTTCAGGAATTTCAGCTAGAGTTTCCTTTGAATTTTGGTGTCATGCTTAAAACTGGGACATGCAAATCTAGGAGATGTGAAATACTTGCATATAATGTGGCTCAAATATTCCTCTTGGTTGAAATTAAGCATTGACTCTGTTAGTCTCAGTGTCATGGTTTAACCCAACTGGCAGCTGAGCCACACACAGCCACTTGCTCCCACTGACCCTTCCAATGGGATGGGGAGAGAATCAGGGGAAAAAAGGTAAAAGTCATGGTTTGAGGTAGCGTTTAATAGGACAGGAAAGGAAGGGCAAATAATAATATTGACAGAATATACAAAACAAGTGATGCATGAGCCAATTGCTCTCGAGCCATGGTGCCCCTCAGCCAACTCCCCCCAGTTCATATAGCGGCTATGAGACCATACAGTATGCAATACCCTTTGGGGTCATTTGGCTCAGCTGTCCTGGCTGTCTCCTCTCCCAGCTCCTTGTGCACTCCCAGTCTCTGCTGGCAGGGCAGTGTGAGAAGCTGAGAAGTCCTTGTCTTAGTATGAACTCTACTTAATAACAACTAAACCATCAGTGTGTTAACAACCCTATTCTCACACTAAATCCCAAACACAACACAACAGCAGCTACTAGGAAGAAAATTAACTTCATTCTAGCTGGAAGCAGGACATTCAGGAAGGTGCTGGGATTGTGGCTTAGCCAACTGGGGATCCTAACCGGCAAATCCAGACATAATACTTCTTAATATTTCTTCCCTTGACATGAATTAAAATGGTAAGTGTAACCCCAGAGAGAAGGAGACCCTCTTAGTGTTTCATTGCCCTCATCAAAGACAGAGATTGGACTTTCTTTGATCAGTGCTTTTATGTATCCTTTGTCTTTGTCAAACTTTTGAAGCTCTTTAGTCTTCCTCTATGCTTCTGTTTTCCCATTGGAACCTCAGGGCAAAGCAATAAAAGAAAATCATTAAACAAGAAACAAAAAGCAATAATAGAGTAGATCTTTCCTTGGATGACATACAATACATGAGCGACAAGGGAGAGAAAAATGGGAGGGTGAGAAAGTGCTTTCCTTCCACTGTATTGCAGAAAATGATTTATCACTGATCCCTCTGTGGGGGTGGAAGGATGCCTGGACAGAATCAGAGGCAGCAAAGATCCATCATCTTAGATCTGTTTTCTAATAACTGAGAACATATCTATCAGAAGTCTATGAGGACTTTTGATAAAGAATTACGTACACAATAGGGAATTTAAGGTGAGAACTCTGTGGGTTTATCAGTCAAAGACCACTAAAGTTATTCTAAGTATTGAATTGTAAGCCTTCAGTCATGCCTCTGCCTTCTCTCTTGCTACTTGCTTCAACTCTATGTGTTACAAATGCCTTTCTATCTCTGCTTCTTGTAGTGAACTTCTGAACAACAAAGAAGACTGTCAGAGACTCTGTTCCCCTTTTCCTTCCTTCTTTTTTCCCAGAACCACAGAATCATTGTGGTTGGAAAACACCTCTGACAGCATCGAGTCCAACCATCCACCCAACACTTCCATGCTCACCACTAAACCATGGCCCCAAGCACCACAGCTATATGTTTTTTGAACTCTTCTAGGGATGGTGACTCCACCACCTCCTTCTGCCCTGAGGTATTTTGGTTTGTCAGATGGAGATGAAATGAAAACTTTTTTCTTTTCCCCAGTGAGGAAATTCAGTCAAAATTAAACGTGTATTTAAATCAGACATCTACTATAGATCATTTTAAGGCTCTCCAGAAGTTCAGATTTTAACTGATACTTTCAATTCCTGTTAAAGAAAGAATGAAATTAAAGAGTGTGTTTTCAGTTTATATTAATAGAAAGCTGGAAAGGACTTTCAGCATTGGCCTGAGTCTATGCCAAGATGCTGCAAGTGCCTGACAGAGGTCCTTGGGGATCAAGGTCACTTGGCACAACGTTGTGGGCATCTATGCTTGTTTGTTCCCCTAGCTTCCAAACCAGAATGAATTCTTCCAAACTGCCTTTTTTATTTTTTTTTTTTGACAATAGTCACTGGAGCTCTAAGGTTACCTAAGGCATTTAGACTCAGAAGAGAATCTCTTTATCATCCCCCTGCTTGTGTTTTCTCTTATATTGTGGAATGGTCTTGAACAATTGAGCTGTGATCCTTGCAGATGAAGCTAAATTATAAGACACCAGGAGTGCACCTACTGTGCTCCCATCACTAAAGGGCAATCCCATCTATGGGACCAGACCAGACTTGCTGATGCACCACGATGATCAACCTGCTAATAGAGATGTAGACCAGGCACAGTCTGAAAATCCCTTGTGGCCTCCTGTGGCCCCTGGTGCCATAACTGTGCCCACAGCAGAGGGAGCACTAAACTCATTGCCCATGGGAAAGGGTGGGGAGTGATACCCATGTTTCTAGAATCTTTGGATGGGTAGGATGAGCTCATTAGCCTTCTGGCAGTCATCCTAGGAGAAGGACAACTCTGATTCCAAACCCGGGCAGATGGAGCTCGTTTAGCCCTGGAAGGCCTTCCAGCTAAGAGGTTAAACCTCCATCCTAAGGACTTGGCTGCCAGCATCCAAGCTTGCTAGGCCCTGGCAGATGAACCTTAGGACTAAAGGGTGGGTCCAGCTCTGTGCATGCTGTGTCTCACCTAAAAAAAATCCATAGTGCAGGCTCGAGGGTGCTATCTGCTATCCTCTTTTTATCAGCGTGCTTGGAAAAGGCGCTGAGGAGGAGCGTGGGTGGAGCCCTCCCTGGAGCTTCGTTCATTCATGAAGCCTAGCCACGACGATGACGAGAGATGTAGACATTGCTGCTTGATTCTTGTGCCTTTGAGAAAGTGCTGTTTGGCCCAGGAGGAAAGCATGCCAAGGTAGTAATTCAGCAACACTGATCATCATGCCCTAGCACCTCCAAACAAAACAGAGTGATGCAATGATCACGTTCTGACTCCTACAGTATAAGCAATCATACCTTAGAAATGAATAAAAGCTTGTCACAGAATGAGAATCCAATCAGCTTTGTAGCTTGCTGTTCCAGCAATTTCCTTCTGTGTTTGTTCAAAACTCTCACACTTCCATCTTCATTTCCAGCTGACGTTAGCATATGGCTGAGAGTTGCCATAAGACAACAGTGAGTCATGCCTGAGCATCAACAGTGTCTGGCACCCAGACACAGTGGAGGTGTCTGCAGCTAAGCAGTTAGTATGGACTCCCTAGAACAAGTGGTGAGAAAGAAGAACCCTCTGGATGCAGCTCATCTGTCCAGGTTTTGGTTGCATGGGAAGAGCTAAGGAATGACTTGCAGGGCTGAAAAGAAAGTTTGTTCTGCAGTTACTACTGCAGTGTAGTTGGGTGTCAGGATTATGAATTTTCTTGCATAGTGCATTTTAGACTTTCATTTCCTTGGTGTTCTGCCTCACCAGTTGTCTGTATAGATGAGATAGTGTACTGTTTTGAGGCATTAGATAGAGCTGGATCTAGGGAATTGATGGAGCAATCAAGCATTCAAGGGAGTGTTAGAGGAGCTCACCAGGTGGGAATTTCATACAGTGCTGGAGATCTCTCCAGGCATATCCTGCTCAGCCCAGTCCAACTTGTATGCTTAAATTGTTAACACCCTGGCTAAAGTGACACATTGGTTTCCAGACAGTTCCTTGCTGTCAGAGTTATTCAACTCTACACAGATATTTTGTAAGCAAACAATGCAAACTTTCCAGTAGCTTCAGAAGCAATCATGTAGGATAGCCTCTTAGAGGTGGCTAAGAGTCTGAGGAGATGCTTTGCTTGTGGTTCTTTTTTATGGATAAAGATTGGTTTTATTTGAGATAGATGGAGTGTTCACACAGTACCACAGGCCAACTAGATTGTGAAAAGTGAAGAGTGGTTTGGAAAGCCTCACCAGATACAGCTGAAGGTATTGCTGCAGTCTTTCACAACAAAGACCCCTCTGACCACAGGACAGCAACCAAGAGTCCAGTTTGAGTGATTGGACTTCACAGATGAACATTACCCTGCAAGAAGATCCTAACAAATTCTATATTTTTTTTCCATTTTGACAAGTATTCAGCCTTTGAGGATCTGTGCAAGATGTCTGCTTTAGGATGAAGGGTGTTTCACTGAAGACACCATTCATCACAGAGGCTAGATCTCTTTAGACTACAATGGGAGAAGCAGGTGGAAAATGCTACTACCACTAACACCCCAAGACCTTGTGGTAGCTACATGTGGGCAGAGGAATTCCATCTACATGAAATTGTTTAAAAATTGCCATTTCAAGAAGTCGTGAAAGAGCTGGTGGATCAGCCCCTATGGGCTCCATGGCCATGTAGGATATGGAGTGTCAGAAGTTCATCCTTATCTTTGGAGCATGCTGTATTTCACTGTTGCTATTTGCTTATCAAGCCTATCTTTGCTTCTTTCTATCACAGCATCTAAACCATAATTCAGCATGGCCTGGAGGAGTTCTATTAATGCCAATATGCAAGCTGAAAAACCACAATGCATTCAGTTCTATCTAAAACCAAAATATCATCATAAAGATTGTTGTGGTCAGGGTGGTCAAATACACTACACAGGTTTCATCTTATGGTAAAGCAGCAAATTCAAGTCTCTTTATTAACTACAAGTGCCTTCTTACCTTTTCTCTAGCACATGTGTCTCTTTGCTACTGGTTACATATAACCATAATATGGTACCATTGGTTAGCACTTGCATATTGCCAAGTCATCTCTGCTTTGCTACACCCCTGTTCTGTGGTTAGTCCTCCTCTGCTCTATGGTACATTTCGCTATCTCCAAGATCACTTCCTGACTTGTGTGAACTGTTGTTTGCATAGCTCTGTCTCTTTGAGAGCCAAGTGCTGTAGTAGAAGCATCCCACGGCACAGAGCCAATTCCACCGGGGGGTGTGCGAGTGCTACAGTCCTCTCAGCTGGCTTCCTCCCTCCCCTTCCCTCACTCACCTGTCCCGGAAGCGCCCCGGAAGCGCGGACATGTTGGTTTGGAGGCTTCAGGGTGTGTGTGTGTGTGTGTGGCTTTCTTCTCTGCCTTGCTGGGACCTGGATCAAAGGGATATTTTAACCGATCAAAGTTTTCACCCATATTTTCCAATGTTGGATCAAAGTTGAGCTTAGCAGGAACTGAAGCAGCTGAAACTGTCGGCTCCGGCGGCTCTGAAAGCAGTGATGTTTCACGCAGCCTCCCTGGGTGGTGCCTTGCTCAGCACCCCACCGTGTCGCTCGCTCAGCATTTTGCTTGGGATTTCACT
>VWZO01009243.1:129048-140878 GCA_013396975.1 Bucco capensis | reverse complement strand
CCCCCCCCCCCCCCTTCCCCACTCTCCCAGCAGTGGCAAATGGCTGAGGACAAATGCTGCTGGAAAGAAAGGAGAAGGGGAAAAAAACAACCCCTCAATCAATTCAATGTTTTAGAAACAATTGTGCTTTGAAATCAACAAGAAGAATTCATGAAAATCACTCCTAATTCAAGAGGGCTATGCTGATTTTTTCTCTCCTCTTTCCCTCTCCCTGCCTAAGCAAGCAAAGCAATAAAAATGAGAGCTCCATCTCGGGCAAGGAAGCAATTGAAACTTCAAAAGCCCTCCACATTGGCTGATGAAGCCTGATGCAGTCTCCATGGCCTGAAAGCTAAAGATTCTGCAAGAGAAGCAATGTACCAGGAGGCTGAGTGGGAGGTTCAGATAACTCCTACCCCCTTCAGCTTCCTTCTCCTGACAAAGCCAAGGGAACCAAGGTAAGATTGTCCTGCCACAGGGGAGAAGCAAAACTGTTTGTGTCAGCAAAGGCACTGCACGGACAGGAGCTGCCTCAGTTGCTCTTTGCCACCAGGCATTAAGCTCTTACTCAAGGCCATCACCACAGGGAGAGCAACAGGGCAGATCTTTTGGCAGGGAAGCCCAGGCCTTGCACTGCAGATCCTGCTGTGCCTTCCTGAAACACCAGAGCCACGGGGACACAGCCAGCATGCCACCATCCTGCAGTTCTTCATCTCACTCCAAGTTGTCCCAGAGGAAAGACTTCTCAGGAAATCCAAAGTGGGAGGGGGTTGGGCACCTGCTGCTCCCCTGAGCAGGTCTCACCTCAGCATCACACAAGGAGAAAGGCACTTTCCCAGCTGTCACCCTGGCATGGAGTGTGCCTGGGGGATCACATAATATCACAAAATCATTTAGCTTAAAGAGACCTTGAAGATCATCAAGTCCAACAGTTCACCAGCACTGCCAGGTCACCACTAAGCCATGTCCCTCAGCACCACATCTCCATGGCTTTTCAACCCCTCCAGGGATGGTGACTGCACCACTGCCCTGGGCAGCCTGGGACAGGGCTGGACAGCCCTTTTGGGGAAGAAATTGTTCCTGATGTCCAACCTAAACCTCTCCTGGCACAATCTGAGGCTGTTTCCTCTTGTCCTATCACTTGTTCCTTGGGAGAAGAGGCCAAACCTCACCTTGCTCCAACTTCCTTTCAGCTGTGTTGATGTTGCCCTGAATAAATGACATTTCCCCTGGAATTTTCCACTCAAAGACAGGGTGGGGGGAATGTATCCTTATGCCAGGATTTGCCCTGCTTTAAGCTAAGCTGAAGCCACGTGGATGTGATTCCTGCAGCACCCAGCCCTGTGCAAACAAACCAGGTCTAACCACATTCAGAGAGCTTCCCAGCAGCACAGGCAGCACACAGACCAGGAGCAGGGCACCAGGACCTGCATCATCTCACCTTGGGCACTGCTGACAGCAGCCCCTGAGCTCTGTCTTGAGGCAAGCAAGCTGCCAGTCGAGCCTGGGTTTAAAAGTATGTAGCAGATAAAAGCTTCCTAGATAGCAAGGACACCCTGTGAAAGGAGAGGCTGCTGCAGCAGCAGCTCCATGTGTCACTGCAGAGCGAGGGCTGAAGTCATCACTGCCAGTGGAGATTGTTTATAGAATCCTAGAACAGTTCCAGCTGGAAGAGACCTTGGAGATCATGAGTGCAGCCTTTGTCCTAGCCCTAGCAACCTGCTAAATGATGCCTCCCAATGCAACATCTACCTGGCTCTTAAACACCTCCAGGGATGGGGACTCAAGCACCTCCATGGGCAGCCTGTTCCAATGGCTGACAACACTTTCAGGAAAGAAATTCCTCCTCATGTCTAGCCTGAACCTCCCCTGGGGCAATTTCCATCCATTTCCCCTCAACCTATCACTCTCCACTAGGGAGAACAGAGCAGTCCCTGCCTCTCTACAACCTCCCTTTAGGTAGTTATAAAGAGCCATGAAGTCTCCCCTCAACCTTCTCTTTTCCAGGCTAAACAGGCCCAGATCCCTCAGTCTTTCCTCCTCAGGCTTATGTTCTAAGCCCTTTAACAGCATGGTAGCCTCTGTCCCCTCTCCAGCACCTCCATGTCCCTCTTGGAGTGAGGGACAACTATCTGTGGGGCACAGACATCCCTAATGCTCTCTAAAAGAGAGCAGGAAAACAAAGCTGGGAGTAAGAGTGTGGAATGAAATTAAGAAGGGCAGTTAAGAGAGCAAGAGGGAAAAACCCAATCAACTGGAGACAAAACATAACAGTAAGGAAAGAGGAAATGTAAAACACAGCCTGGAGAAGGATCTCAACCATCTGAGCTTAAGATTTTCTTCAGCCAAGGCTTTTCCACTTCTGTCTACAAAGTACATAATTTTCTTAGAGTTCCATGTGTCCACTACGATCACAAAAGTTCTTCAGAGACACTCCATCCTTCTTCCTATGTGCCTGGTAGAACTAGAGGGAGATTTCAGGAGGAAGGTCCCTTCCAACCCCTACATAACCCAAGGGATTTAGGTACCACTTCCTAACTCTGCTTATATTTAAGGATTCATTGCCCTATTCTGCTCTTTCCTTCAATGTATTCCTATTAGTGCATCTGGAGTAAATGCTGGAGGACTTGACATGTATTCCTGCATAGCATTCCAAAGGAACATGGGAAGGCTCTTTTGAAGGAACAGAGCAATCCCTTTCAAGATGACACCCAGGATTTGGGCTTCTCCTCATGACCCTTCCTGCAGTGTTGTACAGCTTGAATCCCTTCAGGTGTTGTGTTCCACAAGACAACACACTACAGTTTCCCTGTGGCTCAGCAGAGGCCTGGATCCAAGAAGAAGACACCAGGCTGAAGTTCTTACAAGGAAGGAGAAACTCAGGCAGAGGTTTGTGCTCTGCCCAGCCCCGTGACAGCAGCATGTGTTTGTACTGCTGTTCAGCACCCAGCAACCAGTGAGGATGTTGGCTCAGCAGGCAAGGTGCAAGGAGCTGACAGAGGACTCCAGGGGCAGGATGGTCTCCCAGGGCTGCTCTTGGAGTGGAGCAACCAAGGAGTGCATCACTGCACAGCCCAGCCATGATGAGGTACTGAAGGCTCATTGCCAATGCCAGGACAACTGTCCTGCCTGTCCAACTCAGCCTTGGCCTGGCTCACAGGGGGAGCAGAACCAGCACCCAGCAGCAAGCAGATTTTTCTTTCCTCAGATAGTGGCCCACACTGCCCAGGGAGGTGCTGGAGTCTCCATCTCTGCAGATATTCCAAGCCTGCCTGGACCCCATCCTGTGCAAACTGCTCTAGCTTCTCCTGCTCTGGCAGAGGGGTTGCACTAGATGATCTCCAGAGGTCTCTTCCAACCCCTAGCACTCTGTGATTCTGTGATCCATTCTCTCTGTTCCTTTAGCTGGGATTCACTGGGAATGATGGGATGTAGACTTAGCTAAGAGATTAAACCTGTATTTACTCCTGAGCCAGCCAGTCCTGTGACCCATTTGCTACACTGGATAGAGGAATTAGGTGACTCACTATTTTTTTTTATGACAAAACTGTCCAGGACATATTCTCAGTTCCTTGTTGGGCTTTGGCTTGATCATTTTGTAATCCCATGCCAAGGTACGTGTGGCTGATGTGAGGGCAAGGCATGTTTTGGTTGCTTAACAGCACTTCTGGAGCAGAGCAGCCACAGATCCCTCCTGAAGCATCATCCTCCTCTTGCCAGGAGGATAGGATAGAGATGCCTCTAGTGTTAAATTCATGCAGCTCAGGGTTGCCCTGCCAGGACAGATTAGTGTTGTCACATTCATCTCCAAACCCTAAACAATCACTGGTTATTAGCAAGAGGAATAAATGGCTGCCAAGACCCTTAGAGACAACACATGATAATTCTACTTTGGCATCAGCCTTTTGAAGGCAGCAGACTTACACCCAGCCTGAATTTGATCCAAATGACTTGCAGCTTTGCACATGCAGGTCGAATCCTACCACATTTATCTTCAGAGCACTTCAGAAAAACCCCTCTCATTGACCTGTTTTGTTCTTCATGTCAAGCAAAGGAAAGGAGAGAAGGTAAAAAGAGACATCATGCTTGTGTATAGAGCATGTAAGGGATAATATACATGTCTGTTGTTTATGTATATCCATAATAATATCCATCATAATAATAGATGTATATTCATATAAGGGATCATCTACCTTCTTCCCAAAGGGGTCTACTGAAAAACCAAGAAGCTATTAATGTCTTACATTGACAGGAGATGTGACCCTAAAGTGACCAACAAGAGATTCCAGCCCATGGATGGCATAGGCAGGATAAAGCTGAGAGATCACAAGGGTCAAGCTCTTCTTCTGTGGTCAGTGTCTGAGGAGGACTCTGTCTGTTCTGCCTTCCTGATCCATGTGTTCCTGAACCCAGTTCCCAAATCCAGCTCCTGAATCCAATTCCTGTCTATCACTAAGTCCAGTCTGGCACTTCTGCCACAGCATCAGTGGTGACAGTGATGTCATTGCCACCAAGGGTTGGGTTCCACACTGGGTTTGGATCTCTTTGTCTGTATTTCATTTTATTGTTATTATTTTCATTCAAACTGTTGAGTTTTCTTTCCCAACCCATCAGTCTCTCTCCTGTAGTCCCTTTCTCTTCCCTTTGGGAAGGCAGAGGGGTTCACAGAGAGCATCTGTCACTTGCCCAGTGCCCAGCCCAGCCCTGACCCTTGATACCCTCTCCTCTTGCACTCAGAGTTCCTGGCAGCCTGTGACTGGAGACATCCCTAGCCAGAGGCAGGAATTTTGTGTATTTAATACCCTTTGATGAATCTTTCCTTCAGGCCTTTTTTTCCTGCTTTTTGAGCCTGGATCAAGTTTAGCCTCCTGCCAATATTTTGATATTAACTGAGTTCACTGATACTCAAACAAAACAAAAAAAAAAGGAGTTTGCTTCAGGTACTGTTTCATCATCCTTGCCTGAGCTGTCATTTCCCCCCAGTGTCACCTTCTCAGTTGGGCACTGCCTGTTTCAACTGTGCAGAATTTGTTCTCACCCCATTCCCACCCAGTGAAAGCAAGTCCTTGGCATGGTGAGGGATGCTCCTGAAGGTTAACTTCAGCCAAGGACAGGCAGGCTCTGTAGGATCTCTTCCAAATCCAAGGGGAGAGATGATTCCCATTATCATTCTCCACTGGAAGAGTGTCTCTTCTCCTGCACTGATTATAGCCTCTGTCAGCTGAGGTTAGCCTTCCTGAATCACCTTGGTGCTTGCAATCAGGAAGCACTGCACGACACATGGGAAAGGTGATGCTCATCTGGAATACTTTAGCATCCCTTTCTAAGGGAAGACCAATGGGAGAACTCACCAAAACCACCAGAAGGTTTTATGTGGAGAAAGAGAGCAGGAGTTGTAGCTAACTAATGGTGTATCTGTATTTGGAGTTGGCTTCTGTTCAATGTCTTTATCAATGATCTGGATGAGGGGATTAAGTGCACCCTCAGTAAATTTGCAGACAACACAAAGATAAGAAGGAGAGTTGATCTGCTTGAGGATAGGGAGGCTCTACAGAGAGACCTGGCCAGGCTGGATGCATGAGCTGAGGCCAATGGGATGAGCTTCAACAAGGCCAAGTGCCAGGAAATGGCCAGGGGAGGTTTAGATTGGATGTCAGGAGGAATTTCTTCCCTGTAAAGGTTGTTAAGTGTTGGCCCAGGCTGCCCAGGGAGGTGCTGGACTCACCCTCCCTGGAGGGGTTGAAGAAACCAATGTGGTGCTTAGGGCCATGGGTTAGTGGCACATTAATGGCAGGTATGATTGGACTTGATCTTGGAGATCTCTTCCAACCTTGATGATTCTGAGAGCTCTGCAGTAAGCACACACATGTGTTTTCAGGGGCTGGATTGGCATTCCTCAAGCAGATCACTCATCAGGACTACAACTGATTTTCCTACACAGAGGAATCAAACCTGTGCCTCTAGCCAGTGTTCCTGGATCATGGCAGGAATATTTTTCCATTGCTACTAAATCATCACCCTTGATATTGTAGAAATAGGAGTGGTGAAGGCCTGATGGGGTCCTTGTCCTCCTTAACCCCCAAGTCAAAGTCAGCTAGCCTGTCTCATCTTTGGCACTACCTCACCCTTGCCTGAAGGACAACATTGGCTAGCTTCAGTTCTGTGGCTCTTCAAGGTTCCTAGTGCACCTGCTGAATCATTCATGCTATGATTTGTTTCTTACCACAGCAAGTGGACAAAAGCAAGCTTCTCCTCCACCTCTAGTCCTGTTCCATTTAGGTTCTCCCATCACCACTGAGGTATGGAAACCTACATTACCACACAAGCAAAAACTGTCTCAGAGAAAGGAACAGAAATCAGTGCTGTCCCCAACAATGCAAACACCCACAAGGGAATCTGCACTCATTTCTTCTCAACAGTCAGCAGCAAAAGAGTTAATCATTTAGCTTCTTTTTTTTTGCAGGCCTACAAGCTTTTCTCTTTATCTGCCATGTGACCCTGAACCTCTAGAAAAAAGAAAACACTGAGAAGTCTCCTCACAGAGCTGGGAGTTGAAAGCCACTGTAGAAAAGGAGAGGAGCTCACAACTTACTCAGGGTTGTTGTCAAGTTCTTCCTCCCTTTGAGAAGCCACAACTTGGGGCTCTCTGCAGACTGAGGGAATGTCCTCTTTCAAGCCACATACAATAAGTTTATTTTTACAATAACTAACAGAAACCTTGCATTTTATCTAAAAAATAGAGTCCTTTCTTGGGCAGAAACTGGATCCCTGGGGAATTGCAGTGCTCTCCTTCTGCTGCTGTCTTCTGGGACTGGTAGACAAAGCAGCTCCTCCAGCCCTGGTACATGCAGTTCTCTTCAGCTTCCTCAGCAGATCTTCTGTCTGGCAGTTCTTACTTCCCCCAGAATCCATCTCAGTCTCTCTGTTCTCCTCTCTGTGGCAGGAAAGACTTGAACACAAAACTTCTAAGCACTTTGAAGACAAGCTGCTCTCTCTCTGTGTGGTGTAAATGTGCCAATCGCTGCCACTCCAGATGACAAACACCTCTAGCCTCATCAACCCCTGGCCCAAAACCTTCACCTAATTCCAAGAGAGGAGCTGGCTGTGGCTTTCAGTCCTGCAGTTGTCACCTTCTACCTAGATAAGCATGAAAAACTAACAACAGAATTAGGATTTTCAGCATTTCAGGTCAGGTGCTCCAACTTGTTGACTCCAAGTCTATTGTGAGTCATGTTCATATTCATTTTGGTGGCTTGCTTGGGTTTTCTTTAATATATATATATAATTTAATATATATATATATAATATATATAATTTTGGGGTTGATACCATTTTTCCATACAATAAACCCACCCCACATCTTCCCTTTCCTTAATCCTGGTCTTTACTTCTCCAAGTCAGATCCTGAGGTGCTTTGCTCCTTCGGTTTGCTGGAGTAGAAGGTTGTTGTTGGGCTATGGAGTGAGCAAGAGTGAAGGAAGGATCCTTGCAATTTGACCTAGTCCCTGTGCATTTCATTAATCCTTCCTCCATCAACCACTTAACCTTTATGGGTGTTCTGATTGCCTCTCATTGTATTGATTTCTCTCCACTTCTCCAATTTAGTGAGATCATGCAGTATTTTAAACCTGCCTTCTCCTGCATAACTAGGTTTAGCTGGGAGGGTAATTGACATCAATTTAAAGGATGAAAAATTAGGCTGAATATCCGGGGGAAGCTTCCTAATGGGGAGCTCTGCTAGAATGCACTGCTGGCTCTCCCTGGGATTGGTGGCCATTCCATTAGCATCTCCATTAAAACCCTCCTGAAGGAGCAGAAGGTTATAGATTGGACAGAAGAGAAGAAGTAGGAGGGGAAAGATGAGCTGAGAAGCAGTCCAGCCTGCCTGCTGTGGTCATCTCATCCTGGCTTTGCTCCACTGTCTCTTCACACCACCCACCACTTCACTGAGGACATGGGGAAGCAAGCAGCAGTTATGAGGATGGGATCCACCATGATGCTGCCTCTGACACTATTGCAACTTCAGTTGTGGTGGTAGGAGTGTTGTGGTGGATGTTGGGATGTTAAGGACCAGTGGATAGTTTTCCTACCCCGTTTTATTACCTCCTGGCAAGCTGGGAGGCATGTCCTTGTGGCATTCAAGAACACATGCTGGCATGGGGAGCAGGGGTTTGCAACTCCTCCCTGAGGCCAGGTCTGGACTGTGAGATCCAGATGGGCTTCCTAAGGCCTGGCTTTGCATGTGCTCCATGGCTCCCACCTGATCACATCTCCTCCTGTGTTTCTGTGTGAAAAAAAAATAGGATGCCTGGGCTGGAAGGAAAGCCAACTGTGTGCTGGGCTGCATCCAATGCAGTGTGTGCAGCAGGGCAGGGAGGGGATTGTGCCTCTGCTCTGCTCTGGGCAGAGCTCAGCTGCAGTGCTGGGGCAGCTCTGGAGTCCTGAGCACAGCACAGACATGGAGCTGCTGGAGCAGGGACACAGGAGGACACAGCAATGATGGGAGGGCTGGAAGCTCTCTGCTGTGAGGACAGGCTGAGACAGTTGGGCTTGTTCAGCCTGGAGAAGAGCAGGCTCCAGGGAGACCTTTCTGCAGCCTTCCGGTACTTCAAGGGGCCTACAGGAAAGATGAGGACAGACATTTTCACAGGAGCTGTTGGGATAGGACAAGGGGTGATGGTTTGAAACTAAAAGATTTTTCACCTGAAGCTGGTGAGACACTGGCCCAGGTTGCCCAGAGAGGTGGGAGATGCCTTATCCCTGGAACCATTCCAGGTGAGGTTGTTTGGGGCTCTGAGTAACCTGTTCTAGTTGGGCATGTCCCTGAGGAGTGCTGAGGGGTTGGACTAACTGACCTTGAAAGGTCTTTTCCTACCCAAACCATCCCATGATTCTATGATGCTAGGAAGAAAGCCAGAGCACTCTACAAACCCCTGCTGTGGGTAGTCAGAGCCTGGGATGAGGAGATATGCTGGAGGACACATCTCTCCCCAGCCTGGTGCAGCCAGGAGAGTCATTAGAGACACCCATCAGCATCAGGAAGGGAACACTCCTGAGATCACAAAGTCCCCACCTAGCCCACAACCTCTGCAGAAAGAAGTCAGTTTGTGTCTGAGGCACAGATCAGAGAGACACAAGAGAATAAAGACTTTGGTTTAAAAGACACTGCTGACTCCTAGGTGTATGAAGATAACATTCCAAGCAGGAACAAGAATGTTCTTTACGCACCTTGAGTGAAAGAGTTTAATTGCAGGAACGGCAAGGAAAAAAAAGGTTCTCCTCCCCAGCTTCTATGGTGAGGTTCTGTCACACTGAAGGGAATGTAACAAAAAAAAAGTCTATTTTCATCTGAAGTTTTTTACTGCCAGCAACTGCTTTTTATTAGAAGAGGGCTTCTGTCAGCTCTTGAAAAAAGGAAACAGCATTTTCAGCAACAAACCTTAACATGCTTCCCTCCAGAGCCAAGTGGGCTGCTCTGGATTCTGGCTCTTTGCTGGGTGGGGGAGGCAGCCTTTCAGGCTTTTATTCTTTCCAAGTTCTTGAAATTTGTCTGCCATGAATAAGCAGATTCTTCATCAAAATGAAATTTTCCTCTCAGGAAATTTCAAAGGCAACATTTCCATCAGCTCTGCTCAATTAGCAGCAGCATAAAAATGGCTCAAACGTGGCTCAGTCTCACAGCTGCTCCCCTGGATCTTTCTGAGGGCTGAGTGAGACAGCAAAGAGAAGACTTGTCCATTTCTGGTTTTCCCTTAAGAAGGAAATTAGCAGTTCTTTGTGTAGTGATGGCAATGTTTGTGGGACAAAGGGCTGTGTGTGGACTCTGCAGGCTGCTCAAGCAGAACAGAAATCATTTTCTCCATGGCAGGAGGTGCAGGCTACAGATTTGTCAGATAACAAGTAGCTAGAGGCTGATACAAAAGACTAATTCTCTTAGCACAACGCTTGGAGAGTATCCCAAGATGACTCTAAGGCTGGCAAGCTGCTGGAGAAGATGGGAAGTAAATGCAACCATCTCATGAGGACACTGCCTCTGGAGTTCTTGGTTGTTTTTTTTTCCTATCTGGCACTTTTCATAATGCCCTCTGGCTAAAGCCATTGCAATGAAACCTATTGATTGAAATCCTGATCCTATTGATTTGACACTAGAGATTTGTGTGAATATGAAAGAGCAGGAACTGCTCCCATCTCCATTTATTCCCTGCTCAACACACCTGGTGGGCTGGCTTGTCCATCTCTGTCCCCTGAGCTTCCAGAAAGAAATTACCTAAAATCCAAACAAACTGTGCCTATTAGCTCACAAATGTGTGGGAAATGCTACTGGTCCCTTAACACACTAATATTATTTATGAGTTCCCTTTTACTCTCTGCCTCTGCCTCAAAGCTCTTCTTTACCTTGTCAACCACACACCATGTTTTCTCAGAGGCGTGGAGGGAAAATGGGAAGAACATGTTCTGGAAGGAAGGTGGGATGGGGAACAGTGCTGGGAGGAGATGATGTTTGCCTGTCAGGAAAAGCACCAAGGGAAGTCACGCTTAGAATACTCTTTAAGTGCTATTAGAAATTGGATTTATACCCCTCAAAGAAAGGTCCTGCAAATGGGAACTGCAGAAGTCAGGCCAGCAGGCCAGGAGATCTCAGAGGAGGTGGTGACCAGAGGTCCAAAGAGGAAAAGGAACCCAGTGCAAGTGTATAGTCTCCTTCACCCAACACCACAAACACCCTGAGCCCACTGCCTTCTCCCCACCACTTCAAGGCAGCCCTGGTGCAGCCTGGACTCAGTCTTTCCTTCCCACAACACAGGGATGCTCCTGTCAAGCTTTCTGTAGCCTTTCTCTTCTTGGTAGCGAGGTGGAGTGGGCTTCAGAGGCAAAATCAGCTGCCTTGCCATTCCCATCCACTTCCTACCAACCACATCTCTCTTTGCAGACTTCTTGTTTATGGAAGTGGTGGGTGTCCCTCATCTGTAGGCAGTGGTCCTTGATTTTGTTTGTTCATTTTAGGGTGATGCATTTTAGCTTGCTGCATGCAACACTTCATACTCTCCTCTCCAGATCTTTTTATAGTCACTGTCACACATCAATCAATGTTATGGATTAGAGTTGACTATATCATGACTTGTCTGGGCCAGTAGGGAAGCACTTTAAAGAAAGTCCTCTTAATTTGATTCTCCCCATAGATATTTCTTTTCTTCTGTATTTCCAACCTGGTGACATGGCAAAATCTGCCAGGAAAATTGGAGGATTTTAACGCCTAAATAATTGTTACATGTGATGGAATGGTTTTGACAAGAAGGCAGGTCATCGTTGCAAAGAGATCTGTGATTGCAGAGAAAAAACACCCTGTTAATTACACTGATGGAACACACAATCCAAAAGGGTGGTGAAACTCGATGCCTGACATCAAGCATGTAAATGATTCGCATCCCAGGTGTTGATTGAAGTGATTTAACTATGAGGAGCCCCAGAAGGTTACACACATCACACTGTGGAGAGGTCAAGGGTGGATGCAGGAGCCGTGGAGGACATGTACAGGGTGTGGGGAACTTGGGGCTGGGATGCATTTCATGGGTGCAGGACATATACAGCCTGCGAGGAGCCAGGGCATCCATGCTGCACAGGGCTGGGGTACAACGGCCTCGGTCTTGGTGGAGCCCAACGCCAATGCACAGCCGCCGCTGCTGCTCCAGCTCAGTCCCCATCTCCCCGTCCCCCGAGCACTGAGGCGCTGAGCCAGGAAGGAGGGAGGCAGGAGACCGAGTCACGGTCTCTCCCGCCCGGGGGAGGGCAGCGGCCCGCGGGAAGGCAGCCACAGGAGAGCCGGGTCCTGGCCTCCCGCCGAGCCAAGCCG
>VWZO01009243.1:103371-118750 GCA_013396975.1 Bucco capensis | reverse complement strand
AGTTGGGGATGTCCCTGCCCACTGCAGGGGGGTTGGACTAGATGACCTCCAGAGGTCCCTTCCAACCCAAACCATTCTAGGATTCCAGGATTCTATGATAAGCCTGGCCAGTTCTTCAGCTGTGTGTGCATTTCAGATGCTTCAGTTGAGTGGCAGATACCTGAGCTGCTGGTCCTTGGTTTGCTAGCTACAAAACACCAGTAAGAAGGAAGAGCAGAGTGCTTTACCTAATCCCAGCTTGAAGGTCAGCATTGACTGATAGCATCAGGGTCATGTTAGAGAAGAGGAAGGGTCCCCAAGATCCCCATCCCACCAGCAGCCTGGTGCTTGATAGGAATCCCCCTGTGAGCATGTTGCTGTGGTGCTGGGAGCAGTCAGGTCTCACCTGCGCAGTGAGTTGGGATGGTGCAGCAGATGTTAGCTTGGAGGGAGCCAGCTTCTGATTGATGGTCAATCAACCTCTTGCTGTGTTCCTTGGTGCTGGTGATGTCTGTTCAGTGTCCTTCACCAGAGCTAATTATTAAAAGACAACAACAGCACCAATGAAAACAAAACCTATCAAGAGGACAGAAATACCAGAAAGGACAAAGAATTAGGAATCAGTCAATTGCATATGGTTCAGTAAACAATTCAGAATTTAGGCTTTATCCATCTACTTCTTTATTTATCTACTTCTTCTGCTTGCCAATCCTTTCATGAAGGAAGTTTCTTTCTAATTCATATTTGGATCAACAAATTGTGAAGTTTTTCCTACATGGCAGAGCATGAAAATTGAATTATTGTCCTGGTACTTTTTGTTCTGATTGGAGAGGTCATGTTGTGCTGGTTTTCCCCATCTGATAAAACAGGCATAAAGAGATATTCAGGATTAAATGTAAGTTCTGCAGCCAGCCAAAATGATGTAGAGGGACCTGACTAGGCTGGATCCATGGGCTGAGAGCAATAGGATGAGCTTCAGGGGTTGGTTAGTGTGGAGAAGAGGAGGCTCAGGGGAGACCTTATTGCTCTCTCCAACTCCCTGAAAGTAGGTTGGAGTGAGCTGGGGGTAGGTCTCTTCTCCAGGGTTAACAGGGAGAAGACAAGAGGAAATGGCCTCAAGTTGCAGCAGGGGAGGTTTAGATTGGATGTCAGGAGGAATTTCTTCCCTGCAAGGGTTGTTAAGTCTTGCCCCAAGCTGTCCAGGGACATGCTGGAGTCACCATCCCTGCAGGGGTTGAAGAAACATCTAGATGTTCTACTTAGGGCCATGGGTTAGTGCTAGGTATGGTTGGACTTGATGATCTTAGAGATCTCTTCCAACCTTCATGGTTCTGTGATTTTGTGTATTTAAATTGGACAGGACCTGGATAAATAGCCTGAGATTTTTCCAAATAACTAAGACTCCTTCACTCAAACCCATGCAGCACAGTCTGTCAGAAGCTCTCCAACACATCCTGCTCAATCCATTCTCCAGGAGGATCCTCCTCCCTCTGCAGGATAATTGTCTGGATCCTCCTGAAGCCTTTCTCAGGAGCTTCTGTGGCTGTTGGGAAGCTCTGAGCCCCAGAGCTGGCTGGGCTCAGTCAGTTAACAACTGCTCAGCCCTGCTGACAGCAAGGCCACAGGACTTGCAGTGCTGCCAAACTGGAGGCACTGCTCAGCTGTGAGTAGTGAAAGCCTCAACACAGCTCATGTTTCATTCACACTCAGATCCCAAACCCCAGAGCAATTTGGGTTTCCTAATAATGTGCACATCAGCAGCAATGGGCTTGAAGAGAACTGGGTTATTGCACACAAAAAGCTCTTCCTGTACCTCAGCTGTGTGGAAGGACCACATCATCTCTGCTTGTGGTCATTGCCATCTGATTTTAGTGCCACTTGGTGTAGCCAACCTTGGGGGAAATAGTCTGTTTCTTAGACCTCTTGGGATGTAGAGATCAGGACAAAAAATGATTGTTGTGTTGTGGCCCTTTTCATGCCACCCTTGTATCCTTTGACCTCAGGTGATCTCAGGTAGCTGCTCTCAGATTTCTCTCAGTTGCTTGTAGCCCTCTCACTTGTGTCAGGAGAGGAAAGCAAGTGCAGCTTTAACTGCACCATTTGCTGTAGGTCNGAGGCGTTCCAGCCAAGAGACTCAACCTTGCCTGTTCCCTCACAAAGCTGCATCTGAAAGGTGGTGTGCAGGTTTGGATCTCCTACACCATGGGGTAAGCCACTGGGAAGCTGGAGCCACCAAGGTGCTCAGGGCTGCTGCACAGGCTGAGGGACATCTCCCTGCTCTCCTCCACACCACCCAAAGAAGGCTAGAGATAAGATGAAGCCAGGCTTTTCTTGGAGATACACAGAGGCAACAGACAGGTGTTTCATGGATATTAGTGTAGGATGTAAGGAGAAAATTCATCACAGGGAGACTGATGCCAAAATGGAACTAGGCCCAGGGAAGGGAAAAATCATCATCAAAACCCAACAGGGCAAGGAGCTGCACAGCCTGACCCAGCTGAGATGGTAGCTNTAATGGGTGAGTTTTTTTCCACTTTATTTTCTCCTATTAGTTAGGAATGCAAATCTTTCACTGCCTTGGAACTTCTGTGTCAGTGTAAATAAATGTCCTGTGATCCACAAGGCAGTGAAAGGGAAGTGCAGCCATTTGTTGCTGTTTCAGGGTATTCACATCACCTTTTCTGCTCATGGAGGTCAAATCCATTTAGTCTGGTTATGCTGTTTCAATCACATTTGCATTTTTGATGCAAAGCTTAGGTTGGCTTTACACTAGAATGGATCTCTCTGGTTTTGTAACCAGCTTTAGTTGTCTTGGGCTTTGGAGACCTCTCTCTTTTCTTTCCCCTCAACCTTAGGCACAGACTTTGTAACTTGTAAGGTAGACTTCCTCCACTGGATTGCCAAAATGCTACATGAATCCTGACTGCACAAGAGGTGAAAAACATTTTCCAGTTCCATTGTGTTGGGAGCAATGGAAAGCTGCATGAAAATCCTGGTGCTGCTCTGGTTAACCTAACAAGTGGTGCCCAAGGTGGCTTGCTAGGTCTCTAAAGGGAAGAGCACTGCCTACAGCACCAGCATCTTCACCCAGTATCCCATTCAGACTGGGAGCTATCCCAGTGCTCCCTTTGCCTCCCAAGGATTCACCAGTTCATAGCTTCAGTGAGACACCTTCTGTGCTCTTACTGTAAGCAAACCAGGCTGGAAAGTCACAGAATCACAGAATCATGAAGATTGGAAGAGATCTCTAAGCTTATCCAGTCCAAGCATCCCTAGCACTCCCATACCACTAACCCATGGCCTTAAGTGAAACACATCTAGGTGTTTCTTCAAGCCCTCCAGGGATGGTGACTCCAGCACCTCCCTGGGCAGCCTGGGCCAACACTTAACAACTCTTGCAGGGAAGAAATTCCTCCTGACACCCAATCAAAACCTCCTCTTGTAAAAGAGATTTGTCACAGCCTTACAGCAGCTCCAGAAGGAGCCTGCCCTTCTCCCTTTCCTCCAGAAGTCTTCTGTTTGCTCTTTCCTTTCACAGCAGCTTTCACACCACAAGCCCTTTTCCCAAGAAGATGCTTTGTGTTCAGTCACTTTGGAGATCACCAGGAAACACATCAGGCAGTCTAGTGTTTTCTGAAGCCCCACTTGCTTCTGCATTTGAGCAGCCCACCCCTCCCATTGCCTTTTGCAGCAGTGACCTCCAGGCTTCAACTAAGTGCCTGCATTACACCTGAGGGAACATCAAATAAGGCCCCAAACACTTCCATTGTTGCCTTGTAGCATCACTTGCAAACAAGCAGGAGAGAAAGGGCCAGCCTTGCAGAGGGCTGGTACCACCAAATCAAGAGGAGGACTTCATGCAGGTGGTGAAATGAAGACAAGAGGCAGAAAGAGACAGAGCTTGACCTTTAAAAGCAGGAGTCAAAGGAGGAATCATGATCAAGTTCAGGCTCTGGCTAACAAAACAAGGTTGTCATCCAGAAGATTGACAGTAGCTTGATGGAGCAGGTCACTGACACCTTTGTGTGAACCTTGCTCAAAGCAAGTGCCAAGAAGAAGTGGCTGAGAGCTGTCAGAGCTGTTAAGAAGGGCAAAGGCTAGCAGGGGAGATGGCAACCCCCCCTTGACAGTGTTTGTTGCACATGGTAGGATGTGACAGTAAGAGAATGCCTACAACAAAAGAGATCATAGCAAGCCCTCTTCCCATGGTTAGGTCTTGAAGACTCATTGCCTAAATGAAGCTGCAGAAGCAGGACCCAAAACTCTGCAAGCTGAAAGGCAAAATGATAGCAGGGGTTTTTTTTCTACCTCAAAATCCATCCTTCCATCATCAGCATAAAAGCACAGAGGGAAGGCAGAGAGACTGTTTGAATTCATCTTCAGTTACAAGCAAGCCTGCCCTAATCTCTGATTAATTCTCTCCTAGAAGACCTCCTTAATATGTTGTGTTGAGTCCTGACTGTAAGTGGAGAGACACTGGACCATTTCCCCAAAGCTCATGCAGTGTATGTCCAACAGCAGGGTGAGGAGTGTAAAAGTGAATGCAGTCATTCACAGGAAGAGAAGCAGATCTTCTATCTAATTGCAGCAAATCACACTTAATTATTAATGACTGGAGTGCTGTAGCCTTTCACTTCGTAGCCAAACATACCCTGAGTGTCTCTCAGGTTTGTGTCAGATTGACAGAGCATCACTGTCCAAGAGGATGCCAACTTTTCTGTGATGGATCAGGTGCTGTGCATGAGAGGAAGAAAGGTGAATATTGAAATGAGAATCTTGTTTTCCTTTGATAAAGAGCCAGGAATTCCAGGCTCAAGAACTGATGGATGGAAGTTGCCCTTGTCACAAGCTAAATGCTTCAGAATAATGAATTACAAGCAGAAATTGGACTAGTCAGTGATGGAGCAGGTCATGGAAAGGTCATTTTGTCCTAATGCAGAGCTCTTCTTGATCACATCTTCCTCTGTGATTTACCTGTAAATGACCTAAAGACACCAAGATTCTCACAATTGTCCATCTCTCCTAACTGCAGATAGATTTCACAGGAAAGTGCTTTCTCCAATTGCTTGAAATTTCTGTCTGAAATCTCCTCTTGCTTCTCCTAATCACTTGCCAGCACAAAAGAGCTCTCAGGAGCAGCTCTTGGAGCAGAAATACCAACTAGTGAGTCTCTGGCCTAAACTCTTCTCTTTCCAAGACATTTTTTGCCAAAGTTTTGATGGAGAAGGTGGTGTGGCTTTCCTTTTCCCCCTGCTAAAGATTTCCAGTGGGAGAAAGGCTGCCTTCAACCACAGGCAGGAATTGTTCAGTCCCCACAATGGAAGGAAGTGGTTGGAGGAAGTCAATGCCAGCTCAAGGTGGAAGCTTTTGGTGGTTACATCTCAGCTCTCTCGTGGTGAGTTTGGGATCAAAGAAAGCAAACAGAAAGCTGAAAGAAAGGTTAGGCTGATGGCCATTGAGTCTCAAGGAGAGAGCTCATGGCTAGACTGCATTTGGAGTGCTGGTCTGCAAGTTGCTCAAGGCAGCTTTGGGGGGAACAGGGAGGAGAAAGCTAGAAGGGATTCTTTGTAATGTTATTCCCAAGTCCTTGTCTGACCCAGCAAAGCAGGGACTGCAAAGCCAGGGGTGGCTTCTCCTCCTCTGCACTGAGCAATGTGTAGCTCTGCAGTCCTCCATGCCTTACACGTGTTTGAGAGAGAGCAGAGGAGCTACTAAAGAGACTGGCCTTTGTGAAGAGCAGGCTTCAAGCAGCACAGACCCAGCATGGCTATTATTTGGCCTCTTGGTGGGTTTCTAAAAGTAGAAGATGCCCAAGAACTCGCTGTGTCTGCAGCTGGTGCTTGCCAGAAATGCTTGTACAATCTATATGGATGAGTGGAGAAAAGAGGGAGGGGGAAAGGCCTTGGAGGGGAAACAGCTGAGGAGATACAAATGAAAATTCAATTAAACAGAAGACAAGGAAAAGTCAAAGAAGCATCAAGGCCCTGCTGATGAATCTGGACTTCATCTCTAAACCTAGCCAAAGAAGAAGGCAGCAGTGAAGGAAATAAATGACCATTCTGGCAGGAGCTAAATTAGATGACCAGGACTAGAAAGCCATTCAAATAAGGAGCTTCTTTTATGAGATGCCTAGGGCTTGTAACAAATTCAACCAGAACAATAGATCTTGGCCTTATAACCATTCCAAAGCTGGTCCAACATACAGGAATTTAGTATTTTTTTTCTTCCTGAAGGACTGAGTTTATCTGCCAGCTGGAAGACTTCGAATTGACAGTGAACATAACCCCCTGTTGCTTTCCACCCTGGGTAGCCATCAGAATGATGCTAATTGGATGTATTAAAATCAGAGGGGTGGCATATTGCACTCCTTTTACCTTCTGCCCTCAGCAACCTTGTTCTGGGATAGAGAAAGTGATCTGTGCTGGTGGTTCTGGTTGCTCCTGCTTTGCTGTGTTGTGGGAGAGGTGTGGAACTGCTCAGCATCAGAAGCTGTTGCAGCACAGAAGCTGAATGATCTTTTCTCTCTGAAGATAAACTGTTATTCCTCCAGAAAGTGGTCGTCATCAATTTATTTCAGCTTTCTTTTGCTCTTTGCCAGCTGTGCGAGGAGAGTGTTCAATGCAACTAGTCATTCCAATAGCTTCATTTTGCCTCTTTTGGGGTGCCTGCTAATAGTAATTGAAAGCCATTTTAAGCTTGCCTGGAGTATCAGGGTCTCAGCTGTGTTTTATTTCTGTAGAACAGAGGGAATAGTTAGCTCTGAGAGATACTAGGGAGACAAACAACAGCTAGGGCTACCACGCTTTTGGAAACCTACACTGCTAGAAGAAACTCAGTATATCAACTTGATCCAGACCCAGGGAAATTAATGGGAGTCTTCCCAAGGGCTTCAGTGGGCTCTCCTTCAGCTTCTGAGTGCAAAGTGTGATCAGCAGTGGCCACAAAGACATTAGGCACAAAATCATCAGGAGCTTTGCCTTTGCAAAGAGAGTGCCTGGTAGGTCTCTTCTCTAGGGTTAACAGTGAGATGACAAGAGGAAATGGCCTCAAGTTGCCCCAGGGGAGGGTTAGATTAGATATAAGGAGGAATTTCTTTACTGAAAGGGTTGTTAAGGCTTGGCCCAGGCTGCCCAGGGAGGTGCTGGAGTCACCATCCCTGGAGGGGTTGAAGAAACATTTAGATGCTCTACTTAGGGCCATGGGTTAGTGGCATGGGAGTGTTAGGACTTGATGTTCTTAGAGGTCTCTTCCAACACTAATGATTCTGTGAGAAGTTGGATGGTTATACCTGTTTAATTCCTCCTTCTTAGTTATTTTAGCTGATAATCACCCCTATGCTAAGTCAATGCCAGTGAACAGTGTTTGAAACACCCTGACCAAAGTTATTACATTATCACACTCAGGCCAGGCTTTAAGCAAAAGAGATTTGGCTTGTTCTTTACCCTGTCCTCAATGTACTGCCATTCTAAGGGAGGATTATCCACAGTGGAGGTTTTCAGCAGGAGAAACACATTTCATTCAGCTGAGTGAGGGCAGCCTGAGATGGCAGGAGGAGATTGGCTGTGTCCTGATGCCTTTGTCACCAAGCCCGAGCAGAGCCTGACATCCCCTGACACTGCTGGGGCTTGGCAGGGCACTCTTCTTTATTGCAGTGTCTGGAACACATTGTTTTCCAAAAGAGAAGAGAATTAGCCCTTTATGGAGGGGAGTCACTGGGCAGCAGTCAGGGAGCTGCAGGAGCTGGGCTTTGTTGATCTAGTTGGCTTTCCAGCAAGGCCTTTGTTGGCCTTCTCTTTTCTTCTTGTCTGCATCTCTTTGGTTGGTGTTTAAGGTGGATCTAGGCTCTCCATGTCTTTCACAACCCTGTAGAAACAGAGGGACTCCTATCTATTTTTCCAGCCTCGGGAGCTTCCTAACAGCCCTTCCCTGAGACCCATCACAGAGGTGTCACACACAGACACCATCTCTCCTGCTGTAGCTTCCCTTGGTCCAGTGGGGTTCTCCAGTCAACCTGCACACCATGAATGCTCCATGCTGCTCTGGCAGGCAGTGTTAAGCTGGTTTCAGGATTGCAGTTTCAGGATGCAAAAAGGGCTGCAGCTTGATGGTTTGCAGCAAAGCACTGGGGCCTCCTCTTCATCCTGTAACCTCTCTAGGAGCCCCTGTGACACCTTTGTGGTGGAGTGGAAGCCAGCTGGTACAGAATCATAGAATCATAGAACAGTTCCAGCTGGAAGAGACCTTGAAGATCATGAGTGCAGCCTTTGTCCTAGCCCTAGCAACCTGCTAAANAGTGAGGGGCCCAAAACTGGATGCAGTACTGGAGGTGAGGCCTCCCCAAAGCTGAGCAAAGGGGCAGGATCACCTCCCTGCTCCTGCTGCCAACAAATATAGTAGCATCATATCTTCCTAAAGCCTAGCCTCTGCACACATGGGCCCCTCTGAGACACAGCACAGGACAAACTAGAGGAACAGTCTGGAGCAGAGAGCAGTCTGTGCTGAATTCACTTCAAAGGTGAGAAAAATCAGCCTTTCCCTTTTGGTGTTCAGCCCTGAACCAGCAGCAGTGTAGGTGTGGAAACCAGGAGGAACTTTTCTCTCTGGTATTAGGCAAGAATGAACCTAGCCTTGTGTGACAGATTGATCACACAATCATCCCAGCTTGTTGGCCCAAGGGGAGCATTTTTCAGGGGCTTCATGGTATCACAGTATCCCAGAATGTTAGGGGTTGGAAGGGCCCTAGAAAGATCATCTAGTGCAACCCCCCTGCCACAGCAGGATCACCTAGACCAGCAATGTGTCCAGGCAGCTCTGCAATGGCTCCAGACAAGGAGACTCCACAGCCTCCTGGGCAGCCTGGGCCAGTGCTCTGGCACCTGAACTGCAAACAAGTTCCTCCAGAGAAGTCTTCAGTGTGGAAGTATAAACCCAGAAGTGAGTCAAGAGACACTAATCTGAGACTCTGCCCTTGCTTAAAGGGCAGTTCCTCCAAGACACAACCCCAAAAATGAGGAACAACTGCTTGTCTCTGCCAGATAAATGGAAGCCTGGCTACAAGAGTTGTCCAGTGATCCTCCACACAGCTGCCTGCCCTTGCCCATGCTTGCTCAGCTCACTGCTGTAAGGCTTTGGGTGCAGCCCATCTGCAGCTCTGCCCATCCCCAGGACCAAACCTGCTCCTCAAGCCTGCACCATGCAGGCTTTGGCACGTGCAGTGCTCGTGCTTACAGCTAAATTCAGGTCACTGACTTCTTAGGGTGGCTGCTAAAGGAAAGATGCAGAGGGCCAGGTGACTCACCAGCCAGTGCTCCGAGTGCTTCAGCTGAGAGCTTCTGCTGGAAACACATTTTTGCACAAAAAAGAAGAATAGATAAGCATGCAGATGAGAAGGGGCAGGGTGTTTTGTCATGTGGCCCTAAGGAACAGCAGTAAAATGCTGTTTGCTGACTACAATGGGAGTGCAACTCCAACCCCAAAATGAGAGAATTTATGAACTGTAGATTTGAGCTAAGATAACTGAAGCAGTGCTTGATGTCTCTGGGAGCCTGGTAGATAAATCTTCTGCTTCACAGATACCCAAACCCATTTCATCTGATATTGAACTTTCCATTTCCAGTTGATTTCTTACATTATGAATCTTCTACGTAAATCTCTCAGTGGGTGCAGCAAAACCTGGGGAAGCAGAGCTCTTATCACAGCTGGGGGAGGAGAATGACATGGGGGTTTGATGCCTGCCCAGAACAAACTGAACACATCCTTGGCCTGTTCAGCCTAGCTGAGGTCTGGAAGGCACCTTTGGTCAGTCCAGGAGTGGGAAGAAGAGCCTGTCCCAAAAGCCAGAAGTGTGTCAGTGCAGGCAGGAGCCAGCTGCAGGTGTAGAGATGCAGTCAGGCAGTGCAGGACACAGCACATTCCACACTCTGGGAAAGCCACTTTGGGGTCCAGCAGCTCAGCAAAACTCAGGAAGTTTCAAGGAAAATTTTATCCAAAGGTGCTGCTGGATAATTTGTTGCTGTGATCAAATTTGCTCTGTTGCCATAATAATAAACGTGGTGCATGTGAAACTCAGGGCCGTGAGCCAGCAGAAAGAGATAAGATAATGGATGTTGCCTGAGCCTTTTACTGTCTTTGTAGCTAGAGCACTTATTGGAAGGCACTAATCCCTCTCTGCTTATTATTGACTTTTGAATGAATCCTTACACACTCTCCAGCAGCAAAACTTGTGGGTTTTCAGACTCAGTCAAGCTCAATAGAACCAAGACCTCCTCATTTATTTTGACTGTTGCTATTATTTTTCTATTCCAAAGCCAAATTTTCTGCTGCGAATTCCCTGCTGTTTGATCACAAAAGCAAGCCAGGGAAATTGTTATTTTTCCTCCTGAGCCTTTTGTCCTTTTTATTTCCATCATCCATGTGAGGTGACTTTGCTGGTCATTAGCTGAGTTAGGAAAGAGAGCTCCCTTTGTTGGGCGATAGCAGGGAAACATCAAATGTCTGGTTCCATGGTAGCAATTTGCTCTCCAAATAAAGCAAGCGTTGATAAGTTGCTACCCTCAGCTATATTTGTCCTAGTAAATAAACATCATCAGGATCTGAGCACAAATCCACCTTGTTTTGCCCATCTTTAGCTATTCTGAGATGGTGTCAGGCTAACAACTTCTCCTCCGCATCAGGGCAGGCTCCTTCTGTCTGCCTTTGGCAGATGATTTGTGTTTCTGCACACCTAGCCAAGGGTGGGGTTTGGGCCTTGTTTCTTTTGTAGGCATTGCTCAGCACAGCAAATCACCCTGGAAATGCATCCCATGAATGCAAAGTGGTGGATGCCTTTGATGGGTTTGCTCTCTAGAGGCCAAGGTTTGTGCCAGTGGAGCAATTTGCCTCTGCGGTGCCTTGGAAAGGATGGATTTGCATAAAGGGAAGTGTGGATTGCCAGCACAGGGCAGGCAGGGAATATCACACCAGCACTGCCCAGCCAGCTTAAGGACAGCAGTTGATACCTTCTGGCTCAAGCAGGCCAGAAAAAAACCCTGAAGATCAGCCTTGGAGAGAAAGATTCCATTTTCCTCATAAAACACCATAAAATAAGGTCATTGACAGTTTGGTGATAAGCTCTTCATCTTAAGAGTGACATTCCTCGTTTGAACCTCACCAAATCAGGATCCTGCCTCTTCCCTGACAGGCAGCAGGACCCAGAATAAAACCAAGCAGCAGCAGCAGAGCAAGAGAACACAGAGCAGTGACATTTGTTCCACTTGGAGCAGCTGAGCCACCACTGATTTGGGCTGGAAGATAGCAGCAAACAGCAAGAGGTGGTTGGGTGGGTTCAGTGGATAAATATTCCATTTCTGCACAGCAGAAAGAGGCAAATTACAGAATCACAGAATGTTAGGGGTTGGAAAGGCCCTAGAAAGATCATCTAGTGCAACCCCCCTGCCACAGCAGGATCACCTAGACCAGGTCACACAGGAATGCATCCAGGCAGCTCTTGAATGTCTCCAGAGGAGGAGACTCCACAGCCCTCCTGGGCAGCCTTTGACCACCAGTAAATTTCCCCTAGCCCCTCCTAGAAGATTCAAAGGGATCACACACAGCTCCCATAGTGAATCCCAGTCTTTAAGTCGGGGGGGTTGGGCTTTTGTGGCCTGCTGCAGAACTTGCAGTGTGCAGCACTCTCCTGGCTTGCTTCCACAGTCAGATGTCTGCAAGCATCAGGTTGGCTACCCCACCTGCTGCACACCTGAGACCCAGAGAAAAGGCCTTTCTTCACACTTCTGATTAGCAGTAATGAGATTAGGGAAGTTCATGGTGGTGGATCAACTCTTTCCTACACAAAGAACCATCCAGTGGAAGTTAGTAAGGGAGCAGGATGGCTCTGCTCAGTGAGTAACTCAAGGTTTTGCTGGAGCAAGATCCCCTCATGCTCAGAACTGCCCATCCAGCATGGGAAGATGCTGCTACCAAAATGATGAGGGGACTTGAATACCTCTCTGATGCAGAGATGCTGAGAGAGCTGGGGCTGGTTAGCCTGGGGAAGAGCAGCCTGAGGGGGATCTGATCAATGCTTATCAATACTTATCAATCAGGAGGATGGGGCCAGGCTTTGTTCTGTGGTGCCCAGGGACAGGACTAGAGGCAATGGGCACAAACTAGCACCCAGGCAGTTCCAGCTGAACATCAGGAGGAACTTTTTTCCTTTGAAGTTGGTGGAGCACTGGCCCAGGCTGCTCAGGGAGGTGCTGGAGTCTCCATCCCTGGAAACTATCACCATGGCTTCCAAAACCACTGGACAAATATGGAACCTAATTACCTCTAGGCAAGTAGACAAGCTAGAGCCATTCTGAAAACATCTCTGCTGGAACCTTTTTTTTTTGTTTGACAAGGAAAACAAATTCTGGGCTTATTCACTAGTTTCAATAAATAGAATCACACTGATGAACAGACACTGCTTAATTGCCTTCTCTAACTAGCTGAGGAACTAGAAAGCAGGAGCTGAACCTCCGGGCTGACAGCCCCTTCTTAGTGCCACCCCCTCCATCTTCCTTGAAGAACAACAGCAAAGTTCACTCCATCCCCTGGCAGAGCTCAGTTACATGCTGCTTTGTAGCAGAGCTTCCCTTCTGTTATTCTCCAAGTTAGGCCAAATTCAGAAGTGCCTCTGAAGATGGTTCAGCTGCATGTCAGAAGGAAATCGGTCAGAAGATGGGTGTTGGGTGGGTGTGAGCAGCACAGCAGAGTGGAACTTGTGAGTAGGAGAGCAAAATTGGCTTTGAGTGAGAAGAATTTACAGATTTGGGGTGGATCTGGAAGTACCAACTCTGAAAATGGCCTTTTTTTTCCTTAGAGGAGGAGAAAAAAAGGAGAGGGTGGGAAGGGATCTGTTTGTGGTGAGCAGAGAGTAGCAGCTTCCCAGGAACAAGAGGAGAAGGCAGATCTGTTCCATGTCTCCCAGAGGCTGTGGTTTGTATTCCTGGGGCTTGTACAGGGGCACTAATTGGCCAAAGAAGCAAGGGATCTTTGTTGCTTTTGGAGTTTAATGAGGAAAATATTGTGTAATGTGATGATTAGGTTGGAATGGGAAAGCAGAGGGAGAGAATGGGAGAGAAAACCTGGGAGTGAATAAAGACTGTCCTTTTAATTAGTATTTCCTTGGGCCAGCCAGTTTCTCTGTTCTATAACCAGTCATGAGCTCTGAAGATGGCCTTAATGTTGTATCAATAGAAATTAATATTTAACATTATATTTTGCCTAATACCATAGCAATATTTCCCTTAATATGCTAAGCATTTTGCCCTAGGCATACTGACATGTGTGGGCCCAGTTAAGCCAAAAGGACCACTCAGGAACTTAAATGAGGCATTGATGTTTGCAAGATTGGGAACTTCTGTGTCTTGCACAGAGGTAAACCTTTGCTTGTGTTTGTAAAAGGAATCACAGAATCATTAATTAAGTTTGGAAGAGATCTCTAAGACCATCAAGTCCAACCATCTACCTATCAGCACCATGCCACTAAGCCATGGCCCGAAGGAGAATATCTACTGTTCCTTCAACCCCTCCAGGGATGGTGACTCCAGCACCTCCCTGGGCAGCCTGGGACAACACTTAACAATCCTTGCAGGAAAGAAATTCCTCCTGACATTCAATCTAAACCTCCCCTGCTACAACTTAAGGCCATTTCCTCTTGTCCTCTCCCTGTTAACCCTGGAGAAGAGACCTACTCCCATCTCACTCCAACCTCCTGTCAGGGAGTTGTAGAGAGAGATAAGGTCTCCCCTGAGTTTCTGTTCTCCAGATTAACCAACCCCAGTTCCCTCAGCTGCTCCTCACCAGATTTATTTTCTAGCTGGGGTCCTTCTATCCCACAGAAAAGCAGAGCTGTTGGCAAAGCTGAGCCTAAGGAAGAGGGAGAGCTTCCCCATCACCTACTACTGAGGAGCTGTGGCTGGCCTGAGAGCCTCTTAGCTGATGAACTGCTGGATTGTTTAGTAACAAAAAACCATTCCAGTCTCTCTTTGAAGCATTAATCTAACCAAACATTATTTGAAATGAAGAAGCAGCAGGGTTGGCCATCTCTAAAACAAGCATAATCCCTTAGGCATTTCAGTTTGACAGCCAAAATGTTGGAGCAGTCAGTGAACAGAGCTGGACCTTGACTAATAATTGTGTCTAATAATAATAATAATTTTGAGCTTGGTGATTTGTTTCTTTAAAAGAAATACACTGTGGTGTTAAGATTCTGTGATTCTGCTCTGATCATTCCAGTGCTCCTGCAGAGTTCCCACTTCTGGTCTTCTTGCAAGTGTTTGGATACCTCCTGCATTTTCCTTCAAAGCCTCTGAAGGCTTTTGAGAGATGTCAGATCCAGGATTTTTTGGGTTGGGGATAAAATCTCATCCTCTGTAGCAGCACAGAAATTGATGGAGTACCCATAAACCTTAAAAATCCAATTTGAACTAGAAAGAGATATATATCTTCATCAGACTTGAAAATAAGAGACCTGAAAAATGCAGTTCTTCTATGCTTTAGAGCAGCAATTCATTCCATATCAGTCATCTCTTGAGAGAAACACCTGGAAATGTGCAAAACATCTAATAATTATGTAGGGGCTTTCCCCCCCCCCAATTTGTGTCCCTACCATTGCCAGTGACCATGGCTGTGTGGGATGTGTTTCATCCCCCCCTGTAGCTCCATATATCCTGAGGAAAAAGGCTCTCTGGTGATCCTAGTCAAGTTTCCCTCTTCCTGCCTTTTTTGGAGGTTGCAAAATGTCATTTTTGGCCCTAAAAGTGAGCAGAGCAACACTTATGTACCTCCTCCTCCCCAAAAAGCAGAGCTGTGGCATAAACACCTACCTTTTTCATGCTTTGAAATTGCTCCTTCAGAGTGTGGTTGTTTCCCTGTAGCCCTGAAATTGCTGGAGGGAAAGTGGTGCCTGCCAAAAAAACATAACTGATGGAAAAAGGAGCAGAGAGGAGGAAGGAAAGCTCCCCTGGCATTTGGAGCTGGGGCTGCTTTCAGCATCAGAACAGGACCAAGTGCCCCCAGAGCCTTTGCAACAGGCCAGTGTTTCCCTGCTAAACTTGCAGCAGTGTTAATAAGCCAGATGCAGGGATAGCAATAAGCTGCTTCCTGAGGCTTGCTGCTTTCCCTCAGCAGCAGAGTCTGGATGCCCACTGGAAGCATCCATCAGGGCTTTTCAGAGCACAACAAGGATTTCTTCACAGCTCCAAAGTGCAGATTTGGCTGAGGCAGGAGGAGGCAGAGTCACTCCCTAACTCCCATTTCTCTTCCCACAGCCTATTTCTTTCCCATAGCACTTCATGCAGGAGAGAAAAGTGGTGTTGCCTGCATTATACAGAGGGGAAACTGAGGCCCAGAAGGGGAATACAACTTGTACAAGCAT
>VWZO01009243.1:62230-102201 GCA_013396975.1 Bucco capensis | reverse complement strand
CCACGAGGGTGGTGGAACACTGGCCCAGGTTGCCCAGGGAGGTGGTTGAGTTGCCATGCCTGGAGGCATTGCAGGTGAGGCTTGCCAGGGCTCTGGGCAAGCTGCTCTAGTTGGGGATGTCCCTGGCCACTGCAGGGGGGTTGGACTAGATGAGCTCCAGAGGTCCCTTCCAACCCAAACCATGCTATGATTCTACAATCTGAGCAGGGAAAACCTCTCGCTGTGCCCTTGACTTGTGCTCTCTTGACCATGGGTACCTTCCCAGGCTGGGCTCAGGAAAAGGGATAAGCAATTTGGAGGCTTAGCAATAAGCAGCTGCAAGATTCCAGTGACTTGGAGGGGGTGGGGAGTGAAGAAGAGGAGCTGTGCTCCATCTCAAGGCTTCCTTCCTCTTTAAGTAGTGTCTGTGCCCTGTCTCGGGGCTCTCTTCCTCTTTAAGTAGTGTCTGTGCCCTGTCTCAGGGCTTTCTTCCTCTACAGTGACTGGTGGTTTATTCTGAGCTGGGTGCTTGCTGGTGGGGCCATGTCAGCCACATCTCTGGCTACATCTGAGAGCTTGGAGATGAACTTCAACAGGAGCAGGACCATACACTAGGACTTTTTCTTCTCTTGGTGTTCCTGATGTAAATGCACAGTGCTCCACAGCCCTTAGCAGTGCTGCTTTGGAGGGTGCCAGCCAGGATAGCCACATGCTATAGCCTGGAGCTGCTGGTTTACTCCAACTGAGGAGCTGTGACTCAGCTCTCAATCTGTTTAGACCAACTTCATGGATTTGAGATGGAAATGGAGCCCCAGTAAAGTCACTCCTCACCCCCCCAGGTTATGCCTGGAAAGCAACCCTTTGCCTGTGCACATTTCATTGTCCCCACTGGCACCTTAATGGCCAAACCCCTCTGGCTCTAAAGCACTCAGTTTATCATTTCCATCATCTGAAGGCAAAGCTGTGCCCTTCAGGGTTTTCCTGTGCTGCTGGATTATTGCCCTAATTCTGCAGACCATAGTTTTACTTGCCTGGCATCCTTAGCTGAGCCAATTCCTGCCAGCTCATCCCATGTCAGAGGATCTATCCCACCAGGACTGCCCATGCCCTTCAGCCACAGGAGAGGCAGCTCAGCTCAGGGTTGGCTTAGCTGTGTTTTACCTGGACACAGGCAGCAGCTGATGCTGAGCTCACTCAGCCTTCTCCTCTGGATTCAGGCAGAGAGGGAGCTGGGTGTGTGTCAGCAATGGAGGAAAAAAGGTGTCTGGCTGCAGCATTAGTCACAGCAGAAATTGCTGAGGTAAGCACTGAGCACCACTTAGCTCCACACATCTTTGGTGATGGAGATGTAGTGGAGAGGCTGGAGCTGCTTTTGCAAATGGGGAGCAAGCCAGGAGGTGATCTGCCTGCTTCCTGCCAGGTTCCTGCTCCCCTTTCCAAGCAGGTGCAATAAAATGCAGTCAAACAGCAGAACACTTCCTATGTCTAGGGAACACCAAGGTGAAATGCAAAGGATGTCTGGAAGAGAAATAGTGACACTAAAAGCTTAGTCCTGAGGAGGTGAGGGAGGGAAGATGAGATGAGATGCTCTTGCTACAGGATCCCTTAGGGATGCAGAGGAGAGCCACAAAAGGCTGGTTTAGGGAGTGCAGACTGCAGAGGTTCCTGGCCTGGCAGGAGGAGATAAGGAATAGTCTGAGCAGAAAAGCAATTTCCTTGTGGCCCCCATTTCTAGCTGGCAGAGGTGAAGCTGGGTTAGAGAGCAGATTGCAAAGGCTGCTGGCTAAGGTTCCCACCCAGTCCTACATTTCTAGGGTGCCTCAGGCACACAGTTCTTTTCCCTAAGGAAAGGGCTTTATGTGTAGAGACACTCCTGGCTTTAAGGGGAACCTCCTGGGCAGCACAGATCCCACAGCTCAAGGACAAACAGGAGCTGATCTTTGGAAGCCTCCAGCCACCCAGGTGGTTGTGGTTTGGGACTCTTGGACAGTCAGGTCCAGCCAAACCTCTGCCAAGTCACACTGTGTGGACACAGCTCTTGTACTGCACAGGAGAAGCTGATCATTCTCTTCTCCTGTGGCCACTTCTCCTCTCCCTCCTTCCTCCCTTGGTGTAATCTCCAATCATTGTCTCTTTAATATCACTTTCTCAATCTTTGTGTTTTCTGTAAACATTTCTTTTTCTTTGTTGTAGTTTTTTTTTCCCATTACTTGACTATTTTCCACCTCTAAAACCTACCTTGCGTTTTTCTAGGCATTTGGGAGTTTCTAATAATTTTCCTCCTCACCAGATTTTTTTCCATGGTGTTTTCTTTAGGCACAGGGCTTCCAGCTCCATTATCCTCTCCCAGCTTTCCCAGGAGGAGGATGGAGCACACATCCATCCCACTTACCTTCCAAATGTTGACAGATCTGTTTTGGAGGATGAGTGACTGACAGACAAACACCAGCCTCAAATACTTGGAATGTTCTGTTACTAATAGCTTTATTCTTGTCAACACAGTAAGCAAAATGACCCTGGAAAGTGACAGGTCATATTTTTAGCCAACCTTAAACTCAGCTTCTAAAAAAATAGCTTTATGGTCAGCTGTCTGTCTCACTCCTTGGATTCCTCTTCCCCAAGCAGATATTTAGAGTCCTGCTTTTCACTCTGACCTTCTGGAGAGGTGTAATTAGGCTCTTTGTTTCAGGCACCTTGCAGGGCTGTGTAGGTGGCACCCCAAAGCTGACCTGCAGCTTGTAGCTAAGCAGGAGCTAGGATGCAGGAGATGCTCTTCTAGGGCTTTTTGCTGCAGCTTTGGTCCCATGACTTGGACCTGCACAGAAGAACCAAAAGGGGTGAAATTTGAACCCTGCTAAAAGTCATTAAGTGATAAAACTGCCAAGGTTTCTCCTCCAGCTGCAGTCACCATCAGCTTCTGAGCTTGGTTATTTCAATGTATCTTCAAGGAGTTAAAAGTCAGAACAGCTGAGAGGAGATAAAGGATGTTTCTGTGCTGGCCTTAGATGTGCACATCCTTGCCTTCCTCCTCTCCTGTTAATCTAAGGACAAGGCAGATTAAGGAGTGATCTCTTCCAAGCAGTCTCCAGTTTGTGAAGCTTGCAGACAGCAGCCAGGGAGGAAACCATTGCAAAAGGGATAAAGCTTCAAAATGCCAGTTGAGATTCCCCTGTGAGGAATGTGTGCTGGTTAACAGGGATAAGTCATCATGCAGGCTCATCTGCTAGTGCTTCCTGCAGTTCCTCTTCCAGGCTGGTGGCCCAGGTCCCCTGCTGCTTCCCAAGGCTCACCCAAGCTACAGGAGCTGCAGATTTCCTCTCTGTGGAATGCTCCTCATCCATTGTTCCTGGAGGATGGCTAGAGCAGAGCAGAGCTCCTTCCCCAAGCACACTCTGCACCAGCATGCTGCAGCTGCACATCCACCCGGGAGAAGGATGGCAAACCATGTCTACTGGTGAGAGACAGGCTGCTGGGAAGGGCTTTTCTCTTCAAACTAAGAAAGCAGGGCCTTTTTCCCTTCCTTTGGCACTTCCAGCTGGATATGGAGACTTTAAGACATTGTTTTTGGGCAAGTCCTGTCAGGAGGAATGAGGAATGGTGGTGAGCCACTGAAGCTGTGAGTGTCACGTGCAGAGGAGAGGCTGTGTTTTTCTTTATGCCTGCTGTCCTTTCTGTGTCTGGAAAAAGCAGGAGCCAGGGCAATGTTTTCCTTTGGCCATTCAGCATTCCATGTGCCAATAATAGCACAGTCACAGTCAGGGTTTAGGGGAAGGGACTGTGTCTTCTTCATCAAGGAGAAGGCCCTGAGTGTGAGGCCCTCAGCAAGCTTCCTCTGCTCTTGGCATCAATCTTTGGTGCCCTTGGTAGCTGTGGTTTGGGAATGTAAATGTCCAAGGCAGGTCAGAATTCCTCTAGTTTAAGAGGAAAGATCAGGACAAGTTTCTTCAATCTTCAAGTGAGTGGTAGGTTGAGGGACAACCAGGTGATCTGTGGCTCACTTTGGAGAGACCATCAGCTCTAGCCCATGGCAGGAGGCAAATGGGTCTGGTTGGAAGCCAGCTCAGCAGAATTAAGACACTTTCCCTCCCCAGATGACAGAGAGGTTGAATAAAAGCTTGTGGAGGACAGGGTGAGATGTGGTCAGATGGGTTCATGAGGTGAGGTAATTGATTTGCCTTGCAAGCAGTGCCTTGGGAAGCCTCATCTTGCACTGAACAAAACCCCAACCTTCAGCAGCTGGCCACAAAAGCCTACATTTTCCTGTCTCACATGACACTCCTGCTGGTTGTGCCACAAGCATGAGGGCAGGACACATTGCCCAGACCATTAAAGAAGAGGAAGTTCTGTAGGAGGATGGTAGGGTCAATTTCTTTGCTACAACTTGACCAACATCCCTGCTGCAGAGCTCCAGCCAAATTGTGTGCTGAAGGACTGCTGGTTTCAGCAGATCTATGGAAGCAGGTCTGTGGGCAGGTGTGAGTGAGCATGAGTCCTCAGAAACTGGGTGATGGAAGTCCACCCAGTCAGAGACATTTGCCACCAGGTCTCTTCAGTGGATTTTTACTTGCCACTTGGGTTTATAGGTGAGACCTCCTCTGCAATACTGGGTCCAGTTCTGGAGCCCTCAACACAGAAAGGCCATGGAGCTGCTGGAGCAGGTGCAGAGGAGGCCACGAGAATGCTCAGGGGCTGGAACACCTCTGCTCTGAGGACAGGCTGAGGGAGCTGGCATTGTTCAGCCTGGACAAGAGAAGGCTTCAGGGGACCTACTAGTGACCTTCCAGGACCTAAAGGGAACTTCCAAGAAGGCTGCAGAGGGCTTGTTTGCAAAGGCCTGCAGGGAAAGGACAAGGGGCAATGGTTTTAAATTGGAGATGAATAGATTTAGACTTGATATTAGAAAGAAGTTCCTCCCCACAAGGGTGGTGGAACACTGGCCCAGGTTGCCCAGGGAGGTGGTTGAGTTCCCATCCCTGGAGGCATTGCAGGTGAGGCTTGCCAGGGCTCTGGGCAAGCTGCTCTAGTTGGGGATGTCCCTGGCCACTGCAGGGGGGTTGGACTAGATGAGCTCCAGAGGTCCCTTCCAACCCAAACCATTCTAGGATTCTATGATTTCATCTCTCTGACCACTCTCTGGTTTCCACCCCCATTTGCTATGTAATCCTCATCTGTTGCCTCCCTCTCTTGTTCTTCTGAGCATTCTCTAAGCCTGCTCTGCTGCACATCCAACAGCCCTCAAGTTCTCTGCTTGAACTTCTGAACCCACCCTCTTCAAGTGGCTGCTAAATCAAGCAGGACAAGCCCAGCCAGCTCTCCATTCTGATGATAGCAATTGTGCTCTTTGGAAAAGAATTGACAAACATTCTGCATTTAGACAAAGCTTCTCTAAGGGAGGGAGAACACTTCCATTCTGCAGCTCTGCTCTGCTGAGTGCCAGTGTTCAAGTAGGACATTTTAATAACATCCTTCATGGACAAGTGTTTTGCTTGGAAGCCTTTCCCCCCCCCCCCCCTTCTCCCCCCACTTCGCCAATGTTCNCTTCTCCCTCCACTTAGACAATTGTCAGGGAAGGGAACAAAATGGAATTAAATCTATTCAGAAAATTAGAACAGTCTGCATTTCTTTCTTTCTGTGCTGGATTCATTACTAGTGGGTCTGTAATCTGCATTTTTCCTTTTGCCTGAAGCACACTCCCCCTCTTACCTCTTCCCAGATAAACAGGTCCTCCCTGAATGGGTTACAGCTCTCAGCCAAAAGCAGGCTGATGGCAAGGGAATAAACCAAATGAATGCATTCCCAGGGCCTGATCCAGCTCTTGGAGAGGGGGGAGGAGGAGGTGAGGAGAAAATAGAAACCCTCATGGATTTTAGGAAGAGTTTCTTTCCAGCCCTTAAGAACCCTTTTTGCTGACAGCTAATTGCACAGGGCAGGGTTTGTGTGCAGGTAGCTGAAGGAGCTTGAGGCCATGGTTCCCCTCCACAGCCCTGCTACCCACCAGCTTCCTAGGATGTCAGGCACGTTGGCTTGCTGTGTGACCTGCTTCCTTCTACTGCTGCTCCTGCCACACAGGTTTGCAAAGTGTTCTGAAAGCCTGTGCTCCTGGCTGGACAACCTGATGGGAGCAAGGAAGGATCCAAGCTGCCAAAAAGCCACAGTGAGTGACCCAAGGCTGAGAGAAATCTTCATGCTCCAAGAAAAGGAGAATGAGCAAAACAGTGAAACAAGGAGCAACTGAGAGGAAAAGAAGCCAGGAATAGGCATATTGACATAGGGAGGGGACAAGAGAGATCTGAATGGAATGATTAGGAGGAATATTAGGAGGAATTTGTTTGCTGCAAGGGTTGTGAGCCATTGGAACAGGCTGCCCAGGGAGGTGCTTGAGTCCCCATCCCTGGAGGTGTTTAAGAGACAGGTAGATGTTGCATTGGGAGGCATCATTTAGCAGGTTGCTAGGGCTAGGACAAAGGCTGCACTCATGATCTTCAAGGTCTCTTCCAGCTCAAACTGTTCTATGATTCTATGATCAGGAAATCTTGTTGATCCTGAGGTGGAAATAAGCCTCTGAGATGAGGCTGTTCCCATCCCAACCCTGGCTGCAGGTGCTCATATACCCATTGATCTGTGTCACTTCTGCTGCCACTGGTACAGAGAATCCTAGAATTGTTTAGGTTGGAAAAGACCTTTAAGATCATCAAGTCCAGCTATTAACCAGCACTGCCAGGTCACCACTAAGCCATGTCCCTCAGCACCACATCTCCATGGCTTTTCAACCCCTCCAGGGATGGTGACTGCACCACTGCCCTGGGCAGCCTGGACAACCCTTTTGGGTGAAGAAACAACCCTCCCTGTTTGGAGGTTCACATTCTTCCAACCTGGCTATTTCAACAGCTAATTTCTCTTCTACCACTCCCACCTAGTTCTTGCCTGCTCCTGGATCTGGGGCCCAGGGCTTTCCCTGCTAATAGGCTCTCTATGGCTTTGGGAGAGGAGGAATTTTATCAGCCCACTGTTCCTGTAATTTACCGTGGTTTTTAAAGTGATGATGAGGATTTGGGTATGTAAAGAAACCCTAAAGTACACATGGAAATCAACAGGAGGGAGTGCAACTCTGAGCCCTGGGCATTAGTGCCTGTGAATAGGTGAGGGAGTGCTTAGCCCAGGAAACCAAACCAGGGCAGACAAAAGCCACACATAATCTTCCTGAGCTGGCAAATGCTGTTTATCTTATTTGTTTGAATGAACAGAAAGCTTTTCTTTCCTTTTGTTGCTGTCTAGCTGCGTTGAGCCTCAGCTGTACACAGTCTGCTGGCATGACTTTGGCAAGGAAACACTCCTGGACTGGCCCAGTGTGGGGCTGGGAGGTGGTCTGCAGAGTCCAGGAGCTATCAGCCCTTCACAGAAACCAAACAGAAACACAGAACCCCAGAAGGTTAGGGGTTGGAAGGGACATCATCTAGCCCAACCTCCCTGCCAGAGCAGGAGAACCTAGAGCAGCTTGCCCAGGATGGGCTCCAGTCAAAGGGCTCCTTCTGCTCTTATTATGATTGAAGAACCACCACTAAAAAGAAAAAACAAACAAGGCAAGGGGAAGTTCTTGAAGATTAATGTTCTTTTTGGGTTAAAAAATGTGAACTGCTTCCTTTGCCAGGGATAGTTTCTAGCAACAAACATCAGCTGTGGTCAGGCAGAACCCTGCCAGTGGCTCTGTGCCTGCTCTGAGAGGACAGGACATAACTGCACAGGCAAAGTGGAGTGATGGAGGCACCTTGGTTTGCTCCCAGATTCCACAGCAGTGCCCATGGTTGGTAGCATTCCTGGCAGCCAAGGAGTGCTCCCAGCTCTCATTTCAGAAGGCTCACTCTTTGAAGCAGGCCTGGGAGTGCTGCTGGCAAGCTTGGTGCTAAAAATAACTACCTGGATGACATTCTGGAATCTGGGTTTGAGGTGGTGACTAGATAAGTTTTGACTGGACAGCAGGAAATATTTCTCCTGGTGAAATGGTTATTCCTGTGGATTATTATTATTCCTGGAGAAGAGGTGAAAACCTCATCATTGCCTGGGAGCTTTTAAAGGGAGGATTTAGGAATGAAGAGAGGGGAATAATCTTGCATCATGCCCTGATATTCTGAGTGTTTGGGCATCCCTGAGAGGTATCAGTGAAGAACAAGCATGGAAATCTCACTTCCATCAGCCAGGTAAAGCAGCCCCACACGATGAATCTAGTTCCCAGGGTTGGCAATGTCAGACTAGGGCTCCAGGGCTCAGTTCCTCCCTTCAGAGGGCCAAAAGCTGAGCTCTCTTAGGTGTGCCTGGGCTGCCTCCTGGCAGGAGCTGCTGTGGCCAGCACACAGCCAGGCTAACAGCTGGCTCAGGCTGCAATGGTGTCTGCTACACAGACCAACCAGAGAACTCAGCCTGGCTGCTCTGGAGGTGCCTGGAGAGATTATGTGTGCCATCTGCCCCTCCAAAGAGACAGCACCTCCACACCTAGGCCCTGTGTGGCTCAGGCTCTAGGGTGTGAGGTGTGGGGTGGGAACCCCTCAGGACATCACAGCCTGCAACTTTGGGGCCCTGNCCTGTGCTGGACTCTCTCCAGCAGCTCCCTAGCCTTCTGGAGCTGAGGGGCCCACAACTGGACACAGCATTCCAGTACACAGTATTTTGGAAAGCTCCAAAGCTTTGTGAAATTCCTGAGATGTCCAAGGTTTCCTAGATCCTTTCTGGACAAACCTCAGCCTGCCCCATCCAACCCATGCATGATCCAAATGCAGCAGTGCACTTACTCTGTGGGTGGGAAGAGAGGGTCCAAGCAATCTGTGTTAATTAACCCTCAGCTTCTGTGAATTCCAATCAAACCTCTCCAGAAGGCAGGAATCTTCTACAGGGCCTGTTCAGTCATGTTGGAGATAAGCTTCAAACTGTGAGGATCAGATGTGGAGTTCAATTCATGAGGAGGCAGATTTCCCAAGGCTTCCTGGATGCTTCATCACGTAGCTCAGTCACTTTGAACTGCAATATGTCTTCTTCTCCTCAGATCCTCTGGGGAAAGACTTATAGGCTTTTGCAAATGAAATCAATAAGGAATTTCTCAGTTGAAGATAAGGACATGGGGGAGGGATAACAAAGACTGATGAAAGTAGTAGGAGGAACACACACACTCATGTTCTGAGATGTTTGTCACAGCAGAATGGGCAAACACAATCACACCTCCATTGAGATGCAGATCTGCTCTGTTGGGTACCTAGAAAGCTGCTGGTGGCTTGCTGAACCACAACTAGTCCATACAGCAGGGACACTAGTCCATATACCAGGGACACTAGTCCTTACAGGAGGGACACTAGTCCATAAGTAGAAGCATAGAATCCTAGAACAGTTCCAGCTGGAAGAGACCTTGAAGATCATCAGTGCAGCCTTTGTCCTAGCCCTAGCAACTTGCTAAAATGATGCTCCCCAATGCAACATCCACCTGGCTCTTAAACACCTCCAGGGATGGGGACTCAAGCACCTCCCTGGGCAGCCTGTTCCAATAGCTGACAACCCTTGCAGCAAAGAAATTCCTCCTCATGTCTAACCTGAACCTCCCCTGGGGCAATTTCCATCCATTTCCCCTTGTCCTATCACTCTCCACCAGGGAGAACAGAGCAGTCCCTGCCTCTCTACAACCTCCCGTCAGGTAGTTCTAGAGAGCCAGGAGGTCTCCCCTCAGTCTCCTCTTTTCCAGGCTAAACAGGCCCAGATCCCTCAGTCTTTCCTCCTCAGGCTTATGTTCTAAGCCCTTGAGCAACTTGGGAGCCTCTGTCCCCTCTCCAGCACCTCCATGTCCCTCTTGGAGTGAGGGGCCCAAAACTGGATGCAGTACTGGAGGTGAGGCCTCCCCAAAGCTGAGCAAAGGGGCAGGATCACCTCCCTGCTCCTGCTGCCAACACTGTTCCTGCTCCAGGCCAGAATGCCCTTGGCCTTCTTGGCCCCCTGGGCACACTGCTGGCTCCTGTTCAGCTGTCACTCAGCACCCCTAGGTCCCTGTGTGCCTGGCAGCTCTGCAGCCACTGCTCCCCAAGCCTAGAGCACTGCTGGGGGTTGCTATGGCCAAGGGGCAGCACCTGCCATTTGGCCTTAGTGAACTTCATGGCACTGTCCTTGGCCCAGTGATCCAGCCTGTCTAGATCTCTCTGCAGAGCTTCCCTTCCCTCAAGCAGATGGACACTAGTCCCTAGAACAGGGACACTAGTCCCTAGAGCATGGCACCTGCTGCTCCTGCTAGGGGCCAGCAGGCAGTGTGGGAGCAGCAGAGGCTGGGAAGGAGGTGCCAGGCATGCTCTCAGATGCTGTCTCAAGAGGATTACTTCCCTGCAGCAGTCTCCACTTGGTTTCTTGGTAGTGCAATGCTCCTGGGGCTCCCATTAACAGAATATAGGCCTGGCAAGGAGAACTGAAGTGCCAGGCTGGCTCTAAGCCAGGCTTTCAGATGCAGGAGAGAGTCTGGACAGGGTACCCCAGACACTTGATCTTGATCACTCTCTTCTGTGCTGCCAAAAGCTGAGAGGAAGCTCTAGGAGAGGGCAGAGGCTCCTGCCTCACCCAGCCAGTGTGGGAAAGGCTGCCACTACCCCTTTGGTGTGTGTGGGGTGACAAGGGCATCCTGAGGATCCCATCAGGCTGGCTGGGTCCCCCAGAGACACAGGGGAGCTCCTCTGCTTTGTGCCAGTGGCCAGCCCTTGCTCTGCTGAGTTGATAGGAACTCTTCCAGTCAGAGCCACGTCCTTCTCTCTGGCTGCCACCAAGAGCTCACAGGACAGCTCTTGGATCTCTTACAAAGCCCCAGCTCACTCTGCAGAGCAAGGACAAATCATTATTTGTGGTCTTCTGGCAGGAGGTGCATTCATTGTGGCATATGTTTGTGTTCTTCCACTACTCCATCCATCCAGGCATGGGAATGTTTGGCAGCACACTGCCTCCCAGTTCCACCCAGTGCCCCAGCAGCCTCACAGGGAGGCACTGACTGGCTGTCCCAGCTCTGAGAGACACACAATGGGACCCCAGAACAGAGCCCTTGGTGTCCTCTGTGCCAGGAAATGCCAGGAGACACTGAGGATGTTCAAGGCCTTCCAACCCTTTCTTGGACAGGATGACATTGGAAGGGCTTGGCTGAGAAGCTTGGGGAGATGCTGAGCTGAAAAGCCTGGGGAGATGCTGGGCTGAAATGCTTCCTTTCTCCTTCTGAGGGCAGTTGTAGGTGGGAGACCTGAAGCTGAGGCAGGGCTTCCCCCATTGCCATGGATCAAGGATCTCCCTCTGGATGCGTGCTGAGATAGACCACTCAAGGTCTTGTCTTCCACTGGTATTTTGTAAACCTCAGCTGCATTTCAGAGTCCCTGAAGGGTTAATGTTTGACTGGATCCCTGTGGCAGATGTGAGGGAAAAGCTGTGCATTCCTCTTTCCTTCAGCTAACCTGTTCTCTGAGCACAAGTGTAAAAGTTCTGCTTTAAATATATCCAAATGCATGTCATTAATCACAAGTGCAACATACCTCCTTCCTGATGCAAAACCTTATGAACAGGGTGGGTGGAATCCTAAAATACCCTACCTGCCACCTTCCAGCTCCAGCTCCTCAGCCTGCAAAGCCTCAGCACAGTCATAGAATCAGAGAATCCTAGAATGGTTTGGGTTGGAAGGGAGCTCTGGAGCTCATCTAGTCCAACCCCCCTGCAGTGGCCAGGGACATCCCCAACTAGAGCAGCTTGCCCAGAGCCCTGGCAAGCCTCACCTGCAATGCCTCCAGGGATGGGAACTCAACCACCTCCCTGGGCAACCTGTTCCAGTGTTCCACCACCCTCGTGGGGAGGAACTTCTTTCTAATATCCAGTTTAAATCTACTCCTCTCCAATTTAAAACCATTGCCCCTTGTCCTTTCCCTGCAGGCCTTTGCAAACAGGCCCTCTGCAGCCTGCTTGGAAGTTCCCTTTAGGCACTGGAAGGTCACTAGTAGTTCCCCTGAAGCCTTCTCTTCTCCAGGCTGAACAATGCCAGCTCCCTCAGCCTGTCCTCAGAGCAGAGGTGTTCCAGCCCCTGAGCATTCTCGTGGCCTCCTCTGCACCTGCTCCATCAGCTCCATGTCCTTTCTGTGTTGAGGGCTCCAGAACTGGACCCAGTATTGCAGAGGAGGTGTGAGCAGAGCAGAGTGCAGTGGCAGAATCACCTCTCTGGATCTGCTGGCCACGCTTCTCTTGCTGCAGCCCAGGATGCCATTGGCCTTCTGGAAGGGCTCAGCCCTGTCACCCAAGGCTCACTGCAAGGGACAGCACAAGGGAGACAGGCAAGGGTTGGCTTTGTGCTGCCTGCAGCAGCACGAGAGACAGAAGCATTAAGANTGTGAGCTGGTCTAGGTGATCCTGCTGTGGCAGGGGGGTTGCACTAGATGATCTTTCTAGGGCCCTTCCAACCCAAACCATTCTGTGATTCTGTGAATGCAGAACTAACTGGGAACACCAAAGATCTCTAAGCTGAGATTAGTGGAGGCTAAAACCAGCTTGGCTCCACAGCTAGGGTCTGGTGGCAAGCACACTGCTTGGAGATGGAGCCCCTGGGCTGGAAGCAGGCCAGGAAAAATGGAGAGGATAGGAGGAATGGCATAATCTCTCCTCTCAGCAGTGATTTCTCCTCAGCTTAACGTGTTAAAGCATCAAAAAGTCCTGGGCAAAAAATACAACAAACCCCTCCCCATCTGCTAGCAGAGCTAATCAAAGACATCAATGATTGCCTTCAGAAAGACTAGATTTGCTAGCCCCAAAAAAGCAAGGCTGCTTTAAAGAGTCTTTTGATTTGAGCTGAGTGTTTTGCTGACAGCCCCACCATCCCTAATGAGCACTAGTGCAGCTAGGACACACAGCAAAAATATGTCAGCTGTGCAAAGAGCTGCTCTGCACAGAGGAAGCAATGCTGAATCCCAATGGATTTCAGGAGAATGGAAGCTGGCTTTGCTACAGGAGGCCTAGGAAGCAGGTCCATCCTTCCAAAGGCTGGAGAGCCACTCAGTGAGCCATAACAGCTGGATGAAATGCATCAGATTGCTCTGTTCTTCTGGTGGGGATTTGGTGATGTTCCATCAGAGCACAGGAGAGGCTCTCAGTGTCCCTTGTTTCCTCTGTTGTCCATGGAATATTTGCTTATGGAGAGCAACATCTGAAAGGTAAAGTCACCTTCCAGCTCTCAAAACACTGCAGCTGAGGCAGATTGGCAAACCAAAAGTGTTGCTCAGGTTTGGGCAGCAAAAGTGACATTGCAGCCCTTTGCCTTGTTCCTCAGGCTCTGATGACAGTTAATGACAGCTTGCAGAAGTGGTGAGTGATCTAAAAAAAAACCTCCTAAAAAGCTGCTTTGTGCCCTTGTCCAGGGGATGAATTTAACAAAACCATTACAGGGCTTGAAAAACACTGTTTGGACTTTCTAGAACCAGCTGTGGGATGATCCAGCTGCAGTTGGATTCCCCCCTTTGTGCATCTGAGAGACCATTTAAGAGGATTAAGCCCAATAATTTTAATTCACCAAAATGACCTTATATAACACGACTGAGGAATTAATGAGAATTCTCTCATGTGGGTCAGCACCAGCCTGGGTGATATTGGGGTGGTTTTTTTTTCCCCTGAGGGTTCTCATTGCTCTTGGGCAAACTACATTGCCCATGTAGCACAGAACAGAAGTCCCTGAGAGCAGGAATCCTTTTTCCTTCCCTGAATTATTCTTTGGGAAGGCAGACAGAAGAATTCAGCTGTCAGCCTCCCCTGGTGCTATCTTGAAACCCTTTTGGCTCCCAGGCTTTTTCCACTAGAAAAATGCAATCTCATCTGAAGCAAATGCTGCTGCAGGAATCTCTATAGTCCAGCTGTGGGGATTTATTTTTTAACCAAAAAAACCTCCTCTGATCTATTTGATTTTGAGTGTGTTTCTTTGCTGTTCTGAACAGGATGCAGATCACAGCTAATTAGGGGCATGGAGGGTGTTCAATATTTCATCTTAATATTCACATTATCAAAGTTATACAACCATCAAGTTTAGGAAAAACCAAACTATGCCAGTGGCCTGATGTTGAGTAAGATCCAGGTCTGCTCCACTCCCTGTGTGCTGTGGGATGGGGAGAGCTGGGGCAGCCTTGCCTGTGTCCCTCCTTGTGCTTTCTGCTTCCCATCTGGGCAGATTGGGATTTGGGGAAGGAAGGGACTGATTTGGGGCAGCAAGAAGGACTCTGTTGTATTGCTTCTGGAGCAGCAAGCATGCTGGATGGCTTTGTTTTTCTCCTGATTGCACCCCTCTACCATCATTCCCTGTCTCTGTGCTGTAGGGGCAGGAGCTGAAGGTTGGGTTTGGTTCTGAGCCAGCACTTGAGGTCAGATCCTCAGCTTTGGTGTATCATAGAATTGTTTAGGTTGGAAAAGGCCTCTAAGATCATCAAGTCCAACTGTTAACCAACACTTCCAGGTCACCACTAAGCCATGTGCCTCAGCACCACATCTCCATGGCTTTTCAACTCCTCCAGGGATGGTGACTCCAGCACTGCCCTGGGCAGCCTGGGCCAGGCCTGGACAACCCTTTCAGGGAAGGTGTTTTTCCCAATGCCCAAGCTATACATCCTCTGGTACAACCTGAGTCCATTTCTTCATGTCCTGTCACCTGCTCCTTGGGAGAAGAGACCAACTTCTACCTCACTCCAACCTCCTTTTAAGGAGCTGTAGAGAGCAAGAAGGTCTGCCCTGAGCCTCCTGTTCTCCAGGCTAACCAACCCCAGTTCCCTCAGCTGCTCCTCACCACACTTGTGCTCTAGATCCTTCCCCAGCTTCCTTGCCTTTCTCTGGACACACTCCAGCACCTCCATGTCCTTCTTGGAGTGAGGAGCCCAAAACTGAGCCCAGGATTGGAGCTGTGGCCTCCCCAGTGCCCAGTGCAGGAGGACAATCCCTGCCCTAGCCCTGCTGCCACACTAGTGCTGATCCAAGCCAGGATGCTGTTGGCCTTCTGGGAGCCAGTGGTTGTAAATGAGGAGCTAATTTACACCATGATTAATTAGCCTTTAGGAGCAGGGCAGTGTCTCCAGGTACTGGAATTCTTCTGGGGGCTAGTGGCCAGTGATCTCTGCAGGCAAAATCCTGTGCTTAGAGTGATTTAAGGGAGTGAAAACAGTGGTGTGCTTGGCTCTGCACACAATGAGGCTTGGTGTGGGTAATGTTCTCATGGGATGCTTCATTTTCCTGCCTTTGTGGTGCTGGATTTCAAAGGATGGCTTCAGTCCCTGTTGAGTTTGGGTGGAGCACCAGCACAGTAGCTGGATTTTGCTTTGCCTGCTCAGCCTTTGCCTTCTTTTGAAGGATCAGTGGGGATGTCCTTCATTTATCAGCAGTAATTAATTCCTTTCAGGATGTGGTAGACTGTTGATGCTCTTAAACTTGTTTTACACACGCTGAAAAGCAGAGTATTTCACTCCACTGCAAATGCTGAAACAGTCACAGAATCATTAAGGTTGGTAGAGACCTCTAAGCTCATCCAGTCCAACCATCCCTAACACTACCATGTCACTAACCCATGGCCCTAAGGAGAGCATCTATAGTTTTCTTCAACCCCTCCAGGGATGGTGACTCCAGCACCTCCCTGGGCAGCCTGGGCCAAGACTTAACAACCCTTTCAGGGAAGAAATTCCTCCTGACAGACCTCACAGAGCAAAGATGAGAAGAGTCACCAGAGCATGCCACACACAGGCTACCACAAGCAGCCTAACACCTCACTCTGATGAAGGACACGTGGCAGGGAACAGAGCCTGAGATCATCTCTAACTACAGCATGTAGCCCAAGTGGGGATCACCCCTCCAGACAGCCCAAAGCCAAAAGGAAGCCTTGAAGTAGAACTCAATGAAAAGATAATAGTAATTAAGGACAAAAAAAAAAAAGACTGAGAGCTGCTTCCAAAAAGCCACAGGACTGCAGGGACATAGCAGCATGTTGGGTGTCTTTTTCTTTTGTGCATCTGTTTCTGGGTTTGATCTGTATGAAGTGAGTATTTTGCATCTATTTTAGACCTTTGGCAACAAGCTGAAATGAGAGGCTTTGGGGAAGATGCACTAGCTGGCCCTGACATGGCCAGAAGCTAATCATTGTTAGCTCAAGAGCTGCTCACCTACAGGCAAAATGAGATAGAAGCAAACATCCATTCTGAGTTACTTCAGCTTTTCTTGCTCTTTCTGAGCCAGAGAGTTTCTTCCAACAGCTTTTGGTAGCTTTTTGGGCAGCAGTGAAGGTGCAAAGACACTTGAGTAGAGCTTTTGAAGGCATCAGCTCTGTACAGGTGTTGATAGGAAGCACAAACCTTGGTGCCTCAGGAGGGGGAAGGATGCTTCTGCCTTCTACAAGTCTGTGAAGCTCTTGCTGTTGATCTGAACAAGCTCAACCATTTCCAGGACCCTAGGTTTTGGCAGCATCTCAGCCTCCTGGTGGATTTGCTTATTATTTTTTTAACAGAAACCAGCTGCTTAGTCCAAATCATGTCCTTGCATGCAAGAAATAACTTCGGTGGTCAGAATTCACTTTGGAGTGACCCAAAGGTATTTTCTCCAGCAAGGAAGAATCCTTATCCATCCTGGGACTCCATCAGGATTTCTTGGGCTAGTGATAAAAATCCAGTTTAAGAAAATGATGCTCTTTAAAAATGAGCTACTCTGTGCAGTTTTTAGGTGACCCTGACTGCAGAAGCTGCTTTTCTTTTCATGTGGGCAGTCAGTCATCTTCATCTCCTTCTCAGAGCATTCCTTGTGGGAATACCATGTACAACATGTCATTCAAGCAGAGCCAGAGGGGGAGAAGAATGAGAGCTTGGAGGTCTGAACTGTGCCTTTGCAGTCTTTGAACCACAAGGTCATGGGCATCTGTGTTGATTTAGTTTAACATAATCCAGGAGGTTTTAATCGCATTTCAGGCTATTAAATGGGAGGAGAATCACTGGAATTTAGCTTCATAACTCCTCTGTAAACAAACTTTTTAGCCTCAGAGCAAGATAAAAATAAATTCCAAAGTAGCTGATTACCTTTAGCAGGAGATTTTTTCCATCAAAATTCAATCAGCCTCTTCCTTTCCTCCCTTTTTTTGCATTATTATTTGCAGGCAAAGCTTACTGAGTTTTCTTAAGCATTGTTGGGTTTGTTTTTTTTCCTTCTGGCTGAAGCTCAGGGGAACCTTCTGAGAATAACCTGCTTGGCTCTGGGATGAAACAGAAAAGAGAAAGAGGGGAAGAAGAGAGAAAAGAACATCAGAAAACAGAGATGTATGAATGGGGCAAAACTGGATTTTGGGGGGCAAATCCCTTTCATGTCACCTCCCTCCTTCCCTTGCCCAAGTGATCTCCTGCAGTTGAAAGCAGCACTTCAGCTCTCACCTGCTTTGCCTCAGCTGAGAGTTTCTCCCTCCCTACTGCACAGAATCACAGTATGTCAGGGGTTGGAAGGGCCCTAGAAAGATCATCTAGTGCAACCCCCCTGCCAGAGCAGGATCACCTAGACCAGCTCACACAGCAATGTGTCCAGGCAGCTCTGCAATGGCTCCAGACAAGGAGACTCCACAGCCTCCTGGGCAGCCTGGGCCAGTGCTCTGGCACCTGNCCCCAGGGCTCTTCTCCAACACATCAGTTCCCAGGCTGGAGTGATCCATGGGCTTGTTCTTTCCCAGATGCAGTACCTTACATTTACTCTTGTTAAATTGCATTCAGTCTCTCCCTGCCCATGTCTCTAGCCTGTCCAGGTCACTCTGGATGGCAGCACAGCTCCTGCTGTGCCAGCCACTCCTCCTAGCTTGGGATCATACTTTGTCCTTGTGGGCTTGAGGAGCTCCTCACAGAGAGCACTGAGGAGATGTGAGATGCTGTGGAGGAGCACACAGCCATCCAGGCTGAGCTGGTGGCTGCTAGGCAGGGTACCACTGCCAGCCAACACCTGGTCAGCATCCCAAGAGCTTTGAGGTGAAAGTCATCCCTGTGAGCTCTGGCCAAAAGCTGTGCAATGACCTTGAGGTGCCCCAGGCTGTCCTAGATGAAGGTGAGGAGCAAAGGCTGCTCTTCTAGGAACTGGAGCATTCATGCCCAGGGTGTTTGCTTGCCATACATTTTGAGTGTAATAATCTCCTGGTGATTTCTTGCCTGGTTTTATTCAGGGAAATCACTGTAATTTTAGGGATGTGCATTGATATGGGAAAGCTTCTTTCAGCTGGAAACATCTTGTGATTGAAAGTAAATCACCTTAGGTAAAACAGAAGCAGTGTGGGATTTGTTTTCTCTGATAGGCAGCTGGAAGTGTTTTGCAGTGACACAGACAGTCTGAAGCCACAAAAAATCCCCTGAATTTAGGAGGAAACACTTCAGAGGCATTGGCTGGAGGTTCTGGAGTGGTAACAGGAGGCAGGAGATGAGGCAGGGCTGTGTCAGGCAGGAACAGAGAACCTGGATGGAAAGCTGGGGAAGGGATGGAGGATACCAAGCAGTGGAAGGTAGAAGAGGAGCAGGAGAAGGAGTGTCCACTGCCATTTCCCTCCCTCTGGCACAAGAAGGGCAAGGTTTGCAAGACTGAATGTCTTCAGCCCTGCCTTGTTGCTGCTTGAGGGACTTCTCTCTACATACTTAGAGGCTCTGCTGGTGCCATCTCAGAGATACAAACACTCTCCTGGAGAGCTCTTGGAGGGCAAGGCAGGCACCAGAAGACGGGGGAAAAAAGTAAACATGGTCTCTAAATATAGAGGGAGAAAAGAGGAGCAAGAATTAGAGAGCAGTCAACTTTTAGAAGCTTTCAAGAGAATTGAACTATCAATCAAACCATTTGTTAGCACCTAGGAGATAAAAAAGGGAGAGGAGTGACATCCAGCCTGGACTGGACAAAGCTGAGGGTTGTTGGACTCATCTCCTTTGAGCTCCTGGCAGCAGTGGGAGAGGAAGAGTTGGTGCCAGGTCTAGATTTTAGGGAGGGTTTGAGATGATCCCACTTGGCTTTCAGAAAGTGACCTGAGAAAACAGCCTAGCTAGAACTACTTCAGATCTGATAGGTAAATTGGATGAGTAGCACATCTTATTCCCAAGGAATACAGTTACCAGGGGCTCATGGTCAGAGCAGAGGACTCTGTCAGCCAGGACTCTTGCAGGGATCTGCTCTGGTTTCCTTCAACATTTTCATCAGTGAAAAAATGGATGAAAATACAGCATTCCAGCTGGCAGTGACAGGGAGCTGGGAGAGGAGGATGGAGCACATCAGAGGAGAAGATTTACAGCTTCAAACGATCTTGGTAGGTTAGAGAAGTGAGGACTGGGTCTAGCCTGGGGCACTGTGCCTCAAGAAGGAGGAAGAGCCAGTTGGAGAAGGTGTAGGGAAGAGTCACTGCAGCTACTATACCTGGCTGGAAGAACTGGAAGGAAAGCACCAGGATAGTTTGCCTGGGACTGGAACAGGGAGTGAGGGGAGGAAACTTCAGCCTCTGCTCCAGGAGGTTTTCAGGGTAGTTGGACATGGCCTCAAGTTGCACCAGGAGAGGTTTAGATTAGATATAAGGAGGAATTTCTTCACTGCAAGGGTTGTTAAGTGTTGTCCCAGGCTGCCCAGGGAGGTGCTAGAGTCACCATCTCTGGAGGGGTTGAAGAAACATTGAGATGTTCTCCTTAGGGCCATGGGTTAGTGGTATGGGAGTGCTAGGTTGGTAGTTGGACCTGATGATCTTAGAGGTCTCTGCCAACCTTCATGATTCTGTGATTGTGTGAGCTAGCTGCTGTGCAGAAAGCATTCTCCCCACCTCCAGTTCCAAACATTTCCTTTCTTTCCTAGTTAAGCAATAACCACAGAGGCACTGGGCACTTCTTCAGGAGGAAAGCCTTGCTGAGGGATGGCGGGAGATCCTGCCTGCTTTTCTCCAGCAGATACCTGTCTGTTAAAGCCACTCTAGAATGAGCAGGCCAAGGCTAGGTGCATCACACAATCAGCTGTCTCTCCCCATTCCCTTTAGAGCAGGGTGCTTCATTAGTCACTTGGTGAATGAAATGGCTTTTTAATTGCTCAGAATTGCTTTTACAAATGACAGCATTGTCTCCCTCTCCCTCCACAGCCCCTGGGGGAATCTTTTTCTATCCCTTTTCTTCCTTTTGCCCTGGAGAGAACAGGCTCTGGTGTGGCACAGAGGAGCCTCCCTGTTGCACTTTGCCTTTGTATTTCAGGCACAGGGGGGGAAAACACACCAGCCACTTAGAAAAGAGAGGATTCACATTTTTAATGCTGAAAACCCACTGTTGCTATTCGGACCTCAGGAATGTTTATCAATATGTGAAGGGTGAGTGTGAGGAGGAGAGAGCCAGGCTCTGCTCAGTGGCATCCAATGGTAGGACAAGAGGGAATGGGAGCAAGTTGGAGCACAGGAGGTTTAGTATTAAGCTGAGGAGAAACTTGTTTGCAGTTCAGGTGCCAGAGCACTGGCCCAGGCTGCCCAGGAGGCTGTGGAGTCTCCTTGTCTGGAGACATTGCAGAGCTGCCTGGACACATTGCTGTGTGAGCTGGTCTAGGTGATCCTGCTGTGGCAGGGGGGTTGCACTAGATGATCTTTCTAGGGCCCTTCCAACCCCTAACATTCTGTTTGTGGGTCTCTTAAGGAGTAGTCCCCCCTGCCTGAACCTTTAAGGACCTGTCAGTCTTGACACACTGCTCACTTCTGTTAGTTCCTACACACTGTACATTGTGCAGTGCTCACAGCTCACTCTAGCATCCCAACTCCACTGCCTAGGATGACAGAATCATTAAGGTTGGGAAAGACCTCTAAGGTCATGGAATCCAACTATTAACCAGGTCACCACTAAGCCATGTCCCTCAGCACCACATCTCTATGTCTTTTCAGTCCCTTCAGGGATGGTGACTCCAGCACTGCCCTAGGCAGCCTGGGACAGGCTTTAACAACCCTTTTAGGGAAGAAATTTTTACTAATGTCCAACCTAAACCTCCTCTGGTGCAACCTGAGGTCATTTCATCTTATCACTTGTACCTTGGGAGAAGAGACCAACCCTCACCTGGCTCTAACCTCCTTTCAGGGAGCTGGAGAGAGCAAGATCTCCCCTGAGTATCCTTTTCTCCAGGCTAACCAACCCCAGTTCCCTCAGCTGCTCCTCACCACACTTGTGCTCTAGACCCTTCACTATGCTTCCTTCATGTCCTGTGGCACACAAGCTGCCTTCAGCCATTCGCATAACAATAAACCTCTCCAGAACAAGGTCTCCAGGACCTTGAGATATCTTCTTGGCAGTGAAGCACAACAGCAAGCAAGAGGAAAGGTGTAGCCCACATGAGCAAGCAGCAGCATGAAGGTTTCCAAAGAACCATGGAAGGAGCTGCCATGCTCTTTTCTGCCTTCCTTTAAGAGTAATGCTTTTCTGTCTGTGCCTTGCATGATGTCAGCCTGCTGCCCAGTCAGCAGCACCTTCACTGGGGCAGCCCAGAGCCACTCTCCATCACTTCATTCTGCCTCTTCAGCACAGGCAGCTCTGTTAGCTGATAGGGAGCTCACTGCCTTGGAGTCTTTAAAAGCACTGAGTGTTCAGGAGTGAAAATGTAAGGCAACAACTTCATGGCACGAGGCCAGGAACAGTTTAAACCCTGAAGGCTCACCTCTCTCCCTCTACAGTTGCTCAGCCATGTCAAGTCCCTACCTGATCCCTGCCAGTGAAAGGCAGAAACAAAGCCAGCCTGAGGTGTGGGCACCACTCTGATCTCCCCCAGCGTGGTCATAGCTGGACCAAAGAGGTTTCAGCTGCATCCTCTTGCATCACTTATCCCAACACTTAATCCCCTCTGCCCCAAAATCCAACCAACCAGGATGAATTCTTTCTGGTGATGCTTTAGCGTCCCAGGGGACCCCTGCTCTGCTGAGCCTCTTGGTGCTGTGCTCATAGCTGGAGGGAACTGATGCTGTGGAGCCTCTCTTGAATTCCACATGGATTGATGCAGATACTTGTGCTTGGTGCCAGCCATAACTCTTCAGGTTTGACTGCAACTTTGGAGAAGGAACACATTCCCCAGAAGTTCAGCAGCTTGCCTGAGGAACAGTAAATGATCCATGAGCTCCAGTGGAGACACAGAGCTCTGCTGGCTCTCCTCCTTCCCCATTACTCAAGTGTTCCTACTCCAAACCTCATCACAGGCACTGGGTTCATGCAATATCAAAGCTTCAGAATCTGCTTTTGCCCAAAACTCCTCATCAAAAGCAAAAGTAGCTATAGAAAAAAACAACAACAACAAAAAAGCACTGACAGAGTGGGAAGTCTGGATTTCCTAAGTCAGAAAGGTTTCCATCCATGTATCCATGCTCTCCACAGCCTAGGGGAGACAAGCCAGCAGCCCCTTGTGCTGTTTGCAGCACCCCAGCCCCATTGCCCCTTTCTGGAGCTGGGCTACTCAAGCAGGGCACTCTGTCCACTTCCTCAGATCAGTGGCTTGAAAGTTGCCTGGACACCAGTTCATTTCAAGCCCTGCCTATCTTGGGCTGGCTTTGCTTGTAGTCCTAGTTGTCCAGGATGCTGGAGCAGCTCCTCCCAGGAGCTCAGTGTTCAGTGTGATGAGCAGAGCAGAGTGCTGATTGCTTGGGTTAGAAAACCTTTCTCTGAGCTTCATGCCACAGGATGCAGATGTGTGTCTGTCAGCATGTTTCTGTCAGCCCTGTTCTTCATGTGGTCATCTGTCAATAGCACAGGAGCTGGCATCTCCACCACCATCCCAGCACTGGATCAGGTACAAGCTCACTATGACCCCAGGAGCACTCCCTCTCCCCAGTGGGCTCTATGTGTGCCAGCAATGTCAGGACCTTGGGTTGTGTGTGTCTGCCTTAGGGGAAAAAAAGGATAAAAATCCTGTTCTAGCCACGTTTTATCAGGGAGCAGACCTGTTAGTAACAGGATTCCCTGTTGTCCAGTGAGATCTGAGGATGAGCAAGCAAGGACTTCATTGCAGCTAAGCAGATCATCCTCTCTGCTGGTATTTAAGAGACAGGATCATAACTTCTGTCCTCAGTGGGAAGAATGATTGTCAAACACAATTAGCTCTGCAAATCCTGGCTGTTTTCTAGGCACACTTGGGCTTAGCTCTTGAGTTTACTTAAAGATGAAGAAGTTACAGGGGTCAGTCTTCTGACCTGACTGCAGGGACTCAAGAGGTTGCTCCATCAAATAGTTCCTTTGGCAGAGTTGAACAGAGACCAATCGAGAGAGCATCCAGGGCTGTGGCTTTGACTCCTGCATGGCTTCAGGAAGGGATAACATCACACATGTTGAGGCAGCAAAACTTCCAGCATTGCTTTGAAAGGAGAGGGAAGGAGGGAGATGTGCAAAGGGTAGGAAATACTTGGAGTCACTTCCCTTAGCCATGCTTGTGTCCCCTTCCCTACAGAGGTACTCCAACTCTCGTTCCTTTTGTAAGGCACCCCAGGACTTAACTATGGAAAGGACTAGACAACAACTGGGCTTTTCTGTCACATGTTTCAGTGGTGAAGAACTGATCTGATGCTTATTGTAAAAGTTAAACATGCTTCCATAGACCTTGACAGGAAAGATGATGCAGGACCTGGAAACCTCCCTGCTGTGACTGGGAAGGCTCTGGCATTTCCCTCCAGAGAGAGGTACCATATGCATCAAACCTTCCTGAGAGAGAGTCAAAGGGATACTAATTCCAGGCCCTGGGCTTGGACACAGCACTGGAGAACAAGCAGAAAGAAGGTTGAAAGAGAAATGCTGACTAAAAGAATCACAGAATCACAGAATGGTTTGGGTTGGAAGGGCCCCAGAAAGATCATCTAGTGCAACCCCCCTGCCACAGCAGGATCACCTAGACCAGCTCACACAGCAATGTGTCCAGGCAGCTCTGCAATGGCTCCAGACAAGGAGACTCCACAGGCTCCTGGGCAGCCTGGGCCAGTGCTCTGGCACCTGCACTGGAAAGAAGTTTCTCCTCANCTCCCCAGGGCTCTTCTCCAAAGAAGTGAATGGAGCTAGCAGATGTGCTCCTCAAAAGAGCAGAGTTCTCTTTGAATTGTCCCCCTCTATTGAAATGACATTCTCAAGAGGGTTTTTTTTTGTCCTTTTCTTCAGGATCATCCATGAGGATGGCTTCTCTGGAGAAGATGTGAAGCAGTACAAGCCAGTGGTCTACAGCAACACTATACAGTCCCTGGCAGCCATTGTCCGTGCCATGGATACCTTGGGCATCGAGTATGGTGACAAGGAGCGACGGGTAAGTGACAACCACCACTGCTTGGGGACAGAGACAGGAGCACAAACAGGAGATGTTTGCACCATCTGGATACCTTGGAGGGGAAAGGGAGGGAGGTGGGAAGATTGTTATCACCGTTGTGTGCCTATTGCATGTGCAGCTTGTGTGACAACCAGAGGCACAACTGCACAGGACATTTGGCCACCTACACTAGGAATGGACCTGGATGATCTGGATGTAGGAACAGAGTCTGCCCTCAGCAAGTTTGGTGATGACACAAAACTGAGAGGAGTGGCTGTGCTGCCATTTAGTGTGGCCTGGACAGGCTGAGAGCTGGGCAGGGAGAAACCACATGAAATTCAACAAGGGCAAGTGTAGGGTGATGCACCTAGGGAGGAATAACCCCATGGAGCAGGACAGGTTAGGGGCTGATCTGCTGGAAAGCAGCTCAGTGGAAAAAGACCTTTTTACTTTGCAAGACACAGCTCAGGATCTCTGCTTCCATGAAGCATCCACTGAAACAAGAGTGGTTGACACCAGACCTAAGGAGAAAACCTTTTCACCATGAGGACAGTAAAGCACTGGACAAGGTTGCCCAAAGAGGCAGTGCAGTCTCCATCCCTGGAGGACTTTGGACCTGACTCAGGATAAAGCCCTGAGCAAGCTAGTTAGACCTCAGAGCTGTCCTTCCTTGAGCAGGAGGTTGGGCTAGACACTTCCTCAGCTCCTTTCCAAGCTGAGTTCTTGTATCATCCTAAGAACATTTGGCACCTTTTCCATAGGAACAGGAATGGACACAACATTTGTGCAGCTCATTCCCGGCAGTCCTGATAACAGCTCTCCCTCTACTTGGCCAGGTCCTAGTGCTAAAGCAGTGCTGAGTTTCCCTCTTCAAATCAGGTTTTCAGGCATTAAAAAAAAAAAAAAGAAGGAATTTTACACTTGAAAGCTACCTGCCACAGACTATTTCTCAGCCATGGAGAATGATTTGTTTCTGTTTTCCTGGGCATAGGTTTCTTAGCTGAGATGAGATCCATTGCCTTGCTGAGAGCTGAGTCACTGAGTCATCAACAGATGAATGCATTCAGTTGGAAAGCATCAGCATTAGTCCTGGGCACGCTCACAAGAACTCCATTATGGTATCAACTCTACACTTGGGGATGGAAATGTCTCCAGGATTTAGAGTTCCTGTGGGAAGCATCCCTAGATGCAAGGAAATGGAAGTACCCCTCGGCGATGGGGAGAAATGAGGCACCTCTCCAGGCAGCAACACCACAGCAGCAGCAGCCTGGCATCCTTTCTAGGGAATGCTTTTATTATCAACCCTCAGATAAGGAGTTTGGGCTATGTTGTACATCTGTCCGTTGATAGCTGCCTAAAAATAGTTGTGACAAACTCAGTGGCATCTAGGACTTTGCCTTCACCAAGTTATTCTCTTTCCAGTAAATGCAAGGAGTTTTGCTTTCTGTGGGATGGCAGCATGTGAACAGGGTGGTCTGGAGCCCTCTAGGGCTCTCCATGTGGGCTTGGGCTGAGCCAGAAATGCCAAAGGAAAGGCAGAGGCTGGCAGGGACACCTCTATTTTAAAAATAGGGAGCTGGTTAAAGTAATGAGAGAGCAGCAACTGGATAAGGACAGGCTGGCCTAGGTGTGTGGCATGAGAAGGCTCCCAGACAGCACAGAGCTGTTCTGATAAGGACAGTGTCAGTGCCTCTGCCTAGGCTGTCCCTAGATAACAGAGCATTTTTGGTAGGGGCCTGGCTACTGGCAGGGCATGAGGGATTGTGACTGTTGTCACAAGTCTCTCAGGCTGTGGAAGACTTGCTCCTTTCTCTTAGTCCTTTTCCTTAGTCTTAGTCTTAGCAACCTCCCCAGCAAGTTGCTGGTATTAATCTAAACACTATTTCAGATTCTTAGTGCACAGCTACCACAAAGAGAGGCCATGAACCTGGCCATTTGTCCAGCAGTATGCTACATGCTTCATCCCTTCTATTTTAGAAGTCATTCCTCAGCCAAGGGTTTCCAAGGCAAATCCTTTAGTAGGGGGATTTTTTTTTCCCCTACTCATCACTTAGCCTCCAGGAGAGGAGAGCTGGGGAAGGGGAGTGAGGATGTGGCTGCTTCACAGTCAGCTTTGGCAGCAGGAGGGGACACAGACCCAGGACAGGCTTCCCCAAGGACTGCTTCTCCCACCCCAATTTCATGGGAGATGCATCTGCCCCTCTATTGCTTCCAAATGGCATCCTGACAGTGTTCAGAGCAAAAAAAAACCCAAAAACCCTCCTCTCTCCTACTTAATAAATGCAAATGAGATGAGTTGTGCTTTTGTTGTTGAGCTAAAATAGCCAAATCCTCTCTCACTCTTCTCCTTTTTTTCCTGCCCATAATTATACCTCCAGTATTTAGGCTAACAGAAGTGACAGGCTGGAGGAGGAGTCCAGACTAAACCCCTTTTTGTCAGTCAAAGTGAGAGCAGTGTGGAAAATAGGAACTAAAAAGCCAAAATCAATCATAACAAGCAGGTGCTGCAGGTCTCCCTGACCCTCGCTGCTGATAAGGATCTGTCCCCAGCTTCAGAACAACACAGCCTGGGTGTAGGATTTCACTTCAGTGCATGCTCCTTGTCCAGAGGAAGAGGTTTTCCTGGTTCACAGGAGGTTCATGGCCCACCTAGGTCCTTCTTTGATATGCTACCATGCATGTCCTACCAGCTCCTGGCATGTCCTCACTGTGCACAGCCCAGAAGGTCAGTCAGAAGCTCCAGAGAAGCTGTGCAAGAGCAAGCTCACAAACCTCCTTGCAACAGGTAAGGAGAAAAAGGAGCAGTCAGTGAGGAGACAGGGGCTGGCTGTGAGAGGAGCTGTGTCTGGAGGTGTTCCTCATCTCCAGGGCCATCAGCAAGTTNGAGGAGGAGAGAGCCAGGCTCTGCTCCATGGCATCCAATGGTAGGACAAGAGGGAATGGGAGCAAGTTGGACCACAGGAGGTTTAGTATTAACCTGAGGAGGAACTTCTTTCCAGTGCAGGTGCCAGAGCACTGGCCCAGGCTGCCCAGGAGGCTGTGGAGTCTCCTTGTCTGGAGCCATTGCAGAGCTGCCTGGACACATTGCTGTGTGAGCTGGTCTAGGTGATCCTGCTCTGGCAGGGGGGTTGCACTAGATGATCTTTCTAGGGCCCTTCCAACCCCTGACATACTGTGATTCTGTGATCACTGCCCTAGGTCTGGGTCCCCAACCAGCCAAGAGCAAAGGCTTGTGCAGAGGAGGAGGGCAGAGGCTTGGGTCTCACCTGGCTACTCCAGATCCTGTAGGACATTACTCAGTTCCTTCCCTTCACTATCAGATTAGCAGGCAGGAAGGAATCAGGCCATAACAGGGAGCCTCTGGATTGAACTGTCCTCCAAAGAGCAGCTGTGTTCCTAAAACATGCTCCTCACTGGAAACAGAAAGCAAGAAACAGAGGGTCAAAGGCAGGAATCTCTATGTTCTCCTACTCAGGCAGGGGTTTGGACTAGATGATCTCTAGAGGTCCCTTCCAACCCCTAACACTCTGTGATCCTATAATCTAGAAGTCAGTACAAGTCTTTGGATCTGATCAAGCAGGAAGGGCAGGGAAGAGCCAGTTTGGAAGTCCAGCTTTAGAAATCCCAGCTAGAAGAAGCATAAAGTCTCTTCCTCTTTGGCTCTGAGCTGACCTCAGAAGCTGCTTGGAAATGCAGCATCCCACTTGGGTGAAATGCCAGATCTGCAGCTAGCTTGGGAGCTCTGGAGGTGTCCACAAGCTTGGCATGGTCCTGGATGCAATCAGCCTGCCCAGGCAGGTATGAAAACAGCTATAAGCATGTGTTCAGCCTTGCCTAAACCAGACAGAAAGAGGCTGAAATTGTTCAGAAAGGACTCAAAAGAGAAGCCCAGCAGGAGCTGCCTGGCTCAGACACAAGTGGCAGGGGTGGCAGGGTCACAGGTGCAGTGTTGGGGACCAAAGGTGGCAGGCAGTGTCCTGCAAACTAAGCTTTGGAAATGTTTCTGCTTCCCCTATGAAAAAGAAAAACTAAAAAGCTGCTGCAGTGTTAAATTTTGACAGGGATTTTTTTTTTTTTTTCTCCTTTCAGGCTTTGTAAGTAAAATGTGTCTGTGGTGACCTTGTGCTGTACACAGCCTGTAACTCCTGAACTGAGAGCTAAACAAAGCTGTCCCTGGGACATCTTAAAATACTGGCTGGAAAATACTAATAAAAAAAGCTCTGTTTAGTGTCACTGGCCAGCCCACCCCAGGCAGCTGGCAGAGGTGCCCTGGAGCTGGGCCTCTCAGCTGCTGCTGAGCACCACAAGTACCTCCAGCCCCTCTGCAGGTGCCAAAGGCAACAGCAGCAGCAGGGACACTGCAGCTGTCACCTACTGCAGTTGCAATGTGTGGCAGGAAACTCTTCTTTCCTAAGCCTTGCTCCTCTGTAAGGGCCTTTTTCTGCCTGTCAGCTCGAGATTTGGGGGGTTTCCCTCATTTCAGGCAGGTATCTCTTCAGCCCAGCTGGTTCCTGCTGCCTGTCCATAACCCAAGCTCTCTGAGCAATGCCCAAAATCCTGCTAGGAGCTTTGGGAAGGGCAGGGGAGGTTAATGAGGCAGTGCTGTGCTGGCAAGGAACCTCTGCTTGCTGGCTGGTGGCTGCTGGGGTGATCTGGGGGATGGGCAGAGGAGTGCTGAGGTTCTGGCTGCATGCAGCCAAGCCTTGCTGCTCTGCTGCTGTGAGGGATGAGAACTTCACCACAGTGAAGGGTAACTTCAGGCTGCTTTGTAATGGAGCAGGATGGAGTGGGAGAAGAGGCAAAATGGAATAAAGGGGGGAAATGGAATAAAGAGGGGCACTAGCCACCCCATTTTTGCCTGGAGTCAGCATTTGCCTGACTGCCCAGCTGAAGTCTACTGGCTTGCTGCATGCTTGCACATAACCATTCCTGCCTTCCTGGGGCTTCTGGGCTCTTCACTCTTCACTGGCAACTATTTCAGCTGAAGTGTGAAGATCTGTCACCCTTTTCCATGAAGCCCCAAGCTATCTTTCCCCTGTACTTCCATGAGGTACATTTTGGTTACCATTGCTCATGTTTTGGAGTGGTGGAGACAAATACAAGGCAGGGCATCACTGGAGAGGTGGAAATATCAACCAGAAAGGAAAGCACTTGTGTTTTTGACAGCCTGCCTTGCTGCTGGGGAGATGGTTGGCTCCTTCAAGAATGGCTGGTTGCTTCTGGCTGAGATGGCCAATGTCTTGGGAAGTAGGAGGGTGCAGGAGAAAGAGGGAGACAGCAAAGTGCAAAGGAAAGCCCAGAGTAAGCTCTGCTTGCATGGTGATGGTGCATGAACCATAAGCCCCACTATGCCAGTTCTGGAGTCTTTCTAACCTCAAGCTGCACTGTCCCCATCCCACTAATACATTCTCCTCCTTTGGAAATCCCTGGAGCCCCTGAAGCGCAAAGATCTTTCTCTAATGAGTGATCACAGAAGAGCATGAAGGTAGTTTATAATAGTCCTTTGTGTCATCTGGAGNAAACCAGTCTAGGATTCTAGGATTCTATAACATCTGATCCTATAGCAAGAAAAGTCACCCCAGAAATGGTGTCTTGTCCACTCTGCTCATGCTACTAATAAAGTTAGTGCTTAGAAGGGTGACAAGAGAAGCTCATGTCATGGTTATAAACACATCATGGCCTTCTTGGCAGGCAGAACTTGGCCTCAAAGAGCCATCCAATTCAATGAGCAGGGTGGAGGTTGCCAGGTCTTCCTGTAGAGATTTACTAAGGCTGAGTTTGTCAGTCTGTCCTCCTTTCCAACCTGGCTAGTTACAGCAGTAGAAAAGGCAACTCATTTAGGGTTAAAATGTGCTCTTCATTAATTCTGGCATTGCAGCTCTTTGTAGGGCAGCAGTGGTGGTGAGGAGCAACTGTCACTATCCCTGTCTTCTGCAACCATCTCCCAGTACTCCTGAGCAAGAAGAAGTCCTACCTTTGGGAGGGAGGGAGATGATACTGGCTGTGAGGAAAAGGGGAGAGATGAGGACTCAAAGCCTAGAAACTGTTGGAGCAGTGGCAACAACTGGATACTCTAGGCAAGCAACTGAATTGCCCCAGCACTGCTGCACCCAGAGGCAGCAGCATCAGTGAACCTTTCCTCCAGCAGAAGCTGGGGAAGGGTCTGGAGCACAAATCTGGTGAGAAGCAGCTGAGGGAACTGGGGTTGGTTAGCCTGGAGAAGAGGAGGCTCAGGGGAGACCTTAGCTCTCTCTACAGCTCCCTGAAAGGAGGTTGGATTGAGATGGGGGTAGGTCTCTTCTCCCAAATGACAAGTGATAGGATAAGAGGAAAGAGCCTCAAGCTGCACCAGAGGAGGTTTAGGTTGGAGGTTAAAAACAATTTCTTCCCTGAAAGGGTTGTCAAGGCCTGGCACAGAGCAGTGCTGGAGGGATTGAAAAGCCATGGAGATGTGGTGCTGAGGGCCAAGGTTTAGTGGTGACCTGGCAGTGCTGGATTAGTGGTTGGACTCCATGATCTGACAGGTTCCTTCCAACCTAAATGATTCTGATATTCAATGCCACACCACTGCTGAGGACCTGACCTCAAGTGGATTCAGTGAAAGGTCTTTTCCAACCTCAATGACTCTGTGATTCTCTGATCCATCCCTGAGAGAGCTCTGAAGCCCCAGGAAGCCTCAGTGTACTGTTAAAATCCCTAAGGAATGAAGAAGCCCATGTGGAAGGGAGCCTGAGGGAGGCAGGGGAGAGTGGGTGGCAGTGGTGTAGCAGGTTGGAAATGTGTGTAGTGTGGCAGGCTGCTCTCTGGAAAGTGCCACCTTGTTGAGTGGTTGATGTGCCAGCATGATATTCTTCACATTGGTCCTGCTTCACGATGATGTCTACTCTGTTGGCATGGCAACACTTCAATCCTCCCTCCAAAGGCAAGGGTTTTTGGGTTTCTCCCAGACACTGTGGGCTGGGAGAGGAGTTCACCTGGTCCTCCAGCCTCTCTGCACAGTCAGAAAGCTCTTCCTGAGAAATACTTTTCTAGGGAAAAAGAAATCTTTGGAGGCACTTCAGCATCCTTCCTGAGTGAGCCAGACGAGAGTGAGTGATGCAGTCACACCTCAAAATGCCACTCAGATCTGTTTCTTCTCTGAGCACTTGGCTTCAGGAAGGCACTGGAGATTGCTGACACTTCCCATTTATGCCATCTTCCCACTTCTGAGATGAGCTTCAGAGCTAACTGTCCTAGGAAACCTCTGACCAGAACAGATGCCACCAATTGAAATTAGCCTTTTAATTGTCTTGTCAAGAAAATCAGAGGAGGGAGAGAGATATCTCAGAGGATCATTGATAAGAGAGAGACCACAGGCATCTCACTCCAAGCTCCAGGTTCAATCTAATCATCTTTCACCACCCAAAGAGGGCTTTAAAGAAGATGATGCCTGAGTCTTCCCAGAGAGGCACAGAGAGAAGACAAAGCAGCAGTCACTGGTGGCAGGAAAGGGAATAGGGAATGCCAGCTAGCCATGGGCTGGGGGTCCTGGTGCTTTCCCTCTTCTCTTCATGTCATCAGGAATGACTAGGACAACCCACTCAGCCCTTTGGGCCTTAGAAGTGCAGAGGGATAAGAGAGGTCTGAGGATGTTTGTGCATGGGAGGATCAAGGAAACTAGGAACTACCTGAAAGGTGATGTTGAAACGATGAGTATTGCCTTCCCCTTCAGCTAGGCACCAGGACAAAAGCTGGTGAGATGACTTCTGCTAGCCTGGTGTGCTGCCTGCCTGCTGGAAAGCTGCCAATCCATCTTTAGAGCTGCTCTTTCTGCCATTTCTGAGTGGTGAACAACACCAGGCCTCCAAAGGATCCTCTGAAGGATCTCCACCTCCCTCCTGTTCACCTGTGAACCTGCAGACCCCATGCCAAAGGGAAGTTTATCTTCCCTGCTCCTTGCTTGCAAGCTCTCTCTTCTCACTGAGAATGGAATCTGCCTTTCCCCCAGGAGTTGTATGGGTTTGATACTCAGTTTTCTTTTGCTGCAGAAAGTATTTTTAGTCTGAAAGAAGAAGAAAAAAGACCCTACCAAGCCTATTCCCTTGGAAGAAGGGCTGCCTGCCTTCCCCCCCAAGGTTTGGGATTCCAATGGAGTTGCAGATAGGGCTGTGTGACAGAGGAGACTGTGACATTAGCAAGGGATTCATGACAGGTAGGGTCCTGCTCTCCATGCCCACGAGAAAAAGGTGGGAGATGCCTTCTCTGGGAGCCCCTGGAAAGTGCCAGAGCAGGAGAACACAAACAATGAGGTGCTCAAATAGAAGAGCAGAGCCTGGAGAAGGTGAAAACCTCCTTGCTGCCCACAAAGGGGCTTCCTGGCAGCTCCTGGATCCAGGGTGGGGTGCAGGTGAGGTGAAAGCCAGCTCTCACATCAGCATCCTCTCCTTCCCAGAGGACAGCAGAACCTGGCTAAGGCAGATGTCAGCCAGCAGAGAGCAGACAGCAGTGGCCTTGCCCTGGGTAGCATCTGGTGCTGCTAAACACAGGCACAGACTGTTTGTCCTTCTCTAGAGCTCTTCTATCCATACAGGGACTGAAGGACCTGCAAGCCAGCACAAAAAAAATTACATCTGTTTATCAGCTGTACTGCCCAACCTAAGCACTGAGCTTAAACACAAGGCACAGCAGAGGCTTCCAAGATGTTTCTCCATGTTTATGACTGTCTGGAGGATCAGACACTGGCTAAGATCCTCCCAGAAAGTCACCACCACCACGTTTGAGACTGAACTTGAGGTTATGCTTGATGCAGGCAGGATGCTGCTGCTCTTCAGGTAGGACTAGAAGTCAGCTGCCCCAGCAGAGAACTACAAACTACTCAGCACATTTCAAAGGCATGCCAGTTATTAAGTGGATTTATTTCCATCTCTTCTGGGAAGGGCTGGGAAGTGCTGCTGAGTCACACTGCTTACTCACTGCTTCGAGGAGAGCCATTTGAAAGGTTTGTTTTTCCAATGTTGTTCCTGTTATTTGGATGCTTCCAGATGTAAAATGGAAACATTTCTAGAGGGCATCCCTGGCCTAAACACATCTCTGCTCTGTAACTCACAGTAAGGCATGAAAGAAATACCTTGGGAAGAGACTTCTCCCTCAGCTCTCATGTCTTACCCTTCTAAAAGGGGATTTTTTCTGAGCTGATGAGGCAAGGAGACAGAGAGGTTAAAATCTGCCAGTGCTGCACCCCAGCCCCACATCACCCTGCTCCTCTAAGGGGAAATCTGTCCCCCCGCAAAGTCCAGGTGGATCAGATGGGCTGGGAGCTCTCACAGCCACCACCATGGGGACAGGCACCTTGTGCCAAGCAGAGGTGCAGCAGGAGGGTGGCACCTCAGAGGTGTGCTGGATCCATCACAGGGAGGGATGGCAGGAGCTGAAGGCTTTATTACCCAAATAGAGGTTTTACTGAGGCTATTAGTCAGTATTGTGTGCTTGGCTAATTACTGATTAACAACTCCACGTGGGAAGTCCTTTGGATTAGTGATGATGGAAGAGGAATGATGAAGGCTGCAGAGGGCCTGTTTGCAAAGGCCTGCAGGGAAAGGACAAGGGGCAATGGTTTTAAATTGGAGAAGAGGAGATTTAAACTGGACATTAGAAAGAAGTTCCTCCCCACGAGGGTGGTGGAACACTGGCCCAGGTTGCCCAGGGAGGTGGTTGAGTTCCCATCCCTGGAGGCATTGCAGGTGAGGCTTGCCAGGGCTCTGGGCAAGCTGCTCTAGTTGGGGATGTCCCTGGCCACTGCAGAGGGGTTGGACTAGATGAGCTCCAGAGGTCCCTTCCAACCCAAACCATTCTAGGATTCTATGATCACTGCTTTGCCATCAGCCTCACCTCCAGAGCAAGTTGTGAGTGAGGATGTCTACCTGGGCAGCAGGGACTTCCCTCAACCTGGGAGTCCAAAACTGCCCTTCACCCAGGTCAGAAGGTCCATGGTGGGAAGCCAGGCAGCAGTTCCTGGTGTTTCATTGAAAGGAATGAAAGAATCAGGTTAGAAACAACAAAGCCTGAAAAGCTGCTGCAGAACAGTGTCAGTTTGCAACATGGCAACGTTTAGCCTTGTGGTCAAAGACAGAGTGAGAAAATGTGCAGGGAAGAAGCTCAGGATGTGCCAATCAGACTGTGTCTGCTTCAGGGGGTTTGATAGATAGTCAGTGAGGGCCCCAGGACACCACATTGTTCCCCAGCAGAGCCCCACGTCTCCCCGGAATGGCTCCAGGCAGCACAACACATCCCTCCTGAGTGTTAAATCCCACTCAGGAGCCAGAGAAAAAGCTCACCCACAGGCTTTTGGAACAAATTTCTTCCTTTCTGCTCTGCTCTTCATTTTCCAGAGCTGTGGGAGTTTCTGGTTTGCAGTGTGTTCTATCTGTGTTGATGGCATGACTGTTGCTAGATCCTTTTCCCTTGATGAGAAATCATTCCCCTAGCTTGGTTGTTCAAGTCCTCATTTTCCTGTAGACTGGTTTAACACTGGATTAACTCCATTGATTAGAGAGGAATTACTTCTGATTTAACACTGAGAACATGGGAATGGAGGATCAAGTGATCCATAGGAACAGTCCCACAGGAAGAGTCTCCAGTTAGCTGTGTGGTTGTCTTCAGCTGCTGACCCCATCTTTGCATCCCTGAGCAGATGGAGTTTACTAACCCAATCTGACCTGCTGGATACACATTACAGAGCTTCAGTCAAGTCTTGAGGATGTTGGATCATGTGTTGAGCACAACCAGGTCCTTTTTAATTAGGTTGACAGCCAAACAGGACCGTGATTGTGCTCTGGAGAAACTGCTTGCAGTCTGAAGGGTAGGGATGGAAGAGGACTGTATTGCACAGAGGAAACAAGGGAAGGTGCAGAGGGCTCCAAAATAACTCTTCACAGGTTTGGGAAGCAAAAAAGTTCCTTATCCTGTGCTCCAAGCCTGCTTGCCTAGTTTTCTTCAGAAAGGGCACAGAGAGCAGGGAGGATCAACCCAGCTCCCACTGTGTGATTAAACCAAGCCCAGAGAAGTAGACAGAGTTTTCAGAGGCCAGGAGAAGGTTTGGCTTGCCAATTTGATTTAAAACTATGAGAGATTTGAGTGCTGGTAGATGGTATTGCAGGCAACAAAGGAACACTCTTCTTGAGAAGAAAGATCTCAGCAGTCTGCAGTGAGTCTGAGTTAGTCCTGTGAAGTTATGACTTATTTTCTTCCCAGTGAGAGCCAGGTCTGATCTCCATCCCTCCCCTCTCCATGTCATCTCAGCTGTATGCTGCTTTTCCTCTCCTGCAGGGCAGGTTTGGCAGCTCAGCCTTACCTGGAGGCACCATGTGGCATTTTGGTGGATGCCAAAGACAGGGGAATTTGAGGCTAAGTTTCTCCTCACCACCTCCCCCAGCATCTTAGCCCAAGGTCTCAAAGTCATTTTTCCTTCCAGTTTTATTCTCCCAAATTGCTGTTATTGGTTCCATAAGCTTCTAAAAGCTTTTCTCTTGCCAAGTTCCACTTCTGAGGCAGGCAGAAGGATTCTAACTGGTGACATTTGTGCTCTCCTCTTTTGAGTCCTTCAGTTGTAAGCAGACTTCTTTTGCACTCCAGCTTCCCTTGATGGGCATGGCAGGAAACCTCTTCCAAGGCCTTTGAGCTCTGCTTCTCTTAGCTGCTGTGGCATGCCTGTGTCTTCCCCTGGTGAGATCCTTCACCCAGGAAATGGTGATGGACCAAATCTCCATCTGCCTTGCTGTGTGCCTGCTGCTGGTGCAAGGCTTCTTTATGTCATTTACTCCAAAGGCAAAAGACCACAGCCAGCATTCCAGTGGATCCTGAGCCAAGTTCAGGCTGGTCTTGTGATGAGTAGGCAAAAATCCTGATTTCCTTAACTTTCTTTCCGAGAAAGAAACCTCAGGGAAGGCCACAGGGTGATCTGTAGCAGCACACAAGGCTCAGCAGGGCTCAGCTGCTTCTTGTGCCATTGCCCACTAAGGGATGAGCATCTACCCTTTCTTGGTGGTGGCCTGAGCCAAAAAATGTGCATGCACAAATCAATCCCAACCCTAAAGCCCTGAGTTGTGTACCAGGAGGAGGAAACCTATCTCCTGGCATGAGGACTCAGAGACATTTCAGTATCCAGGCTCTTGAAACCAAGAGGAGCTGGACCCCAACTCCATCTCTGCTTATTCCACAGCCACGAGCTGTACACACAGAGGTTTTACCAGGTTGAATCAGCTTAAAAGCCACCTCTTGAGCTGACATCCCTTTTCTGGCTCACCTCTTCCTATTACTGAAGGAGCTGTAGGGTGAAAAGCTTGGTCCTGCTGAGGCAGTTGTCCCTCAGCAGCCTGGAAGTGGAAGCCAGCTGTGCCACCGCACGTAGACACCTCCAGAGGTCCTTCCCTGGGCAGCACATTGCAGCATGTTCCTGCTCAGCTGATACCATTTCCTTGGAAAAAAGAGGCAGGATGATGAGGACAGAGCTGCTAATAGTAATCCACACAGGCAACAGCTCTGAGCTGCCTTTCCATCACTAATCATCTGTCCCCTAAGAGCCTGGGCAGGCGAGCTCCCAGTTCTGGGGTCATGCTGCTTGTCAGCATGCATTTTCAGCTTCATTTCTCTGGGCTGATCCAAGAGCACAAAGGGTGGAGGGACCATGTCCCTTTCTCCTTTGCCATCAACTTTGCAAAGAAGCAGTGGGCAGCAGATAAACAGTGAGGGCTGCTGGGGGAGGGAGGGGAGGGAACATCTCGCTCCACGCTATCGTTATCAACTTGCCTTGAAATGCTCCAAGAGATTGCCAGGAATTAGCTCCAGTGAGTCCTCAGTGACCCTTTTGGGAAGAGAGCTGAGCTCAGGAGACGGGTTCACCTCAAAGGCCCATCTTTTGACCAGCTAAATTCCAGATGTAAGCAGATGTTCTCCCCAAGCAGCCTGTACAAACCCTATTATCCGCATCCGGCAGCACCAGCACAACATCCTTCTGTAAGCCCTTTGCTGTCAGAAGCTGGAGGATGTTGCCAGGGATCAGGAAGAATTAGTCCATCAAGTTCCACAAGCCAGGAATAAAATCAGATTTCCCTTCATAGTGATTATGCAGTTGCTGGTTCAGACCAGGATTGCTACACTCAACAGCCACAAAGGAGGTGTCATAGTTGGAGGACACTTTGCTTGTGAGCTGCTTGTCCCTCCTCTCCCACTCATCAGCTCTGAGCTGGGTTCTTCTCTTGGCTCTCCTAGCAGAGAGGGATTGTCTACAGGCTAAAGAGTGAGGTCTTCTCAGGTAGGCAGGGAGGATGCTGATGTTGCTCTGTTTCCTCCTCTTCTCTGGGGCAGGAGCTGGGGGAGGTGTTGGTGCTTGTGCTGTGGAGGTGCTCCCTTGTCTTTGGCAAGTGGCAGGATTCAGGAGAGCTTCTTCACTCAGACACCTTCTGCAAATGGTCACATGTGTCCAGGCATGCCAAAGGGAGACACTGACTCAATTTCTCCTTCCTGGAAAGGGAAGCTGCTAAGGAAAAGTGTTTGTGGCAAAGGGGAGAGATGAAATCCTTCCAAAGTCACAGAGCCCCAGCCCTTGGCCTCTGCTGTGGGTCACCATAAGAGTGGGTTGTGGGAAGCAATGAGCTGAACTGCCAGCACCCTGGGGCACACCAACAGTGATAAAGCCTGAATCTTGGTGGATCTATGCTAGGAGCCCTCAGAAAAAAAAGAGCTTGTTGTGCAGAAGGGAAGGACATCCAATTTCACATGCAGGACTACCAGGAAAGCTTCTTAGGTGCTTGTTTCCAGGAAAGAAAGGGGAGTAGGTTGTAGCTGAAGGCTAAACAGGATGGCAAGTAGTGAAGTGATAAAAGTTGCAGCTCTGGTGGTTGTTCTAAAGGTCAGATCTGCATGGCCTCTCCTAGCTCTGTGAATAGCTCTTCCTTTCATCCACAGGTTGAGCTTTTGTCCAGGAGAGGCTGAAATAAGCAGGGCTCAGGCTGTCCCATCCATTATCACTGGACATGGCTTCTCTCCAAGGCCTCTGCCTCCACAAGGTGTTAGAAAAAGTGTCTCATTTGCAGAGCTTTCTAAGTAGCTACAACCCTATTTCATGGCTCCATCACTTGCTCCATCACAGCATGTTAAGGTGTTGTGTTAACTGCATCATGCAGGGCAAACTCTTTAAGGCTCTGAAGCCAGCAGTTAGGAGCCACTTGGATTTGGGCATAAAGCTGATGGGAGCTCACATGACTCACATCCCATCAGGATGTCTGAAAATCTAGGATTAGAAGACATTTTTAGAGCCCTGCCCAAAGTCAGGGGTCACCTAGTTCAAAGCATGGAATAGGATTGTTTTGATTGGAAGAGATCTTTATCAAGTCCAACTGGTAACCAGCCCTGCCAGGTCACCACTAAACCATGGCAACTCAGAGCAAGCTTGCCAGCCTAGACAAGATTGTGCAATTCCAGTCACTCCTGACCTTTCCAGAAGGACTGGACTTTCAAGAGTCCATATTTGGTAGATCTCCAGAGCAATCTACATCTCACTTTGTGGCTGCCATTCAAATGGGCCTTTGCCACTTGAACTTGGAGGCTTATTCATTACAGAGGGAACGATCTGGGGAGGAACTGGGCTGATGTGGTTAAGCAAACCTGAGTGGATTGGCCAAGGGCAGGATGAGACATTCCCCAGGAGCACACTGAAGAGGTGAGGGCTGACTCTGTGTGTTATGAGAAAGGAGTCTGTGCAGCCAACATCTCACCTTGCTTGGGCACATCAGACATCCACACTGGCTCCTTCAGAGACTCCCTAGTAGGGGAGAACACCAAAGGTGAAGCTGAAGGCAGCCAGGCCCCAAGGCTTGTTGGGCTGGTTTAGATCAAAACAAAGAGAGCAATGAACATTTCATGAGGTACACTGAAGAATGCCCAGGAGAGAGAGACAGTGTCAGTGTTCCTTGGCATGGGGAGAAACTCAAAGGCATTTGTTTGTGTTGGCTATTTGCAGTGTCAATCTCTGCAGACAGTTTTAGAGTGTAGCTCTCCTGGAAATACTCAGCTTTCACTGTTAGGCTCTTGTCAGGGCATCATCTCTTTTCAGGTGTACCTATAAAAGCCCAGACTGAAGTGAGGAAATCTTCAAAGTCATGTTGAGGTTCTTAAGCTTAAAGTGCTGCTTTGCACTCTGTGTGGGCCCAGAAGACTTGTTGGACCCATTCTTATTGCCGCTGAATGAGGATTTTATCATGACTGACTTGAGAAAGCTCTAGGAAGAGAGGAGTCTTTGCCCATAGGATCAACTAGGGTTGAAAAAACACCAACTACACCTGAGCAGGACATTCAGGGACCAGCCATCTGTCCTTTAAGGGTGATGGTTTGGGAGCAACTGGTCTCAACCCTCAGCTTGGTATGGCAGAATTCAAACCAGGGCCATGGAGAGTCATCACCACAGCCACCCATAGCCCACTGCCATATACCCATAGCCCACTGCCATATACCCATAGCCCACTGCCTTACACCTATAGCCCACTGCCATATACCCATAGCCCACTGCCATACACCCACAGCCCACTGCCTTACAGCCATAGCCCACTGCCTTACACCCATAGCCCACTGCCTTACACCCATAGCCCACTGCCATATACCCATAGCCCACTGCCTTACTCCCATAGCCCACTGCCTTACACCCACAGCCCACTGCCTTACGCCCATAGCCCACTGCCATGTACCCATAGCCC
>VWZO01009243.1:48623-61917 GCA_013396975.1 Bucco capensis | reverse complement strand
TGCCTTACACCCATAGCCCACCAGTATGTGACCTGCCAGGCTTTCACTCTCAGCTCCTCCTCAGGTGCCAGCAGGGTCCAAGTTGTACAGTTGAGGCTAGCTCTGAGTGCTGTAGTCACCTTATTCTTGCTTCCAGAAAGAGTAGTACCTCTGCTGAAGTCTCCCCTGCAGTCCTGACAGGGCATTAGAAAGCACACTCTTCCTTCTGTCAAGCTTGCTCCTTCTCCCAAAGTTTGGATGCTTGTTAGACAGCTTCCACTTCTCCAGCCTTGGTTATCAGAAAACATAGCCCAAAGGCAAAAACACCAGTATCCAAATACCTTTGGAGCCTGGCTCAGGCTCAGCTTGGGACAGGGACTAGGACTAGGGGCTGGATGCTGCCAGCAGGTGACTTCAGATGAATCACTTGAGGTTTGAGAGCTCTGGAGATCTGCCCCTCAAAGAAAGGAGCAGAGACAGGCTGAGCTCCATCTAAGGGACATTCCCTGCCCAGGATAGCTGCAGCTACAGGTGACAATGGGAAGGTTCACTGCTCTGCAAGCCTCAGAGGAGAGGTGCTGTAGGATGGGCTGAGCAGAGGGAAGGGGAGCTGAGCTGAGATGTAGCATGGGCATGTCCAGGGAGGCTGAGCAGAGGGAAGGGGAGCTGAGCTGAGATGTTCTTCAGAGTGACAAACCTCCTCTTTAAAGCCTGAGCAGTAAAGACTGCAGTAGTGTTCAGAAGCCAGGCAATTGGGAGGTATTATCCCATCCCATCTCTGTGAAATGTGTTTCTTAAGGAAGCATTGCTGCTCTGCTAAGGTTGACCTTGACAGAGATCTCTCTGTTCTCAGTTGGATCTAGGAAGCAAATATCTCAATAAACTCACTGCTGAGCAATTTAATGTTATTCTCTGCACTCTTCTCACTCTGGAAGACCAATTAAGCTATTCTATTAAGAAAAGGGACTTTGTTGGCTTATTTAATAACATTATTTTGAGAATGCCACTATTTAAAAGCCCCAGCAGATGAAATTGTCTCTCCCACCCTGAGCCAAAATTCTCTCAGCTAGGTCAGACAGATTCATTGTGGTTTCTGTGCAGCTAAGGAGCTCTCATGCATCAGATTGGTACTTCTCCATCCATCAGGACTATGCCTGGACAAACCAAGACTCTGCTGTTATTTCTGAGGACACAAGATCAGCTCCCTGCCCACTGTTTCAGGATGCTTTTTGCAAGAGGCTGGGGGAAAAAAAAAAAGGGAGAAGAGTGGTTAAAAAAAGCAATTCAGACATTAACAATGTCATGGCAACAGCAAATGAGAGCCTCAAAAGCAGTGCTCAGCTCAGCAAAGGTTTAGCTGTAGCTTTAGTCACTGCATGAAACACGCAGCACACAAAAGAGGTGCCCAAATGTTTGCTGTGTTTGTGGCAGTGACACCAAGCTGCCTGCTATTTATGGATGGGTTTTGCCTAACCATGAGGTTTGTTTATGCTTTTTCCCCTCCCCTCCCTGTAGGTTTTAAAATAGCAAACTTGTGAGGTAGACCTGGGGCTGCTTTGATTCTCAGGGAGCTTTGGCATTTGTGAGTGCAATCAGAAGCATCAACCCTGGCTCACTGTTATGGCAAAAAGTGATGTAAGGAGAAACTGAGCATTTGGGGGGATAGTTACCCAGCAGGAGGTTGTGTATGATGATTAACATGATGTCAAGTGAGGTGACAGCCTGGCCTGTGACCAACAGTGAGATAAACAATCTCCCATTCAATGTGGACAAGCAGACTATCAACCTCCTTTGCTGCTTTTTACCCTAAGCACCCTAGAGCTCCTCATCTAGGTTCTGCAGGCTTTTTCTTCTCACTGAGGTCAGTCATGTCCAGCTGTCCAAGTATTCCATTGCCATTCCCACCTCCCATAAGCTTTGTTTGCCTGAGCTTTCCTTCAAGCTTCATTCTGGTGCTTAGTTTCATGGTTATGTTAGCTACTCATGGCTGATCCTAGTAAGGGGATGGGAGCAGGGGAATAAAAACTGCATTGCCAAAAATATCTTCTAGTTTCAATTTGAGAGAGAAAACTCCAGCAGATTATGTTCCATACACTAAAGATGTGAGACAGCACTCAATTTTTGTTGGTCTTGTGTTTGTTATCCTTCTTTCTGCCTCTTGTTCTCCATACCACTCCAGTTTTACCCTTCCCCTTTTGTCTTTGCTGTGCTGGCTTGGGAGCTTGAGGCAAGGTTTGGAACACCTTGAGACCTTCTGCCCATGTAGGTGGTCTTTCATGGAGTACCCTGTGCTGGTGCTCTACAGGGTCACTGGTGATGTTTTCCAAACTCTGGAAACTGGATAGGAAAAGCTCTGAGCATCTGAGGCTGTTGTGATATTCACCCTTTCAATTGCCCCATCCTGAGGCTCTCCTGCCTTTGGAGATGCCAGGAGTCTTCTAGCTATGTCTCTACTTCCCATGACTCCTCTCAACTCTTTCAAGTCATTTCTCACACTGTTGGAATCATCTGGGTGTGGATTTGACCTTCAAGTGAGATTTTTCTCTTGCACTTCCACAGGCATTCCCTGAGTCACAGGGGTCAAGCCAGTTTGGAACTGGGAATTTTCCCAGTGCTTTTCAGAGCAAGTTCTGGTCTCCCAGTGACTCAGTACCAACAAGTCTCATGCTGTTGATACACAGGCACTGGCAAGAGACTTCCAAACTTCCAAGCTTTTAGAGTGTGCCACTGGGAACTTCCAGTACCTGGATCCAAATCCACTCTCCCCTGTCCTGCTGGAGGAGCTGGGAAGCACTTAAGGCTTGGAATCAATCCATACCAGAGCTGCCACTGAGGGAGGGTGGAAGCTTTCAGTGCTTTGTGAGGTAAATAGGATTTCCAGACTGTGAAACTGCCTTAGTTTAGGGCATGGAAGAGTTTGGAATGTGCTGTGTCTTGGCACCTTCCTGGGGTTGTCTGGTGGAGGAGGTTTTGGGCTGGCTTTGCTCAGTGTGGGTTGCTGAACAGCCTTTTGGGGTGGCAAGAAAGCTTGAAGGGGAGCACAACCACAAAGCAAGGTTTGAAGAGTGTCACTGAGAGCAAAAAACTAGCTGCAAAGAGAAAGAAAAGGTGTTGAGAAGTCCAAGTGGGATGAGTTGCCAAGGGTCCAGCCTCCAGTTTACAGTGAGGTTTGCCATTTTCCTCTTCTTTAGGAATTTTACAGCAATACTAGGCTGAGATTTCACACTTGGATTTCCTTCCCCTCCCCTTTTGAGCTCCTCAACTGCTCTCAGGACCCCTAAAACCAGAACTACCTCCTCCATTGCTGCAAGTTGAGCCAGAGCCCAGAAAAGTCTTTCTTGTGAAGGTGATAGAGCTTGCTTCTCTTCCAAAGTATCTAAGAGTTAGTTTCTTAGTCTCAAAGGCATGCCCTGGGTCCTACTGTGCTTTGGGAGAGGACATGAAGACAAAGAGCTGGCTGGAGAAGCAGACAGCTTGGGTAATCCATCCCAAATGAGCATTTTTGTCCTCTCCACATTTAGAGAGGTGACTACAATCTGGGAGGATCTGTTTCTTGCAGATAGAGTCTAAAAGGGCAAAAGCCCTTCTCTCCAGTTGTGTGGCTCTACTAAGGACCACTAGCAGATGAGCAGTACTGGCTGTGTAACTACCTGATGAGGAGTTCACCAACAAGCCTGGGCCCAAAATATATGTCAGAACATCCTTAGGCTGAGACTGGATGGAGCTATTGCTGGCTGGGAGCAGAGGGGATGATGCTAAGGCCCACACCTCTTGGTCCAACTTGCTGATGCCAACACAGGAGATAGCTGTTGGCTTTGTTAGCCCTCTTCATTTGCCTTTCCCATCACTATTCTTTCCAGTAAACCTTGGAGCTCCTGGCCTGTGGGTTTGGTGCTTTGGTTTTACGTGAGGCAGATATTTGCATGAGGTTCAGGCAGCCCTTTGCTCCTGGAGGTGTGTCCCCCATGGAGATGCTCCCCTGCTAACTTAGGAGAGTTTTATCTTATCAGCCTCCCCAGGGCTGTGTGAGGAAGGGCTGCAGTTCAGGCCATGGCAGCAGTTGGTTCTCCTGACTTTGTATTGGAAAAACACAGTTGCTGTGTGAGCTTCCTGGAGGAGGAGGAGCTGGAGCTGGCTACAGACACATCCCTAGTGCTGCTGGGGGTGTGATGTTAGGCACAGATAGCACTCTGGAAAGTGATGTGCTGTTAGGAACACCCTTGCCTTCCACCACTTCTCTCTTCATCATCACCTCCAAACCACCTACTTCTTCTTGGGAAGCTTCCTCTCAGGCTCAATTTCCATCCAGAAGAAGAAACTGCCAGCTTCTTTGTTACCCCCACCTCTGCCTCAGAGCTACACAACCATCCCTGCCCTCCCACAATGCCTGGGACCATAGGACCTGAGCAGGCCAAGAGCTTTCCTACACCTTCCCTTTCACATGTGGAGGATGCTGTGGCCTGTGAAACCACCACAGATCCCAGTCACTTTGCCCATCTCACACTTGAGCTGCTCTAGATGGAGAAAAGATGTTTTCTTTCCAGTGATGTGCTAAGTGGCATCACCAATGCAGAGCTGAAGGATGAAGCCAAGGATTGCTTCCTACACCACTTGGTTCTCCACTATCAGTACCTGAGATGCTTGTTGGTGCTGCAGAAGCTGCCTGATGGATCAACTAGCACAGAATTCCTGGTCTTCTTAACAGAAGGAGCTATTAATACAGATGGATGAGTCTGCAGATGAAAGTGTCCACCACTCTAACCCTTGAACCTTGAATTTAGGGCTTGTGTGTAGGGTAGAACTGAACTGGAGGGAGCTAGTCTCTTGGTCTCCTGTCACTGCTGAAGGCTAAGCTTTCCTTCACCTTGCTGCCTGACATGAACAAGCTCGGAGTGATGGGCAGGAAACTGATCTCTTTGGACATTTTAATCATCACAGCACATCAGAGCTATTTTTCTCCTGTGTGTCCAAGGGGATGGATTTAAACCCAACTCCCTTTTCGCCTAGCTGGAAGGAGCTGAGCTAATACCAGCACATGCACTCCATCCATTTCTTATTTCTTTTCCTGCAAGTCAATTTTCTCTCTGAAAATGCAGCTTTCCCCAAATCCCACCCTTTTCAGGGAGAGTGCTTCTGCTGGAGTTCTTGACAGTGAAAAGCTGAACATTCTGAGCATCTTCATTTTTGCTACACAGCAATAGTAATGCTATGAGGTGAGAGGAAAATGACAAGGAAAGGCATCAATTTAAAGAGGATATTTTGTCATTACTCTAATGTAAACATCTGATACTGCTTAAGGGAGAGAACTAGATGCTATCTGAATGTGGCATGGAGACAAACACCTGCCAAAAATCTGTTGGCACCTTTGTTTTGCAAAAAACAGTGTCACTTCTTGTCATGGCACAGAGGAGAATCCCCAGCATCCAGCTGGCTCAGATCAACATGGATTGGCAAAGACAAAGAGACAGCTAGTGTCAAAAAAGGGGGGGGAAAAAACCAAAAAACCCTTAAATTAGCATGAACCTCATCTCTCCCTCTACACCATAAGAAGGATGAGTGCTCACCTTGTTTGGGAGTGTTGACTAAGTGTCTTGAGGAGGCTGATGGCACCTTAGCCAGGAGTAGGCAGTGTGAAACCAGTCCCTGCTCCCCTCCTCTGCAGGGGGAGAGTCCTGGATGAGCTTTGTGGTTGGCACTGCTTGTTCCTTCCCAGGAAAGCTGATCCTTCTGGCACCTGAGCCTCATGGAGCAGGCTGCAGGCATGCTTCCTACCCAGCATCTGTCTCCTAGTCCTGTGGATGGGCAGGTTCCAACCTTCATCTCACACACTCCACTTGCCTTGGCTTGATGGAGGGAAGGATCACACAGAGATAGGAGAAGCAGGGCCATGGTCTCTGCTTCTCCTCTCTTGTATTTTAATGGGACCAGGAGTGATTCTACCAAAGCCACTTGAGGTGCAAACTGTGAGACACAGGAAGCAGGATCCTCCACTGATGTGCTCTTCAGGCTTGCAGATGTTCATCTTCAGTAAGGGAGATGGGCAACAAGAAGGGAAGGTGGAAAGTAGTGCCCAGGGCCAGGCCAAGGGGCAATGGCCACAAACTGGAAGCCAGGAGCTTCCAGCTGAACAGGAGGAGAAAGTTGTTTGGTGTGAGGGTGCAGAGCCCTGGCCCAGGCTGCCCAGAGAGCTTGTGGAGTCTCCTTGTGTGCAGAGATTCCCAAGGCACCTGGAGGTGATGCTGGGCAAGCTGCTGTGGGTGAGCCTGATGGAGCAGGGAGGTTGGACTGGATAATCCCCAGAGGTCCCTTCCAACCCAAACCATGCTGGGAGTCTGGGATGTTGTCAGTGAAGAGACAAGGAACACACTTGGGAGGAAACAAGGACTGAAAGTAGACATTTACTGTACTTCTGGAAGAGCTTCTGAGCTTGAAAGCATCTGAAGTAGAGGAAAAACTGAGTGTTGCTGTGATAGTCCCAGGAGAGAGGGGCACAGCTCTTCAAGTATGGCAACTTCAGAGGAGCACAGTTATCTGTCATGGCTAAGAGGCCTCTCTTTTATTTTATTTTTAATTAAAAGGAGGCTTTGAATTTTTCCCACTAGCTGTTTCAATCCATTCTCTGATCTAGTCAGCAGCCAGCTTCTGAGAAGAATTGGACCTGGAGAATAACTCAATGAAAAAATCTTACTGAACCTCTGAAGTCAAGCTCTGTGTTGGAGACATGGGCCAGGCACAGCCCTTGGGGACTTGAGGGCAGCACACAAGCACCCAAAGAGGCACAAGGCACATCTGCAGGGGCTCTCTACTTGGCTGCTTAGAAGATACCCTAAGGATGTCTTCCAGGAGGGCAAAGCCTGGTGTTTCTCCTCTGCAGGAGATGATCCCTGGGCTGGTAGCAGCTGAGATATCATCAGTAGCTTTCCACTGCAGCTCCATGAGCAGCATCCCTGTGCAGAGCTGTCAGAGCATCTTGACTCCCTCAAGATCTCTGTGGTTTCAAGCCCTTCCTTTGACAAGCTAAATAAGAAAGTCTATTCTTAGCTCTCCAGCAGTATATTCCACATCTTTATCTGAACTTCTGCAGAAGTTTCCCTCTCAGATGTTTGGCCTCAAAGAGGCAGGCTGCTGCTTTCCCCATACATGACAAGATTCCTTTGGTACAGCCTCTGAAAATTCAATTTTCAGCCCAATTACTGATGGTTTTCCTGGAATTTACAGAGAAAACATTGAAGTTTGATTAAGTGAGGATCCCCACTGGACTGATAAGCAACAAGACCAAAATGAAATGGTGTTTTTAATGGCTTTGCCATGGTGCAATGCTTGAGGAGCATCTGAGTGTGAAACCTCATTGCCCAAAATCAAAAGTCTGAGCACTGAGCAAAGGAAGACATTTTTCACTCATGGATTTGTGGTGCTCCAGAGCCAAGCCAGGTGCCTTCACATCAGTGCTCCATGGAGCTGAACTTCAGTAGAAACAAGCTGGGGTCCTAAGCTTTGGAGTTAGAAGGTGCTGAACAGCATCCCATGGAGGAGCAAAGCAACAGGACAAGAATCCCTTCTCCTCTGGAGCTGGATCAACAGCAAACTGATACAGCATTGGCATTGTCAAATCATGGTAACCCAAGAGCTGTTCCAAGCATCAGTCTTGGATGCCTTGCATCCAAGCACTTGGAGAACATTGTCCATCACAGGCATGGCCAAAAGAGTTTTGAGGCACATCCACCTCAAAGACTTTTTTACAGGGTATCAAGCTTTGAAGACAAGAGGAAATGGCCTCAAGTTGTACCAGGGGAGGTTTAGATTGGATGTCAGGAGGAATTTCTTCACTCAAAGGCTTGTTAAGTCTCATCCCAGGCTGCCCAGGGAGGTGCTGGAGTCACCATCCCTGCAGGTGTCTCTTTGGACCTTGTGCCTTCTCTGAGGCCTTGCAGTCCCCAGACAGGGTTGAAGATGAGGATTTGGGTGCTTTTGTATGCTGATGATGCAAAACTGTTTAGAGAAAAGAGGGAATTCCCTAAAGGAGGTTTGGAGTGTTTGAATTTAGTGAGAGACATCAATGTCAGAAGAACATGGATCCTTCAGTCCTTCAGCAATCATGAAGCTCTTCCCACTGGCACCCTGGCCATTGGTGTCTGGGCACCTGAGTTGTCATCATTCCCTTATTTTCCTCACCACATTGCTCCATCTTCCAGCACAACGCTGAGGAGTAAGGAGGAGCACAGAAACTCCTTTTAACCTTCTGCCTCCATCAAATCAGAATGTCCTGATGTGCTTCACTGATGCATAATGCAGGAGCACTCCAGTGATGCCTCTTCCTTGCCTGGAAGGGTTAATGACTGCCAGGAAATGTGCCCTGGCAAGGCCAGATTCCTTTGAAAAGCTTCTCTCTCTCCCCACTTCCAGAGCCTCTGGATGCATCTTTCTTAAATAAACACACTTCAGAAATCTTTTGGAGTGTAAATAAGTCACAGCAGCAGTGAGAAAGCAATTGCCAGTGAATAATGTGGAGGCTGCTTGCAGCTGGCTGGTCCTCCTGGGGCCAGACCTGCTGCTTGGCAGAGCCCTGCTTAGCCCTTGATGATCCCAGAGCACAAGCTCCTTCATCTCAAGAGCTTTCTCCATGATCCCCACTCTTTTTTTTTCCCCTCCCCTCTTTTTTTATTGGAGCTGTACCAGCCAAGACAACCATTGACTGTGAATACTTCAAACTATAACCTTCTGAATGATTTAGCAGTGCAGCTCCTCCAGTAACAGGTTCCTCTTGGATGAAATACATTCCTATTTATATAGGACAGAGGGTTTGGAATGCTATTAAATTTACATGGTGAGCTGGCAGAGCAGCCATCTTCATCTGATAGGGAGAAAGGGGAAAAAAGAGTCTCTCCCAGCAGCAGGGAAGTATTTAGGGACACAGAAGCACCCTGCCAGTGTTCCTTATCCCACCTGGGGGATGAAGACAGCTAACCTTGACCTGGAAAAGCTTAGGAAATGATGAGTCCATCATGCTGGCCTGGTGGGGTGGGCTGGAGAGTTAGGTGCTGTGGGTTATGCCCAGGGTGTTTTCACTGGGGCCCTGCAGCAGCGTGGGGATGATGGGCTGTGATGGAGGAGAACATAGACCCATCAGTGGCACATCCTCACTTCACCTCCTGTGTCAGGGCTGCTAGAAAGCTCTTGTGCCACCTCCACATGACAGCAGGGCATGATGTCCAAAGACACAGCCCCTTGGTGCTGCAGAGGAGCCATACAAAGGCAAGCAGGAGAGTGGGCACAGCCCCAGCTGAGCCACATGGCCCCAATGCTGACAACCAGCAACCCTCTCTGCCTTGGCTGGGCCCTGTGCTCCCCTCCACTTTGGTCATGCTCTCCCACTCCATGACAGCATTCACAGAATCACAGAATGTTAGGGGTGGGAAGGGCCCTAGAAAGATCATCTAGTGCAACCCCCCTGCCAGAGCAGGATCACCTAGACCAGCTCACACAGCAATGTGTCCAGGCAGCTCTGCAATGGCTCCAGACAAGGAGACTCCACAGCCTCCTGGGCAGCCTGGGCCAGTGCTCTGGCATCCTCACTGCAAACAAGTTCCTCCTCAGCTTAATACTAAACCTGCTGTGGTCCAACTTGCTCCCATTCCCTCTTGTCCTACCATTGGATGCCATTGAGCAGAGCCTGGCTCTCTCCTCCTCACACTCACCCTTCACATATTTCTAAGCATTGCTGAGGTCTCCTCTCAGTCTCCTCTTGTCCAGGCTGAAGAGACCCAGCTCTCTCAGCCTGTCCTCCTAGGGCACATGCTCCACCTCCTTTCAGGATCTTGCTGGCCCTGGGCTGGACTCTCTCCAGCAGCTCCCTATCCTTCTGGAGCTGAGGGGCCCACAACTGGACACAGGATTCCAGGGGAGGCCTCCCCAGGGCACAGGAGAGGGGAGAAGAACCTCTCTGGATCTGCTGGCCACGCTCCTCTTAATGCATCCTAGGATGCCATTGGCCTCTTGGCCACAAGGGCACATTGCTGCCTCATGGGCATCCTCCTAGCCACCAGCACTCCTAGAGCTTTTTCCCCAGGGTTCTTCTCCAACACATCAGTTCCCAGTCTGTACTGATCCATGGGCTTGTTCTTTCCCAGATGCAGTACCTTACACTTCCCCTTGTTAAATTTCATCAAGTTTCTCCCTGCCCATGTGTCTAGCCTGTCCAGGTCACTCTGGATGGCAGCACAGCTCCTGGTCTCATGGTCACAAGGCAATTCATTCCTTGGTGTGGCTGTGCCTCCTCCAGCTCCTCAGGCCAAGGCAGGAGCAGTGCAGGCTCAGGCAGGCTTTCCAGTGAGGAAGGAGAGTGTTGGAGAGCTTCCTGCCCTACTTTTCCCTTCAGTGTTGCTTGGCAAGAGTGATGCCACCCCAGGCAGCTGAGCACCCATGACCTTTGAAAGGGCCTGAGAGCAGAGAGACATTTCTAGCAGCAGCAGCATGGCCAACCTCCAGAGCCTGCAAATTGCTTTTTTGCCTCCTTAAAATATTCTGTGTGCTATCCATGAGCTCTGGAAATGCCAAAAGCACTGGAGCAGCTCCAGCTGAAACAGATAACTTGGTGTTTGGCAAAGCAACATTTTCACCTCCCATCCTGAGCTGTCACACATGGGGACTGGGCTGTTCAACAGCCTCTCTGTTTAACCCCAGCAGCAGCTGGCCTGATGGCTCCATGGTGAAGAATCAGTTTGCACAAGGTTGGAAGTCCTACAGGATGCAACTCACTGGCCTGGAGGTGGCAAATACCTTCAGCAGCTCCCAAAGGGCTTCAAAACCTAGCAGCTGTGCAGAGGCAGATCAGTCATTTTATGCTCTAAATACTTCATGCCAGGGCTAAAAATGAAGAGGTAGAAGAATGTCCTAGAGAAGCAGCTGAGGATGCAGCCAAACCCAGCACCCCATCCCTCCTTGCCTCTGGTGGAAATTGGTGTGGAGCTGCAGCAGTGCTGGTGCTTTACACCCAGTGCCCATCCTCAGTGTGACCCAAAGCATGCTTGGAGCCTTGATGCTGGAAAGCAGCTGTCTCCTCTTCCATCTGACCAAGCAAGGGCTTGACAGAGATGGCTTCAAAGGGGCCCTGAAAGGCACAGCATGAGCCTTTTCTCCTTGCTGTGGAAAACGAGCAGGGGAGAGATAGGAAGCTGGCATTGCTTAAAGGAATTTTCAAAGGAATCAAGGACTAAGGAGCACAGGCCATGGTGTGCTTTCAGAAGGATCAAAGCAGCAGCTTCCCAACAGCAGCTAGCTGAGGCTGCAGGAATGCAGCCCAGGAATGGACATGCCCACAGCTCTCACCCTGGGATGGGCAGAGCAGGAGCTGCTGGGATGGGGGTTGGATCCATGGGAACAGAGCCTGGCTCTTGTGCTCCTTTGATGAGCTCCTTCTCCTTTGGCAGCTGGAAGGTCACTTGGCAGCACCAGGGCTTGGTGCCTTGTTGAGCTGAATAGGAGGGAGCAGGATTTTGGCAGAGGAGGTAAGAACAGAGCAGTGCTCCATCGATGGCCTCCTTAGGGAAGGCTGAGGACTGGTGGAGGGCTTTCTCCTGCTAGGCCAGCACTGGTTGGGAATGCATTTCCAGCTTGGCCTATTACTCTGGAGACAGCAGCAAAAAGGGAGGGTGAAAGTTGGACAGTTTTTATCTGCAGGGGAGATGTGAGCACCTTTGTCCAGCCCTCAGCTGTGGGGCTGACTGCCAGCTTGTGTGTGTGTGTGTGGAGAGCCAGCAAAGGGAGCTAAGCCAGCACAAGAAGCAAATGAAGGGGCCAGGCAGGTTTTCAGGAAGGGCTTGGAGTGCCCTGAGCTGCTCAGTGGGTGTTCAGCACCTGAGCACAGCAGGACTGAGGGCAACAGCTGCATCATCTCATATACCTCTTGAAAAACTAAAACAATACAAGAAATCAAGCAGTGAATAGTCTGAAGAGGTGGCTGGTCACCACTCAGCTGTGCTCCAGCTCTCATTTATTCTAGGAACCTCTTCCATTATAAATGAGATATTTATTCCTTCAGCCATAATGACAAGACTCTCCATGCTGATGACATTAATGACCTGAGCAGCTACATTTTGGAAGACATCTAGGTGAGGATTTTTAACAAGGTGTCCTGCAAAGAATCTTGTCTCTATTGTTAGGTCCAAGAGATGGGATTTTCAGGAACATTCATTATTCCTTCTTGATGGCAATCTACAGCCCAGCTGGATGTGACTCAGGTCAGGTCAACACCAAATGCTTTGGAGAGTCTCAACCTCTGTTATTAATTAAAGGAGGTTGGAGTGAGATGGGGGTAGGTCTCTTCTCCAGGGTTAACAAGAGGAAATGGCCTCAAGTTGCAGCAGGGGAGGTTTAGATTGGATGTCAGGAGGAATTTCTTCTCTGCAAGGGTTGTTAAGTCTTGGCCCAGGCTGCCCAGGGAGGTGCTGGAGTCACCATCCCTGCAGGGGATGAAGAAACATCTAGATGCTCTACTTAAGGCCATGGTTGTGATAAGTAGATGGTTGGACTTGATGATCTTAGAGGTCTTTTCCAACCTTCATGATTCTGTGATTAATATGATAGACTCTTTTTGAGCCAGTTGTACAGAAGGTGGCACAGAGCACACAATCTATGTCACCTTGGAGTGGGGCTGAGCACTTTGAAAGTGCATCTGCAAGTGAGAACTTGGTAGCAGTGAAGTTCAGCCATGTAAGGATGAAAGCCACAGCAGCAAATGATGATCCAGGAACACTGCAGAGGAGTTTAGAGCAGAAAATGATCAGATGATAATTACTGGGTAGGGTGATGGGGTCCAAATTCCAGCCTTGCTCCACCAGCATCATTTCAAAAGTATTCCCTGGACTTAAGCTAAGTAAGTGAAAACCTTTCCAAGGAGACAAACCTCATCATCCCAAAATGTGTTCAGATAGAGCTCTACTTGGCATACCAAGATGAATAATAAATAGAAGTTGTCTCTCCATGTGGATGGATTAGCTCTGCCCACAGCAGAGAGTGTGATAAAAGAAGTGTGAGGAGCATTTCCCAGCAGCTCTCCCTCTGCAAACCTCTTGCCCACGTGGTATTGATTGAGAGAAAGGTACAAAGGAAAGACATTAGTTAAATGAAATGTTTTAACATCAGAAGAGACTTCAATGGCTGAGTTGTTCATCATCCCAAAGAGTCTCTGAGGGAGAGAAGAGCCTGAGGCTCCTTTAGGTCCTGGAAGGTCACTAGTAGTTCCCCCTGAAGCTTTCTCTTCTCCAGGCTGAACAATCCCAGCTCCCTCAGCCTGTCCTCAGAGCAGAGGTGTTCCAGC
>VWZO01009243.1:0-44254 GCA_013396975.1 Bucco capensis | reverse complement strand
CCAGCACAGGGCCAGCAAGATCCTGAAAGGAGTGGAGCATGTGTCCTAGGAGGACAGGCTGAGAGAGCTGGGTCTCTTGAGCCTGGACAAGAGGAGACTGAGAGGAGACCTCAGGAATGGTTATCAATATGTGAAGGGTGAGTGTGAGGAGGAGAGAGCCAGGCTCTGCTCAGTGGCATCCAATGGTAGGACAAGAGGGAATGGGAGCAAGCTGGACCACAGGAGGTTTAGTATTAACACGAGGAGGAACTTGTTTGCAGTTCAGGTGCCAGAGCACTGGCCCAGGCTGCCCAGGAGGCTGTGGAGTCTCCTTGTCTGGAGCCATTGCAGAGCTGCCTGGACACATTGCTGTGTGAGCTGGTCTAGGTGATCCTGCTGTGGCAGGGGGGTTGCACTAGATGATCTTTCTAGGGCCCTGCCAACCCCTGACATACTGGGATTCTGTGACTTAAAACTAGAACATCTGAGGTGATGAGAATCCAAATAAAACCAGCCAAAAAGAAAAAAAAAAGCAATGGATGAAAGACTCCTGAGAACAAACATCTCATTTTACTTATTACTGGACCTGGAGAGAGATACTTGATGAATTTGCTAAAAAACATAGTCTAAAAGAAAGTAAAATCTGGAGGAAAACTATAGGTCATGTAAGAATTGGGAAGGGAAGAGAAAAGGGTAACAGAGAGCTGGAATTCAGCAGGATTGGGGTGAGGTGGTGGATTTCTCCTCTCCACTTGGCCCTTTAAGTACCCTTCAAGACTGATCACCAAGTAGAACAGGACCATAAAAGGAAGCAAGGCTCTTCCACTTCTTCCAGGGACAGATGACTGTAACCCACAGACTTAGACCTTCATCATTTGAGGCCCTGATCACTTAATTGTGGAGTGGAGATCAGCAGCCATCCTTCAGCATCAAGCTCTGAGCACTAATGAGCAGGTTCCAGTCCTGCAGGGCTTCCCAGCAGGAAGGCACTGCCCTATAAAGCATCCCACAGGAGCAGCATTTAGCAGGAGATGTTACAACACACCCAGCTTTGTCCTGGGAATACTCCCACCCTAGGGGCTTCTTTTCCTGTCTGTTCCCAAAGCAAAGCTTGTTCCCCACTTTGTGGTGGGAAATCATGGAAGGAAACCATGCCCCCTCTGCCCTGCCACTCTTCCACAGGAGGGGTGCTGCTGTGGGAAAACCTTCAAAGACATTTGAAGAGTGCAAGATGTGCAGGCTAAAGCTAGCAGGAATTCCCAAATCCCAGAGAATCACCATCAGTCCTCCTCAGTCACCCTCCCTTGGTCAGGAATGCCAAACAGACATTTCCTTCACAAACAGCCAGAGCCAAGGCAGCTTCCCCACACTCTCTCCCCCTGAGGAATATCAGGCATTTCCCTGATGTTTCCTACAGCACAAACACTCCAGTGCCACCACATTTCATCAGGGGAGCTGATACCTCACAACCCTTGCTGGGAAGAAATTCCTCCTGGCATCCAATCTAAACCTCCCCTGCTGCAACTTGAGGCAACTGAGCTTTGCACCAGCATGAATCCATCTGTCCCAGAGCACTGGATCTGTGTCAGGAGCTTTCCAGATCCACCAGAGTGCAGGGGGGATGTCATTTGGGTGCTCACCTCAAGGTATTCTCCAAGGGGATAGATCTGAATAAGCCACTGGGTAGTTTTTTCACCAGCCAGGCCCCTTGCAGGGTCTCTCAGCAAGGCAAATGCCAGGTAGAAGTTGGAGGCCTCGATGAGATGTTCTGGAAGTGGGTGGAAGAGTGGAGGAGGAAAGGAGAAGGTTGTCTCTCCTGTGATGCACAGCAGCTGCTTCATGCCAGACAGATTTCCACAGATTCAGAGGCCAGCTCTGAAACACAGATGTGTGAGAAAGAGAAGGACAGTGAGGGGGAAGAGTTCCACACACTGTAACTATTTGTTCAGCATCTCCAGAAACTCCTGTGGATTTGGAGCTGGGCCCTGGATGTCTCTGGAAGAGATGTTTTTCACCAGCCCTACTTTGTTTCCAGAATTCATTCAGGATGCAAATGCTGTGAAAATAGTTGAGGTTTGCTGAGATGTAACCACACTGCAGCTGGGAAGCAGGGTCCAGGTTTCTGAGATGCTCTGTAAGGAGGAGGAGAAGGGGATTAGTTTTGGAGCAATCTTCTGCCCCCCAATTACAGGACCTTGTTTCTCACTGAAATAGCAGAGGCATGTACTGCCGTGCCCTGAGGTCAGGGGAGGTTTAGATTAGATATAAGGAGGAATTTCTTCCCTGAAAGGATTGTTAAGTCTTGGCCCAGGCTGCCCAGGGAGGTGGTGGAGACACCATCCCTGGAGGGGTTAAGAGACATCTAGATGCTCTACTTAGGGACATGGTTTAGTGCTATGGGAGTGCTAGGGATGGCTCTACTTGATGATCTTAGAGGTCAATATATTCATCAATGATCTGGATGAAGGGGGAGAGTGTTCCCTCAGCAAGTTTGCAGATGATCCCAAGCCTGGAGGAGTGGCTGGCACACCAGGAGCTGTGCTGCCATCCAGAGTGACCTGGACAGGCTAGAGACATGGGCAGGGAGAGACTTGATGAAATTTAGGAAGGGGNCAGGCTGCCCAGGAGGCTGTGGAGTCTCCTTGTCTGGAGCCATTGCAGAGCTGCCTGGACACATTGCTGTGTGAGCTGGTCTAGGTGATCCTGCTGTGGCAGGGGGGTTGCACTAGATGATCTTTCTAGGGCCCTTCCAACCCCTGACATACTGGGATACTGTGATACTGTCTCTTCCACCCTCCATGATTCTGTGAGATGGGCTGGGATGCTCCTACAGGCCAAGAAGCAGCCTGAAGGAGAGCAGCCCAATCCCTGGCCCTCCTCCCAGACAGCTTCTCCCGAGGGAGCAGCTGGGGAAAGGCAGAGGCAGTGATGGAGGAAAGCAACATTTTGTGTCTCCTTGCAGCAATCCCAGGGGCAGAGCAGTGCCTATTTTTAGCTCCTGGGGTAGCTGAAATGCCACGGTGATATTCATTAGTGCAGAGCCCATAGGATGGGAGCTGGGAGGCAGGGGACAGGCTGGCAGGGCTGCTTGCTTCTGCTGGGTTTAATTACTGGCTCAAGCCCAGAGGCAGCAGGCTCAGCTCCTCTCACCTCGGGGAGAAGCAGGAGCGCCAGACCCGGGGGAGGTGGGAAGGGAAAAGTCAAGCAGGCAGGGTTTCAAACTCTACCTGCTGGGTCCAGGGCTGGAGATTTTAATGTCACTCCCAGCTTGAGATGTATCCTGGAGAGTGAGAAAACAAAGGGGGGTGGAAATCTTCTCTTCTTGGCTCTTTAATTGCTTGATAAATCATCTAAGCAATGCCTGAGCTCCTGGCTGGCCCCCTGCTCCTTGACAGAGGGGCTTCAGCCTTGGCAGGGGCAGGAGTGCTTTTCAAAACACTCCTTTTGGCCTGCTTTTTCTGGGTCTGCAACATCGAGGGTTCAAGGGTTCACTCTGCAAAATAAAAGGGAGCCTGGACTATTTTTATTGCTGCTCAGCAGATGCAATAAAATTCCCTGCCAGCTCTTTTCCTGCTCCACTCTGCCTCTGCCCTGCAGGCAGATGCCCACCCTGCAAGAGGAAGGCAACCTCTCCCACTCCCAAAAAGAGACCTCCTGTGACTGCAGAGGAGCCTGGACCAAAATAACCCCCTGCCCTACAAGCTCAGGCCTGCTTCTGTCTCAAGCTCCCTGCTCCCTCCTTGCTCTGCCTTCTCATGGCTGTTTTCTCTCTCTCTACTGCTCAAACCCCCTTGGGTTGGGTCTGAAATCACAAGGGAAGTTCCACAGCTCTCAGCAGTGGTGAGACAGCTGTTTCCCAGCACAGCCAAGGTGACAACTGTGCTGCTCAGAAAGCAACGTGCAGTGAAACCTGCCAAGCTCACAAGCAGCTCAGACCCTGCCCATAACACTTAAAGAGCTTCAAGGGTGCTTTGCCATCACAGAGAGTTGGGCAGATCTATGGTTTTAACACCTAGAATTCCCTTCCCAGTAGTGAAGATCACAGATGAAAGATCTTGTTCCTACCTGGCTGAAAGCATGGATGCTTCTTCTGCCCCAGCCAGGCACAAATACTGAGGCCACAGCAGAGTGCAGGCAGGTTTGGTGTTATTGAAAGTGGGTGCAAAGAGCAGAGTTACAGCTCCAGCAGGGCAGGAGCACTGGCCCAGGCTGCCCAGGGAGGTGCTGGAGTCTCCATCTCTGCAGATATTCCAAACCCACCTGGACACATCCTGTGCAAGCTGCTCTAGCTTCTCCTACTCTGGCAGGGGAGTTGGACTAGATGATCTCCAGAGGTCCTTTCCAACCCCTAACACTCTGTGATTCTGTGAAGTGTTTAAAACCTGTATCATTGCAGGAGATGTGTCCCTTTGCTAACAAAATAGTTGTACCTATATGAATTTCCTTCTGCTCCCAAGAAACTCCACACACACACACACACACAGAGACAGTGCCAGCTGGTTTGTCTGCTGAAGGGAAATCCTGGTTGAGGTGAGGTGGATTGCACAAATAACCTCCTTCCTTGGTGCTTCCTTGCCCCATCCCAAGCAACACAGCATCCTTACTCCTGACAGCTTGGTGTAACTGCTTCTGAAACCTCTGGCTCCCCAATTGTGCTTGGAGCAGGCATCTCTGTGACCTCTGCTTTCTTTCCTCTTGCAGGCTGATGCCAAGATGGTCTGTGACGTTGTCAGTCGAATGGAGGACACAGAGCCCTTCTCTCCAGAGCTGCTGTCAGCTATGATGAGACTCTGGGCAGATTCTGGGATCCAGGAATGCTTCAACAGGTCCCGGGAATATCAGCTGAACGACTCGGCCCAATAGTGAGTATCCATCTCCAACCTTTTGGGTTAGGAAGCTGCATTAGGGCTTGTTGGAGTTGTAACTCAAGTTCATGATCTGAAGAGGGTTCTGCTCCCAGACTGGGATGTGTGTCATGTCACAGGCTGCTGCAAGGCACGAAGGATCAGGCAATGACATTCATGTCCCCTCTGGCCAGCCTGGAGTCAGGTCTGTGACTCCCCAAAGCCAGGTTCCCAACAGCTCAAGGTAGAGGCAGAGCAGCCCATGGATATGGTGGATGGGTTCTTCTTCAGCTGATAGAGAGCAGAAGGTTCTTCTCCCTAGAAACAGCTACTCTGGCTCTGAAGGAACTCTGAGGGCCTCCCCAGACTCATTTCTAATGAGAAGTCATCCAAGCTCTTTGCCTCTACCTAGGCAAGGAGGTGAAAACTCTGCATCCCATCATGTCACTCAGCGGCTTTGCAGTCAGGCTCCGCACTGTCCCTTCAGTAGAAGGTCTTCAGGAGCTAGTAGAAGGTCTACTTCTTGAGTAGAAGGCCTACTTCTTGAGTAGAAGGTCAGGAGAAGGTGGTGAAGTGTGAGCCCAAGGAACAAGCAAGCACAGGTTGATCATTTCTCTGCTTGATACCTTTTGGTACTCAGGGAGATAGAGGCTTCCCCAAAGGGTGGCAGGGGAATTGCTAGCATCCATGCTTTTGGCTTCCACAATATCCCATTGTCAACAAGTTCTTCAGCTGACTCCTGCACTTCTAGAGCTGTTGTGTGTCTGGATTGCCTGGCACCTCTGCTTGGGGTTTTCCTGATAATCCATCAAAAGTCAGACCCAAGGTGATGGGTTTGTTCTGCCTGCTGGACCAGATGATTGCTCCCAGTCTGCTCCAGCTGCTCCCATCCCAGCTGGCACGGGAAGTTAGGGAATGCAGGATTGTTTCTGCTCTTGTGGTGCTGCAGCAGAAGGCAAGTGCTGATACATCACTTGGCATGGACCAAGGGGAAACCTACAGATGTGGGCTTGGTGTACCACCATCCTTACCCAAACTTTTCTTGGCATGAGCAACTACATCTCAGTGATACTCCTGACCTTATGCTGCTGGGAGGTGGATGTGGACCTCCTTGTCTCATCTATATTTCATTGCCTGTAACAGCAGAATCAGTGCTATTAATTTATTTTCTTCTTTTTTTCTCACAACAGAAGGCTCTGATGGTATAAACATACCTTTGGAGAGATAAATGACCCAAAATGCCAGTCCTTAATTGCCTTACAACCTTGTGGAAAATTCTCCAATTGTTTTAGAGCCAATTAGCTTGAGGAAAGCATTTTGATTCTCCTTCTCATGCAAGACAGCAGTTGCAAATCATAAGCTTAGCCCTCCTGGTGTGAGCAGCTGCTGGGCAAGTCAGCTCAGGAACCACAAGCAGTTTCTAGCCATCACCTGAAGAGCTTCTGTGTGCTCTGGTGTTCACAGCAACATCAAGTTTGCTGTGAGGTGCAGCTCAGCTAAATGAGTTTTGGGGTCTTCAATAAAATCTCTTGCCAGGAGCAAGCTGTGCTGCCTCTCTCCTCAGCCATGCTGACTATCTTCCTCTTCTCTGGGCTAGGCCAGGGGATGAAGCTAAAGATCCCCAAGTGCTTGGCATTTCCAGAGGTGCTGCCCCTGCTTCTTCCAGCAGGAGCAGAGATGCTGTCCCAGGGCAGGGCACTGGAAATACAGAAAGGCCATGGAGCTGCTGGAGCAGGTGCAGAGGAGGCCACGAGAATGCTCAGGGGCTGGAACACCTCTGCTCTGAGGACAGGCTGAGGGAGCTGGGATTGTTCAGCCTGGAGAAGAGAAGGCTTCAGGGGAACTAATAGTGACCTTCCAGGACCTAAAGGGAACTTCCAAGCAGGCTGCAGAGGGCCTGTTTGCAAAGGCCTGGAGGGAAAGGACAAGGGGCAATGGTTTGAAATTGGAGAAGAGTAGATTTAAACTGGACATTAGAAAGAAGTTCCTCCCCACGAGGGTGGTGGAACACTGGAACAGGTTGCCCAGGGAGGTGGTTGAGTTCCCATCCCTGGAGGCATTGCAGGTGAGGCTTGCCAGGGCTCTGGGCAAGCTGCTCTAGTTGGGGATGTCCCTGGCCACTGCAGGGGGGTTGGACTAGATGAGCTCCAGAGGTCCCTTCCAACCCAAACCAGTCTAGGATTCTATAAGCTCTCCTGCCCCTCCAGCCTCTGGTGCCAGCACAGCAGATGGGGATGCAAGTGAGAACTCACTTGGCATTTATTCCCAGCCACTGCAGCCTCAGTGAAAAGAGGCAGATTTTGTATGGAATCCTTCCATGCTTTGGGGTTGTTTTCTTCTGCATGAGTGGAAGATTTGAGACAGTTTTCTATCTCCTCCCTCCCCCCTCCAGGAGAGAGCTCATCTTTATTGACATTGATACTGGATTTAAAACACTAGCAACTAGCAACTGTGTTTGCCTTAGGGCCCAGAAACAATAAATTCCAGGCAAGGAATGAATCTGGAGTTCCTCAGAGTTTGGAAAGCAGTGGCAGGCAGGGAGCTGGACTAGCATCACCCTTACCTCAGGCTTCTCTTGCTGGGAAGCCATGGGCACTGGTGCTTGGCTGGCAGCACTCAGAGCTCACTTTCCATGCCTCAAAGCCCAAATGCATCAAGCCACCAGGTCAAAAAAGCCATCCTGGGCAAGCTGCTCTAGGTTCTCCTGCTCTGGCAGGGAGGTTGGACTAGATGATCTCCAGAGGTCCCTTCCAACTCCAAACACTCTGGGATTCTGGGATTCAGAGCTGCTGCAAAGGAGCAGGAGAAAACAGCACTTTTGTAAGGAAAAAGCATGAGCAAGGAAGAGAGGAGAAGTTCTGTAGTGAACATCCTGTGTCTTGGACAGCAAAAAGTCAAAGCATGAGGGACAACAAGAGAAGGGAAGGAGGAAAATGCACTAGTGGTTTCATCTTTTTTTTGTTCCTGCATTTTTTTCCTCACTCCCTAAGGCAAATTTCTGGGTGGGTTGAGTTCCATATTCCTAATCTCTTGATTATGTTTTTATTCCTACTTCATCTCCTCTTCCTTTCTTGCCTCCATGCCTAGGAGCTAAATCTACCTCTGATCATCAAAGAGTCTGGGCACTGCTGATGTCTTTTTCTTCTCTAGCCAGCTTCTGTCTGTGGAAGCACATCTGTGACCCACATTTTGCTTTCACAATCAGCAAAATAGAGGTTTCCAGTTGGTTTCCTTAATCTCCTGCTTTTGTTCAGATCTGAGAATTGTCCTGTCTTTCCTAGCCCTGAGTTTCTTAGCAGCTTGGTCAGTGGAGAGCAGTGCACAGGGCCAGGCTGCTCTTCACCTGTCAGGGCATGGGGACCTGCTGTGAGCAGCATCCTCTCCTCAGAGCCTTGGGAGCATCCCCAAGGATGCACATCCCAACAGGCCCTGCAAGATGTGTAGGCAGAGACACTTTGCATGTACACAGACACACCAAAAGAAGCCAGAATTCATCTCTTCTTCTCCTGCTTCCAAGTACATGGAAAGATCATTTGACAATGCCAGGGCTGTGAAAATGTGAAATCTTTTAGGCCTGCCTTCAAGCCATCCATCTGCACACATAGTAGAGGTGTCAGGGCTGGGAAGCTTGTTGCCTTTGGCTCTCTCCTTAGGGAGCAAAGGGAGGGAGAGATGTCTCCAGAGGGGGATGCAGAAAGGGAGCTGCAACTGCTGCTCTCCCATAGCCTCAGCCCTGCCATCTCAAGTAGCAAGCCCAAACTGGACCACACTTTGAGATGTTCATCTTTAGCTCCTCTGGCATCAAACTCAGAATAAAATGCCCCAGAGCCTTCCTTCTTCCCCTGTTTCCTGTGGGACTGGGTTCTCATCTCTTCTCCTTGCAAGAGAATTGTCTTTGCATGATGGCATCCCCTTCCCTACTGACTCTTCCTGCATCCCATCTGCCAACACACACTTGGCATCCAGAAAGCAGAGCCAGATGTTGCTGTGATGTGGTGAACAGCTTCCAGACTGAGCTCCAAAGAGGCAGCACTGGGACAGGCTGCCTGGAGGAGGCTGTGAAATCTCCATCCTTGGAAACACTCAACACTGAGCTACCTGAGCTAACTTGGCAACTGTGAGAGTTGGCTCTGCTGTCAACAGGGACATGCTCCAGGTGAACTCCAGTCTGAACCAGCACTTCTAGGCTTGACTTTGGGGGTTTCTCCTCACTCATGACACTGGATTGGAAAGGGATCTTTAGGGCTAGCTGCAGCTCTGGGCCAATGCCCATGTCCCACAAGTGCCATGATGTCCACATTTGCCAGCAAGGCACTGCTGTCAGGACATGGTCCACTGGAATGAACTGACTCCCAGACTGAAGAAAGGAAACAATTACAGGTCAAGATTTTGCATGAAGATTCCCACCAGGTCTGTGGGTTCCATTGCATCAGGATATGGCTTTTTGCACAATCCAAGGACTTGGGCTTGGCTCTTGATGCACCCTTGAGTGACCAACACACTTTTGTCTCTTGGAGCCCAAGCAGAGAGGGAAAACACATCACAAGCAGAGAGGGAGATCCATTTGTCTGGATTTATGGTTTAATTTACCCTGTAAGTAAATATGCTCACCAGCTTTGAATAGTGAAGTTCCTCCTGTGATAAGCAAAACAAAAGAGCTCCTAGAGGCCAGAGATGCTTGACTGCAATCACCAACCTTGCCCAGCTCCCACAGATGAGATGCAAATAGATGTCCAGGGAGAAGCAGCTCTGAGCATCAACCTGTTAGAGTCCCACAGGGTTGGCAGAGGTCTCAGGCTTCATTGTTATCCTCCTAAATGAAGGAATCACAGCTGCACCTAGGAGCTGGCTGTGAGCTGGAGGAGAGGCACAAGAGGAGAGAGGTTGTCTTTGCAACCAGCTGGATGTTTGCCAGCCTCTCACCCTCAGTCTTCATCCACCTGGAGGCCAAAGTTCACCCAAATTGGATGCTCCAAGGCCTCCCACACAAAGCAGCGTGGAGACCATGTCTTGAAGGTGGGTGTTAAGCAGTGCTCCCCTTCCCATCCCACCAACCAGTGCCACAAGGGCATGAGGACAGAGCTCCCTCACAAGCAGGGGGAGCAGAGGTCTGCAGGGCTCTCTGCATGACACTGCATCCTGAGACATCTCCACTGTTATGATGCCCACCAGAGGAGAGCTCTACCAGAGCTGCTCTCTCCTGGGGCACAACCTTTCCATAGAGGAGAGGACCCCCAGAAACTTAGCCTCAGACCCAGGCTCTTCCCTTTATCCTTTCCAAACCACACATGGAAGTCATCAGGGAAAGGAGGAACTGTCTCCAAAGACATTTCCTGGCTGAAGCTCATGCAAACTGCAAAGAAAATGAAGGAGAAGGATGTCCTGTGCCTTGTCAACACCTGCTTTCTGAAGGAATGGATCACCTCTTGGTCTGGGTGAAAGGATCTGAGATGCCATCACCCCTTCCCTGACTTAACTTATTCCATGGAGAGGAGAAGCTACAGAGCTGAGCATTCAAGTGGAGCTTGTGGCAGCAGCCAGCACTGTGAGAACATCCAGGGAAGTCTTTAGCAGTTGGAGCAGAGCTCTGACCTTTCCTCTGAAAGAGAAAATTTTGCAGCCAGCTCCCCTCCAAAGGGAGCACCTCTTGAGATAGGGAGCTGGCAGGCAAAAACTGGTGCTGTAGAGTTGTCACTTCCCCCCCCCTCCTAATTCTCCTTTACCCCAAAAAGATCTGTCTGAAGAGCCCCAGGAGGAGCAAGAGAGGAGCAGAGAAGTTCTGGAGGCAGTTCCTTCCTTGGGGACAAAGACACAGCAGGACCTGCTACCTCCCTGTCCTTCTTCATGGCCATGTCACATCCTGGCAGGGTTGTCTTTGGCCTGGGATTAGTTAAACCTTGACATCTTGACTAAATCAATTGCTATTTAATAACCCCACGAGACAATCAGGGCTTTCTGTCCCACTGCTGGCAAAGCTCCCACCAGAAGGGAAGGAGCCAGGCTGCCTGGAGGAGAGGACACTGCCAGCATTTGGGAACAATCCCTTCTCTTTCCATGATTTGCTTACAGATGGGGAGCAGCCAGCACCACTGATAAGCACAGGCCAGGGCATTCCCCCCTGCAAGGGAGCCCTCTGAAGCCTGCATCTTCTGTTCTCCTCACTGACAGACCCAACAGGGATTTCTCCCTGCCTTGTGGAGAGCTGTGGGGGACAGGTTGGGTGCAGGAAGATCTAACTCTTTTGTTTTTTAGCTGAGGATTTGTGTATTTTTAGGCTGAAATGTCCTCCTGAAAGCAGCTGGAGCTGGCAGGTTGGCACCAAGGGCTGGAGTTGCTGCTTGGTTCTGTTCAGCTGGTTTCCTCCCCAGAGGGGAAATAAAAGACCACTTTGGTGTCCCAACTTTCACCCTAACCTCTGTCTCACCCTGGGGAAGAGCTGGGCCAGGATGCAGCTCCACAGCCAGGCACTCCTGGGAAGCCACAGCCCAGAGAGGCACAGAGCCCAAGTGTCCCTCTCCCTTTCTGTACCTTGTAGTTGGTTTGATGTCCTGTGTGCCCTCAGCTCCACCCTTACCACCTGCCTGCTGAGACAAACAGCATCACTCAGATGGAGTGAGGGCAGGAGATGGGGTGTCTCCTACCAGAAATGCTCTTGGAGCATCCTAGTCCTGTTTGAAGCTCCTTAGGGAATCAGGTAGCTCTAGCAAGGGAGATCTGCACCCTCAGTATGTTTGGAGATGACATGTTCAGCCTGGAGAAGAGAAGGCTTCAGGGGACCTACTAGTGACCTTGCAGGACCTAAAGGGAACTTCCAAGCAGGCTGCAGAGGGCCTGTTTGCAAAGGCCTGCAGTGAAAGGACAAGGGGCAATGGTTTGAAATTGGAGAAGAGTAGATTTAAACTGGACATCAGAAAGAAGTTCCTCCCCACGAGGGTGGTGGAACACTGGCACAGGTTGCCCAGGGAGGTGGTTGAGTTCCCATCCCTGGAGGCATTCCAGGTGAGGCTTGCCAGGGCTCTGGGCAAGCTGCTCTAGTTGGGGATGTCCCTGGCCACTGCAGGGGGGTTGGACTAGATGAGCTCCAGAGCTCCCTTCCCACCCAAACCATTCTAGGATTCTAGGATTCTATGATCAAGTTGGGGTGAAGTGTTGGTCTGCTGGAGGGGAAGGAGACTCTGCAGAGGGATTTGGACAGGCTGGATCCATGGGCTGAGGTTCAACAAGGCCAACTGCTGGGTCCTGCACTTGGGTCACAAGACTGTCATGAATGCTCCAGGCTTGGGGCAGAGTGGCTGGAAGCTTCCCAGTGGAAAAGGAGCTGGGGCTGTTGGCCAACAGCAGCTGGAGCTGAGGCAGCAGTGTGCCCAGGAGGCCAACAGCATCCTGGCTTGGATCAGCACTAGTGTGGTAGCAGGGCTAGGGCAGGGATTGTCCTCCTGCACTGGGCACTGGGGAGGACACAGCTCCAATCCTGGGCTCAGTGCAGGCTCCTCACTGCAAGAAGGACATTGAGGTGCTGCAGTGTGTCCAGAGAAGGGCAAGGAAGCTGGGGAAGGGTCTAGAGCACAAGTGTGCTGAGGAGCAGCTGAGGGAGCTGGGGTTGGTTAGCCTGGAGAAAAGGAGGCTCAGGGGAGACCTTCTTGCTCTCTCCAACTCCCTGGAATGAAGTTGGAGTGAGGTGAGGCTTGGTCCTTTGTCCCAGGTGACTAGTGATAGAAGAGGAGGAAATAGCCTCAAGTTGTGCCTGGGCAGGTTTGGTTGGATGTTAGGAACAATTTCTTTCCTTCTGAAATAGTGGTTAGGCATTGCCCAGGCTGCCCAGGGCAGTGCTGGAGTCACCAGCCCTGGAGGGATTGAAAAGCCATGGAGATGTGGTGCTGAGAGCCATGGATTAGCTGGGCTCTGGGATGGAGCAAGCCTTCTTCCACACAGGTCTGCAGGCACCAGTGGACTAGTGTGATGGGGAGATGTTTCTCCCACTCTCCCATGGTTTCCTATCCCAGAAGTCATCCTAGCTGAGAAGGCAAAGTTACCAAGGAACTTTGCTGTGGTCAGAGTTGTGTACAATGCTCCTGGCCACCAGCCAGGGGATGAAGAGCTGAGGAGGAGCCACTGCAGGGCAATTCATCAGCCCCACAAAGCCCTGGAGGCATCACAATTCCCCCCCAGCCCTCAGGATCCAGCCCCTGCTCATACACACATGCACCCCTCACTAGAAGAGGGGAGCAGAGCAGCATCCCCACCTTCAGCTCTTTCAGGTTAGGAGTTAAAATCAAAAGCAATCATCAGCTTAGCTGAAAAGCCCCCATTTTTCCATACATCTTAGACAACCATTGGCAAATTGCTTTTATCTGCTGCTTCCTAAGCCCTCTGGCTGAGACTTGAAAGCCTTTTGTCTGTGAACAGGAGAACTGGAAAAGTCCTTTTTGATTTCCTTAAGCAAATAGTCCATCTAATATCCAACCTTGAAGGGCTGAGGCTTTGAGAGAGAACAAAAAGGAAGAACAAAAGAACAACAACAACAAAAGGAAATGTAGCAAACATTGTGACACTTGCCATAAAATCGCAGGGCTTGGCAGTGATGGGGATGAAGCCCATGAAGGGTGAGTGGCACAGCTCTGGGTGGGAAGGGGGCTGAGCTTCCCAGGCCCCCTGAGAGCTCCTGGGCACCTGGTAGTCAGCAAGATGAAGCTCCTGGTCTTGGTTCCCCAAGAGGAACAACAAACACTCCTATTTATGAGATGCCAATGGCCATGGTGGTGAAGGAAGCAGCAGAGCAAGGCAGGAGCACTCCTAACCTAATTCCTCCTAACCAGGATTCTAAAGGGATGAGAAACTCCACAGATACTCCCTGAGGTGTCTGATGATTCTGTGGTTCTATAGAATTGGAATTTTCATGCTGCTTCCCCTGCTGCTGGGTCTTTGTGCACAGCCTGGTGAAGCTCCCTGGCCAGTGGCTGATCAAAAGGTTCAAGTCCCCAGGACTGGTTTCATCTGTGCTCACAGCTGTCTCCTTTCCAGAGTAATTCTGAGTAATTCAGGTTGGACATCAGGAACAATTTCTTCCCCAAAAGAGCTGTCCAGCCCTCCCAGGCTGCCCAGGGCAGTGCTGGAGTCACCATCCCTGGAGGGGTTGAAAAGCCATGGAGATGTGGTGCTGAGGGACATAGGTTTAGTGGTGAGCTGGCACTGCTGGGGAATGGTTGGGCTTGAGATGATCTTCAAGGTCTCTCCCAATCCAAATAATTCTCCAATTCTAATTAGCTTGCAAGATTGGGTTGGGTGCAACTTGAAGCACACAGCAGGAGCTCTAGGAGCCTCTGTCCCCATGCTCACTGCAGGGCTGAGGCCATGCTGAGCTGCCTTTGTGGCCATCTCTCCCCAGTTTGGGCCAAGTGCTTCTCAGGGATGCACCAGGAGCCCCAGTGCAGCACAAGGGCTGCATCCTCTGCTCAGGGCTCCTTCCCAGAACAAGCCCTTCATTATCGCAGACTCCCTGGGGATTATTTTTAGCCTCTCCTTTTTCTTCCCTTTCTTTCCTCTTTGGGTTTTTTTTGACAGTATAGAAAGGCAGCAGTTCCCCTGTCAGCAGCTTTACAACTGCAGTCCTGGAGCAAGAAAAAAAGGCATCAAACCCACTTACTCTGTTGCATAAAGGTTTAGGCAGAGATCCTGCTCACTTCCAGAGTGCTGAGTCCCACCACAGCTCAGCCCTGCTCCAGCTCAGCTACTGTCCTTAGGGGTTGCTCAAGAAGGAATCATGGAATGCTTTGGGTTGGAAGGGACCTTTCCAGGTCAGCTAGTCCAACCCCCTGCACTCAGCAGGGACATCTCCAACTAGAGAAGATTGCTCACAGCCCCAAACAACCTCACCTGGAATGGTTCCAGGCATGGGACATCTCCCACCTCTCTGGGCAGCCTGGGCCAGTGTCTCACCTCCCTCACTGTGAAACATTCTTCCTTCTCTCTAGTCTAAATCTCCTCTTTTAGTTCAAACCATCACCCCTTGTCCTATCCCAACAGCTCCTGCTAAAATGTCTCTCCCCACCTCCCTTCTAGGCCCCTTGAAGTCCTCAAAGGCTACAAGAAGGTCTCCCTGGAGCCTTCTCTTCTCCAAGCTGAGCAACCCCAACTGTCTCAGCCTGTCCTTACACCAGAGAGCTTCCAGCCCTCCCATCATTGCTGTGTCCTCCTGTGTCCCTGCTCCAGCAGCTCCATGTGTGTGCTGTGCTCAGGACTCCAGAGCTGCCCCAGCACTGCAGCTGAGCTCTGCCCAGAGCAGAGCAGAGGCACAATCCCCTCCCTGCCCTGCTGCACACACTGCTGGGGATGCAGCCCAGCACACAGTTGGCTGCTGTAGTGCTGCCCAAGCCACCAGCAGTGAGCAGAGGCAGCCAGCAGCTCCCCCCTGGAGCCCCTTCCCCTCCTGAAGGACCTGTGTTCCACAGGTGCTGCTTGGTGACTCTGCTCCTCTCCATGTGATGCTAAAAATGATCTTGGCTCCAGTCACGTCTTGCAAAACTGCAAGTCTAAGTAGGACAGCTAAGCTCCAAGCTGCTATTGTTCTTTCCTCCTGCCTATCATTAGTATTAATACCAACTTGTCAAGCTGTTCTTGCTGCACAAGCCCTCTGCACCCCTGCTTCAGTGCAGGGCAACCTAGCATCACTTCTGGCACCATGCTTTAGTGGCAGGGAACATCCTCCTCATGTCCCAGGGGAGAGTCATCAATCCCAGGGCACACAGCACAGTTCGCCCCAGAAAATAATCCCAGGAACCTCTGGGCTTGGTGAGCATCACTCCAGATGTTAGCAGGCACCAGAATTGGCTTGGCACTGGTTGGATTTAGGGGAGGGAAGCTGGGGGTTGTCCATGCTGATATCTCATGTGGTTGGATGTGAGGTGTTCCTGTCCTCTTAGCTGAATTCCTTATCACCTAAGGTCTCTTCCCCCTGCCTGCCATAACCAACCTGGAAGCACCCAGGGAGCAGCATCTAACACCTTCTGGCTTTTGTTAGGAGGACAAGAGGGCTCTGGGACATATCATGGTCCTTACCCCTTCCACCTAAACACCAGGCAAAATGGTTTTCCTGTGAGGGTGATGGAGCCCAGGCTGAGCTCAGATGCAGATACCCTGCTACCATTGCTCTGTTCCCATGGGATAACTTGGCCAGCAGTCCTTTCTCCATGCAGTGGCTCTGTGCTGCTCCCACATCCTGTTGGAAACAGCAAGTGAAGGTGCAAGGAACTGTGTTTACTCCCTATTTAATATCAGCTGGATTAGAGTTCCTACTCTTGGAAAGAGTGCTTCACCCAGAGGATGCTGGAGCACTGGACCAGGCTCCCTAGGGAAGTAGTCATGGCAGCAAAGCTGAGTGTCATTTTGGGGCTTGTCCTGTGCCTAGACAGGAGTTGGACTCAGTGATCCTCCAACTCAGGACATTCTGAGAGTGTCTGCAGCTCCATAAGCTCCTCTGCCTGGATTTGGGAAATGCCATTTCTTGTGCATTTTGCTCTCAGCAGCATAATGGAGTTGGGCTTCACCTCCCTGAGCCTGATAAAACTGAGTGACTCAGAACCCTGCAATCTGCTTCAAAACAAAGCATTTAAGATAAAAGATAGGAGCAGTAATGGAGCTGCTCAGCTCAGGAGTAGAAATGCTAGAGGGTTCCTGGTGTACTCAAAAACCTCCTAACCTTCTTTGGTTTCTTTTTAACCCCTGCATGCTTGCCCTGGGCAAGGCAGGCTGCAGATAAAGAGCTGAGGTGTCATGTCAGATCTGCTTCCACTCCACTGTGCACAGCCTGGAGCTGGGAAAGGGGAAGGAGCTCTGATGCCAGCACTGTGCAGGGAAGATGACACGGACAGGGGAGAGCTGAGCTCCTAAGTGCTCTTCTTTCTGCTGCTTAAACAGATGCCACCTTCTGAGGGGATTGTGTGTCACTGAGTCACTTGGCTCTGACAACTAATTACCTCCACTAACAGTCTGGCCTGAGGATTTGTGCTTCCAAGGGAATGCTGTCCCTCAGTGTCACACACAGCAATTTGTCCCCACTTGGCTGGCCCAAAGAGGTGGCATCCCCAACACATCCCCTCCTCCTTCCCAGCTCCTTCCCAGCAGTGTGGACAGGGAGCACCAGCACTTCCAGCAGGATCTAAGGAGAAGAAAGCAGCAGCTCCCTGCTAGGAGCTCAGCAGCCTGCCCAAGCTGCCCATTCCACAGCTGGATGGTAGTGTGGGGGCTGTGCTCCTCTGGCTGGCTTTGTGGGGTGTCCAGCTCAGCTGTGGCCAAAAGCATTAAATCTGCTGCTGCTTGAGATGGGAGAAATCCCAGGGGAGTAAACAGTTCTGGAATGCAGCCTCCAAAGCAGCACAAAAAAGGGTCTATTCCTCTATATAAACTGATGGCTTGGCACTACTCTAGACCTCCAGGAGCAGATGGAAAGCAGAGCCAGGCAGCTGGAAGGATGGAAGTCATGGACAAACACTTGGAGAATGAAGGAAAAGGCTTGAGATGAGTAAAAAGATGAAGAGGGGAGTTAATAGAAAGGCAGAGGAGGTGTTGGAGCTCAGGTGTCCAGCAGCTGGGCTGGATGCACTGGTGGGGAAGGGACCCAGAGCTCAGCTCACCTGAGCCCAAGATAGGCTGAGTATTGGGGATGCTGAGCATTCCTCCATCACAGCACCAGTTAAGAAGGATAGGGAGCTGCTGGAGAGAGTCCAGCACAGGGCCAGCAAGATCAGGAAAGGAGTGGAGCATGTGCCCTAGGAGGACAGGCTGAGAGAGCTGGGTCTCTTGAGCCTGGACAAGAGGAGACTGAGAGGAGACCTCAGGAATGGATAGAAATGTTAAGGGTGAGTGTGAGGAGGGGAGAGCCAGGCTCTGCTCAATGGCATCCAGTATTAGGACAAGAGGGAATGGGAGCAAGTTGGACCACAGCAGGTTTAGTATTAACACAAGGAGGAACTTGTTTGCAGTTCAGGTGCCAGAGCACTGGCCCAGGCTGCCCAGGAGGCTGTGGAGTCTCCTTGTCTGGAGCCATTGCAGAGCTGCCTGGACACATTGCTGTGTGAGCTGGTCTAGGTGATCCTGCTGTGGCAGGGGGGTTGCACTAGATGATCTTTCTAGGGCCCTTCCAACCCCTAATCTATACTGTGATACTGTAAGCACTGGGATAGCAGTGCCCTCACCCAGACAGATGCTAGAGACACCCCAGCCAAGTTTCCAATGCAGATATCCCAGCTGGATGCTGTCAGAGAGGAGAGGGTGGATGGGATGGCTGTTGCCCAGCTCTCCTCCCTCTCTCACTGCCATCCAGCCTCCTGAAGAAGCTGGCAGGCTGCCTCAGCTCCCTCTGATCCCCCAAAGTAACTGGGCTGGAGAGGCAGGCAGCTGAGGCTGCATCACTTCCATGGCCAAGGACATGAAGGCAGCTGATGTGCCCTAAGCCTCAGAATCAGGTTGTGTGCAGGACCAAAGCTGGAGCTAATTCCCTGTCAGGCAACCAAGGGGAGCACCACATGGAAGAGCCACAGGCTGTGCACACCAGGAGCAAGAGGGAGAACCCCTGAAGTCTCAGCACATGGCCTGAGCTTTAAAGGGTGCTGCTGTTCACCAGCAAATGATGGCAGGTTGAAGGAGAAATGCTCAGCACTCTGCTATGTGAGGCTGAGTCTTTTGGCCTGTTTGCAGATGTTTTTGTTTGCTGCACTTCCAGCATTAAAGGAGGATCTCAAAGGCAAGAATAATTCATAGGGAGCATGACTGAACATCACTGGAAGAGATTTAAATCAGAGGAAAAGACAAAAAAATGAAGCTGGAGGAGGTGATAAAGGTCTTCAGGGTAGAAGAAGAAAAGAAAATCCTTCTCTCTCTTACACCTCCACTTTTTACCACCACCTTGAAGTATTTTATTCCTGAGGAGAGCCTAGATCTCTGAAGAACAGAGGTGCTGAGAGACCTGTGAAGAGTGGCAGCTGTCTGTTAGATCCCAGGAGCTGCCAGCAGTGGTGAGGAGATGAGGGATGGTGGCTGCAGCCCCATTCATCCCTCCTGGGCCCAGCAGGAGCCTATTAAGAGAGCATCTGCCACCAGACCACAGTGCCTTTAACTGACTGGGAAAGGGCACAACAGAAATAGCTGATAGACTTCTCTCTGGGTGATGTGATCCTTGTAATTCTGGAGCAAAACCAGAGGATAAATACATGTTTGTCCTTCCAGAGGAGCAGCTAGGGAGTTCTCTTGGGTGGCAGAGTGCACATCCCCAGGGCACTCGGGGTGCTGCTCCAGAGGGCTGGCTCCAAGCTCTGCCTCCAGGACACTCTGCTCTGGCTCTTTGCTCTGTTCCTCTGCTCTGGGCAGAGCTCAGCTGCAGTGCTGGGGCAGCTCTGGAGTCCTGAGCACAGCACACACATGGAGCTGCTGGAGCAGGGACACAGGAGGACACAGCAATGATGGGAGGGCTGGAAGCTCTCTGCTGTGAAGACAGGCTGAGACAGTTGGGCTTGTTCAGCCTGAAGAAGAGAAGGCTCCAGGGAGACCTTCTTGCAGCTTTCCAGTATTTTAAGGGCCTAGAAGGGAGATGGGGAGAGACACTTTAACAGGAGCTGTTGGCACAGGACAAGAGGTGATGGTTTGAACTAAAAGAGGAGATTTAGAACAGACAGAAGGAAGAAATGTTTTCCCCAGAGGATGGTGAGACCCTGGTCCAGGTTGCCCAGAGAGGTGGGAGATGTCCCATCCCTGGAACCATTCCAGGTGAGGTTGTTTGGGGCTGTGAGCACCCTGCTCTAGTTGCAGATGTCCCTGCTGAGTGCAGGGGTTTGGACTAGAGGACCTGGAGAGGTTCCTTCCAACCCAAAGCATTCCATGACTCTATGATTCTATGGCTCCTGCCTTTTGGTGCAGCAGGGAAAGCAGTGCCAGCAGCAGGACAGGACAGGACAGGAGAAGGTGTTCAAGCCAGGTGGGATGTGCTTTGGGAAGGCACAGTGGGAAGTGTGCTCACAACCAAGTCACTGTGACTGGGTTACTCCTCAGGACTAAAGTCATGCCAAAAAAACCCACATTTAGATAAACTGAAAGTCAAGTTTAGACATCAAGACTACTTTATGTGAATGGTTCCAGCTCCTACCTTGTAACCATGGAAGCACACAATCATCTTGGTGGGAAGAGACCTTGAAGATGGTCAAGTCCAACCCTTAGTCTTCTTGCACTCACCAGTAAACTCAGACCAGAGACAGCAATGGCAGGGTGTCATGGGCATGAGGTTGATGCCCCAGAGTGTGGGGGGGTTAATGTAAATGTAAGGGTAAGAGTAAGGACAAGTGTGTTAAAATTATCCAAGTGTTTTAGAAAGCTATATCTCCTCCAAATAACCCCAATTTATACCCCCTGGATTTTGTCCAAGCTCTGCCTCTCCTGCATTTCCAGCCCTGTGCTGGATTCCAAATGGAAGCAGATTCACCTCCGTTCATTTGGGCTGCTTGGAAGCAAGGTATCTCATCCCAGCAAGCCACTCCACCTCCCTCCCTGCCCAGCATCCCCCAAAGGTGCTTCCACCTGCCTGTTCTGCGAGCCAGACCTTGATGCTCCATCCTTTTCTCTGGATAATTCCTTGCAGAAGAGCCCAAGTGTGCAGAAGCCAGCAGCAGGGAGCAGTTGGGACCTTGGTCCCTCAGGGAATGAACAAATAGCAAAGGATATTAAAAGTGTGTCTTTGCACAGATTGCCATCAGGGCTCACAAGGCAAGCACAATTCATTTCCTGCTTTCATTTCACTATCAGATTTGATGGTTACCTTAGTGGGGTTTGGGGTGTTTCTTTTTTCCCCCAGAACAGGTTTTTGTTGTTGTTGTTTGTTGTTGTTTTCTTTTCCCTTTCACTACAACACATTCAGCCATGACAAACGAGATTGGTAAAGATGAATCTCATCTGAGGTTGACAGAGGTTCATATGTGCTTTTATCCTGATGGGTTTGCTCTTTCTTTTCCCTTCTTCTCTTAGCTACTTAGACAGCTTAGACCGAATTGGAGCTGCAGACTACCAGCCCACGGAGCAGGACATCCTCCGGACCAGGGTCAAAACCACTGGCATTGTAGAAACCCACTTCACATTCAAAAACCTCCACTTCAGGTTAGTCCAAAACTGCACACATTGGTCCATTTGCAGGGCTTCTCTTTGTCACTGGCTTTCCCCATAGCTCCCAAGAGGAAGAGATGGTTAAACACATGGATGGGCTCCCACTGCATGGTGGGACAGGGAAGGTTAATCATATGCAATGTGGAAAAACACTGCCTTTAAGATAGGAGCTCAGGATGTCTTCTTCAAACCTCAATAACAGTGCTTTGGTGGGAAGTATACTCTCAGGTTGGCCCTGAGGCTAGTGGAGCTCATCAGTGTACAAATATTTAGCCAAATCTCTCTGAAGTGGGTCAATCACATCTCAGTACTGCTATTTATTGACCCTCTGCCAGCAGAGAGAAGAGGGCATGAATCATAGAATAGAATGGTTTGGGTTGGAAGGGACCTCTGGAGCTCATCTAGTCCAACCCCCCTGCAGTGGCCAGGGACATCCCCAACTAGAGCAGCTTGCCCAGAGCCCTGGCAAGCCTCACCTGCAATGCCTCCAGGGATGGGAACTCAACCACCTCCCTGGGCAGGTCTTTAGAGCATCCAAGACTCAAGAGCAGGCAATCCCAAGCTCTGCAGACCCCTTTGAGACCCAGCATACAGCTCTGGCTCTGCCCTAGATCCCCACAGCCCTACCTGGTCCTACCTGGTTCTGGAGAAGAAGCACACTGCTGGTAAAGGACCTATTGCTTTGTGCTTGGAGCCTTCCAGGCAGCACCTGGTCAGAAACATGGCAAGGCTGCAGAAGTTTGCTCACAAGGTGCTGGTGCTCTCCTGTGCTGTCTGTAGGCTCTTCGACGTCGGGGGCCAGCGGTCAGAGCGCAAGAAGTGGATCCACTGCTTTGAGGATGTCACAGCCATCATCTTCTGCGTGGCACTCAGTGGCTACGACCAGGTGCTCCATGAAGATGAGACCACGGTGAGTCTCAGGGGGTCCTGGAGGCCCCCTCCTCATTTTTCACAGGATACTGAGTAGCCAACAGCTGCTGAGAGAGCCCTTAGGGTGTTTTTATCAGTCACTCCCCTTGGACACTGAAGTCCTGGGGAGATTTGTAGGACCAGGAGTTGGATTTGATGATCCTTATGTGTCCCTTGCAACTCAAACTGTTCTGTGATTCCTCCTCCACGCTCTTCAAACTCAAGCCTGCACCCTCAGGTGATGTCTCCTTGTACTGGTAAAGTCACAGTGGTTTGTTTCTGCTTTCCTTTGTGTTTTCCAAAGGTGTTAAGGGGCTCCTCTCTCCAGACAGAGGAGATGGAGCTAGGTGTGCTTTGGCAGTTACACCATGGTGTGGAGGTTGCAGGATGGCCACCCATGCCTGAGGCAGGCTTGGGCTAGGAGTACAACCTATTTCTTCAGGCTGCTAGAGATTTATTTTGCTGAGTGAGACTGGAATTGTTTGATTCCAGGTAATTTGCTCTAGGAGAGCTTTTTATGACTTCCTACTGTGCCATTAGGCTCAAAGCACCATCTGGAAATCAAGCTAGTGAGGACCTGTGTGCTCCCTGGTATTAGAGTGCAATTAGTGCAAGTGAAGGACATCCTCAGAGAGGATGCAAGGAGACTCCTTCCTGTGTCCTGGAGATCCAGTCATTCCCTGGGATGGGGACCTATGGCTTTGGGGACTACCAATGAGTGTGGTGAGCATCCAGTTGAAAGGGTGCTGTGGTGGTGGAGTCATCATCCCTGGAGGGGTTTAAGATGTTCTCCTGAAGGCCATGGTTTAGAGGCATGGTAGTGATAGGTAGATGGTTGGACTTGATGATCTTGGAGGTCTCTTCCAACCTTCATGATTCTGTGTTCAGCCTGCAGCCCAGCCCTGGAGGGCTCACTCCTGCTAGCACTGACCCTTGGAAGCTTGCTCTTCTCTGCTGGAGGTGTCAGGCTTGCAGAGAGCTGTTGGTGAGGAAGGAATGAAGGGAATGATGGCTGTTAGGTATCCCTTGTCTCTTCCCAACAAAGCCTGGTGGTGGAAGCTGTGGTTTCTAGCCTCTTTGAGGCAGGTTTATGAGCTGTAGCAAGCTCTTTGAAGAAGTCACCTGGTTGGTTGGGCTGTATGGATGCTACAATTCAGGGTGATATTTCAAGCACTGGGCCAGGCTGACCAGGGAAGTAGTGGAATCAGCATCCCTGGATGTGTTCAAAGAATGTGTAGATGATGTACTTGGGGACATGGTTTAGTGGAGAGCATGGTGGTGTTGGGTTCACAGGCAGACTTGATGATCTCAGAGGTCTTCTCCAACCATAATGATTCTAGCCCAACTATGTCCCTCCAGACTGACAGAGACAACCTCTGCCCTCTCATGTTTACTGATTCCTCAGCCTCAGTTTTCACCTCCTCCCAGCCCTGGCCCTGATATTATCAAGGATGCTCAGACCTGTAGGATTTACTGGGAAGGAACCAAAAATCTCCTGACGTGATCTGAAAACCCCAACCATTAGCTCAATGCTATAGAGCTCTGCAGCTGGGGAGGGGAAGCACAAAGAATGAGCAGAGAGCAAAGCTGTGATCTGAGCAGAGAGCAAGGGGCTCTGCAGGCATAACTTGGGCTGGGACACCCAAAGCAGCCTTTAATAGAGGGCACATATGGATGGAAGGGCCTGAGTGCCAATGCCATTCCTTAAATGTCAGCCTTAACTCAGCTCCTCTGAGCTAGAGGTTGCAGCATCTCCCCTGGGGATGCTGAGCTCTGCCAGGCACTGCCCAGTACTCAGCATCACCCAGCTGGGTGCCAGCTCAGCCTCCTTAACCTCCCCTCAAGTGCCCTGCTGCAGAAAGTGGGAGCTGTGCAGCTCCACCTTTCTCTTCCCAGCAGGAGAGCAGCTTGGCAGGGCTCTGACATTCCCTTGCTCTTTCAGTCCCTTCTCACAGAGCATTTCTAGGGGATGCTGAGCCACAGGAGGGCAGAGGCAGCTGCTGTGCCTTCATAAATAGGGAAAAGATGCAGTGTGGCCACCACTGAGCCTGAGCACACCCTCACCTCACCCAAACAAACAACCTCTGAGCGAGCCAGAGAGGGAAAAAATGCCAGTGTCAGATCTTCTCTGCCCTGTTACCCCCCCACCCAGAGCTAATGGCACCCCCAGAAGGGTTCCTCACCCAGCTGAACCCCAAGTGTTCAGTCTCCTCCCTGCTACTACTGTGGTTCCTCTCCAAAAGCCCAGCAGCATCTCTTCAGTCAGCTGATTTGCTGTCTGCCTGCATCCCTCACATCTGCTGGCTCTGGTGACGTCAAGCAGCTTTTATTGCTCCTCACTTTGGAAGCACAAAGGGGGAGGCAGCTGAGGGTGAGCTGGATGCTGCTCCTCCATCTCCATTTTCCATGGAAATGCTTACTCCAGTCCAGGCACTTCCAGCTGTGGTAAGCCACTGAAGGTTTTGAGGCTGTACAGGCATCCTTGTGAGGTTGTAAAGGACTTGTCGAGCTCTCATGACATGGGGCCATGAGAAGGAAGGAATCCCAGTGCAGCTCAGGTGTCCAAAAACCCTCTGGCACTGCTGGGTGCAGAGGGAGAACAGCTTCTCCTCCTGCACCTGGTGCCCTGCTGACAGCACTCACAGGATTTGGTGTGGCAAAGCCATCCCTTCCCTGAGAGCAGCTAGTCTTCCATAATTTCCTCTCCAGTTCCCTGCCACAAAGAGCAACACAGCAGGAATCAAGGAAAGAAAGTTACTTCTCTCTGTCTGGAGCAGAAAGACATACATGCAATGAAGAGAACTTTCTGTATCTGTGATTTCTAGTCCCATCCACTCATAAAGGCTCTCCCCTTGTCCCAAGCACCTTCTCAGGCTGCTGGTGGAAGATGTAAAGCACTTCCCTGTGTGCCCAGCTCCCAGGGGAGAGGAGTAAAGACTCCAGGGAAATTTGAGCAGTGCCTTCATCAATCCCACTGCTTCCAGCTACATCCACAGCTAGAGCTCAGGAGGCAGAATTACACCCTCTGCCCAGCCCAGGATGCTCTCTTCAAGGTATTACACCTGCCTCTGCCTCAGCCTTTCCAGAGTCCATCAGCAAGGAGTGCAAGAATCTCCTGCTTTAACTAACCAAACCACTCCAGGGATTATGTCTTTACATAACAAAGCTATTTGGTCTCATTTGTGACTTATCTTTATGTTTCATAAGCTGAGGTTACAGGAGGAAAATCTGTAATCTAGGGGGGGAGAAAGAGGGACAGCAGTCATTAATTGGTAAAACTGGAGAAGACTATTAGCAAAAGTTGTTGAGCCTGGAGAAGAGAAGGCTCCAGGGAGACCTTCTTGCAGCCTTCCAGGATTTCAAGGGTCCAGAAGAAAGATGAGGACAGAGTTTTTAGCAAGACCTGTTGGGACAGGATGAGGGGTGATGGTTTGAAACTAAAAGAGGAGATTTAGAACAGAGAGAAGGAAGAAATGTTTCACACTGAGGCTGGTGAGACACTGGCCCAGGTTGCCCAGAGAGGTGGGAGATGTCCCATCCCTGGAACCATCCCAGGTGAGGTTGTTTGGGTCTCTGGGCAACCTGCTCTAGTTGGAGATGTTCCTGCTGAGTGCAGGGGTTTGGACTAGAGGACCTGCAGATGTCCCTTCCAACCCAAACCACTCTATGATTCTGGGATCTGTGTTGCTCCCTCTAAATGGAATTCCTAATGGAATTCTAAAAGGGACCTGCTGTGGGAACTGAGACTATCCTCTTCAGTGTTTTCCTCACAAATTCAAAGGAGTCATGGCAAGAGAGACAGAGAGATGTTCAACTGGTACCTTTCTGCCTCCAAAACAAAGATCATCACTGGCCCAGGTTGCCCAGGGAGGTGGTTGAGTTCCCATCCTTGGAGGCATTCCAGGTGAGGCTTGCCAGGGCTCTGGGCAAGCTGCTCTAGTTGGGGATGTCCCTGCCCACTGCAGGGGGGTTGCACTAGATGAGCTCCAGAGGTCCCTTCCAACCCAAACCAGTATAGGATTCTATGATCTTGAGGTCATCCATACCTAGCCAAGAGATGCCAGCATGGTTTGTTGTCCCCAGTGCTGAGCCTGGGATGTGCTGGTGACCCTTGCTGTGCATTAGTGTTGGCATGTTGGCTTCTATTGCATTGCATGACCTGGTTAGCCTGCTCTCTCTGCTGTCATGGGGCAGGGAAAATGGAATTGCAGGGCTCAGAAATGGCCTTTGGAGTCACAGAGCAAGTGACAAGCAGGAGGGGGGATGTGGAGTGTCTGTGCCTAGGATAACCATCAGTGTCCTTCTTGTTTGCGTGACAGTTAGCACTTAATCACCAAGGAAAACAAAAGAGATTGGATCCACTCTGGGGTGCAGAAAGAATCAGATCTTTTCTCTTGCTGTGGTGCAAAACAATCCAGGTTGTCTGAGTGTGCTTCTGCCTGAGCAGAGTCCTGACTCCAGCATCCTTGCTCCCTCACACGGAGTAGAAAGCTGTTTGCCCTCCACATCAGTGATGGAGAATATGGGTGTGCAATGACATCTGAACTCTGCAATAAGCAATTCCACCTCTTATCCTGCACAGGAGAAGTTAACTGCACTTGTCATTGGTGTGGGCAAAGTGGTTCTGCCTCTGGAAGTTGGCTGATGGGGCTGGAGTTGTTTTTCCTCTGGAAGTTGGCTGGTGGGGCTGCTTCCTGTATTGGGGCACGAAGTATTTGCAGGCAGCTGTAAAAGGATTTAAAATGCTGATTTTTGACATGGGAAGTGACATACATGAAGAAGCCAATGTTGCAAAGGCTCTTGCCTTACTGACGGACCCGAGATAAAGTAGGAGAAGCAATGCAGTGAGTCCAAAAGCAGGTGAAGTGATTTGATGCAGAGCAGGCACATCTGCCCCTTGGATGCTCCTGAGAAGATCCCTGGGGAAGATTTAAGGGTCTTTCACTGTGGACTTACTAGTAGGAAGGGGATTATTTGGGGGTTTTAACTTCTCACTCCTCCTTTAGCAGCAGCCTGTCCCTTTACAGGTGGTACCCAGAGATTGCCTCCCCAGCCTTGTGTCTCAGCCAGGTTGGAGGTTTCCTACAAACATCTGTTGAAGGAATAACCATTGGGAAGAGGAAAAAGGGAGGCAGTGAGATATTCCCAATGTTAGCAGGCTCTGGGACTCCTGGGATGTGACAGCAATTCCCACATGGGACCCAGGCCCAGCAACAGGAGGATCCCTATCTGCTCACTGGGATATTGTTCTGCACCTTTGCCATGCACAGAATGTAGTTCCTTGCCTTTGAATAATGTCATCTTCCCCATCTTTAGTGATGGAGAAGGAAAAAAGGTGGATTTTAAGACCAGAACCCTCCCCAGGTAAATAAGGATGAGTGGGCAGAGCAGTGCTGATGTTCACTCAGCTAACTGGCAGAGCTGGGGTGGGGGGAGAAAAAGAACACCATGTAGAGCTCAGCAAGCCAGGGTAGGAAGCCTTAGGGAGCTTTAGAACTTGTTTCTGGACTCTGAAAGGAATAGAGGATATTTTATTGTGACTCTTGTTTTCTAGGGGGATATGTGCTGGTTTGTGCTGTGTGTGTTCTGGTTACAACTGTAACGCTAAGAGTCACTGTTTCTTGGGCAAACACTCTCATTTCCTAACAGGAACAGGCTTTCTGTAAAGTTCTTGCCTAGTCTTGCTACTGTAGGAAGCTCAGCTTCACCTCATAGTGAAGCCCAGCTCAGAAGTCCTCAGCTTCTATTTCTTACCCAAAGCTGATGTCCCCCATGGTGCTCCCCATGCCATGAGGAGCTGCTCCCAGCCAGGGCTGGCCAGTGTGGTATGGGGCTGGTGTGGTAAGTACAGGCACCTCTGGGCTGGTGGCTGCTGCAGATGAGCTCTTGGTTTACTCCACGAGGAGCACTCAGGTGGTTCTCCATGCTTGCGTGATGCAAACATCATTCCAAACGTTCTCTGCTTACAAAACACTTAATCATCTTTGCTTTCTTTTCCCCCTGACCGCCCTCTGCTTCCTTCTCTCCTCCCAAAAGGGCTTTGAATAGCCAAGGTACAAAACCTTGGCATTTTCTACATGGTCATGATTTTGACAGCACAAGTAGCCAAGGGGAGCAGTGCTCCAGGGCTCCCCTAGCAAGCCAGTACAAAACGGCTTAGCAAAAACCAGCATGCAGAGATGGGATTGAGCCAGATGACCAACATCTTGTGCAATCAAGAGTCAGTGTGGGTTTGTGTTTGTGCCTGCTCACAACGCTGGGGGCAGGAGGTGCCGGGGGTGGCACAGCCCTCGCGGGGTGTGCGCTAAGGCAAAGCGCGCGGCTCCGGTTCCGCTCCGATCGGATCTTACCTTCACCCACAGAGCCACTTGTATCCCAACAAAACAGTCCTCGGCAGCTAAAGGCTATCCATGACAAGGACAAAGCGCTGCGCTCCCTGACGCTGCCGGCAAGGGCGTGAAACGCAGTGGGAGAGGGGTGAAAAGCCCTCGGAGGTCTCCTGTCCCCCTCCCCTTCTCCCGCCCCTCTCGCCTTGCGCTCGCCGTAACCACTCTCGTGTGTGCCCCTAGCGGGTTTGGGAAGTGCTCTCCCAAGGAGCTGCCGCTGGGAAAAGCCGAGGAGCAGGTCCAGCGCACGCTCTGCCTTTGATAAGCTCTTGAGTCTCGGGTGTGCTTCGTCCTGCCGGCGCCTGCCCTCTGAGAGATGGCCACGGGAGCGGCTCCCAACGTCGCCAAGCCTCGGCGCAGCACAGCCTTGTCCTCGGCCGACTGACCTTATCTAGCCAAACAAAGGCCCCCAAAATGAGCGTTTGAGGCACCAATCCAATTTGGCAGGTATGAAGCTTCTCTTGAACCGAGAAAAAAAAAAAACAACCAACCAACAAAAAAAAAAACCCAACCATGAGTTGAGAGTTGAAAGCAGGAGGGGACATGACACTTGGTTGACTTTGCCGTGAGCTCTTTCCACCACTGTAAAACCCTGTGGTGGAGTTTGGAAGTCTCTAACTGGTCTGTTTTCTTCATTCCCCTTATTTCTCTCCTTTTTTCTGTGTCATTCTTTTGCATGACCTATAACCAAAGAGCTGACTTCTTGCTGTGTGTGCCTTTGAACCTGTGGCTCTTCTGCTGGCTAATGTTCTTCTAGAGGCATGAGCTAACATCAGTGGTAGCTGCTTGACATCTAGCCTGCTCCTTCTTAGATGCCCTTTTTTCCCTTTTATACTATTTCCTCTTCCTTTTTCACTTCTTCCTGCTCTCTGCCAGACACTTTCTGTTGAGCCATTTTCCAAGAGAACTAAAAAGAAAAGAATTTAAAACCTTAAAAGCCTGACAACCAACAAGACTAAACCAAATAACAAAACCAGGCAAAGGTCACGGCAAGGTCACTTCCAAAGTTATGTCACCTTGATGTCTGCTTCCAACTCCAGATTAATTCAAGGATCTACAGGTCCTTGGTTAATGTATCCAACCACTTGTGTGCCACACACGTTCCAGAAATCAATTAAAAAGACAATAAATGTTCCAACCAGGAATGAAACCGCTGTAGACAACCTGCATGAGCTACACCCACACAGGAATCTGATCCAAGGGCAGAAGTAACTCCTCATCCATGCATGGTGCATGATGATTCCTGTGAGCTGGGAGCCTGTAAATGATATTGCTATGCCAAATCCAAGCAGCTCTGCATAGTGAAATGCCCTTACCTTACTAACTGTGTGTAAACCTGGTAGGGATTGCATCTGTCTACACATCTGTTCTGCTGTATCGATCTCTATTGTGCGTATTGTAGCTTTTCATTTTGTTTTGTTGTTGTTGTTTTCCTCCTTTAGTTGTTTTAGATCTCCCTACATGTTGACCAGCCCTGAGTAGCTCTCTCTGGCCTGATGCCACCTCTCCTTTCTGTTGCAGAACCGCATGCACGAATCGCTGAAGCTGTTTGACAGCATCTGCAACAACAAATGGTTCACAGACACGTCTATCATCCTCTTTCTAAACAAGAAGGACATATTTGAGGAGAAAATTAAGAAATCTCCACTGACTCTCTGCTTTCCTGAGTATACAGGTAATGAGGAAGCTGGCTGTGCAGGAGCATGGAGCAGCTCCCATCAGAACTGAGGCTGTCATGTATCACAGGACACCAGGCTGCACATGGGGAGCTAGAGCTTCTCATTCATTCCCCTGCAACTTTTATTTCCATAAGTGGCCAAAGATCACCCCCACCATGTTTAGTGGTCCACTGAAAGTGTGAGGATGGCTTAAACCCAAGTTCTTTGCCAGCAAAGGGCCACCACCCCCCCCTTTGGTCTCTCTGCCCCAAGGGCAGTCGTGATGCTGAGCCAACCCTTGCAGGTGTGGGGCTGGCAACCTGCCCCCCAGACCCATGCCCTGCTTCCTACCAGTGCTCAGGAGCATCAACAGATCTCTCAGAAAGAAACAGTGAGCTTGACCATCACAAATGGGGAACTGGTCTCTGGGAGACCAACACCCAGGCTTTGTTAGGCTGTTCCTCAGCTGGAGCCCAGCTTTGCTGTGTCATAACCCAGGACATTCCCTGTGGGACATTGCTGGTCACAGCGAGGATCACTTTGTAGTTCCTGACCCTACCCTGCTGCCAGGCAGCCAGGGGCTGCAGGATCAGCCCACCAACCTCCAGCCAGCAGCTCCCAAGCTCCCACAGCTTGGTTGCTTCAGCTCAAGCTGGACACTTTTATGCCATTGGTTTAGGAGGTACCCAGTTTCTCTCTCAGGCTTACTAACATCAAGCATCTAGGCCTGGAAACACCTCCAGTTAAATGCAGACAGAAAACAAAAGAGCTTGATTTCTCCTGCACTGGCCACTCACACCTCTTAACCCATTGTGTAGACAGAGAAGAGCCACAGCAAACCATGCCCCAAGCTTGGCTGAAGAGAAGGAGGCCTTGGAGATCCCTTGTGAGTCCCTTCCAAGTCAGGACATCCTATGAGTCTATGATTCTATGATCAGAGCAGGGGCAGTGTGCAAGAAGCCCTGTCTGCTGCTGCCTGCCTGCTCTCTTGAGCATACATCACCCCTGCAAAGGCTACAGCTACACCCTGCTGCATCTCACCAGCTTCCACAAACCCTCATCACCATTCCCAGACAGCACAAAAATAAGCTTTTTCTCCTGATGAATTATTGAAGCTCACTGGAGACATCCTGAGGAAGTGAGCTGACAGCCAGGGAGGGAAGCAGAGCTTTTGGTCAGGAGATGGAACTGTGAACCCAGAGCACCAAGAGTGTCACATTTCTGGGCAGGCCAACAAATTATTCACCAGAGCTTCCTAGCTCTGAGCACTTGATTTTTTTTTCACCCTGAATAGGCAGAAGTGATCCATCATTGCTGCTTTGGGCTGAGTGACTGTGGAGCTGAAGCACTCCAGCTGAATTCAGAAGAACATCTGCAGGCTTCCTCTTTGGGGAAAGTTTGGCTGTTTGTCACTAGCAGCACATTTCAGCCATTTACTTGTCTGCTTGGTCCAGACAGAACCAACATATTCCTGACACGTTTGTCTGAAAAGATCCAGTCATGGGAATTTCACTTGAAAGCTCACAGGAAAGCCAACCCCAAGTATTTTCTGGTGGCTAATTCAATGGCTACTTGCCATCTTTGGGTGGCTTGTAGAGCAGCTCATCACCATCCTCTTCACAGCAACACTTCTATAGACTGCAAGATTTGTATCATGCCCTCTTCTTTTATTTTTTCCCCCCTTTTTCTCCCTGAAGCCAACCTGCACCTTTCATTCCTTTCTGATGGCATTCTGTGGACCTGGTTTTATGGCTCTTCCCTGAAGTCTCCCAGTAGCCCCACTCTGAAATAATACCCTCAGCTAGCCCTGAGGCAGAGAGACTAGAACAAGAAGGAATACCAGTTGAGCTAGGACTTTTCCTTCCCAAGCTATCCCAGCCCCAGAGAGGAGTTCAGACTTTAGTCCCAAGCACACACTTAGGCTTGCTTGCTCACCTCTGCTCTGCTGACCACAGAGAAAAAACCTGGGAAAAAAAAACCCTGGAGTGAAAAAGAATGATTTGATGAAAGCCTATAAATCAAACAAGCAGACTTTCAACAGCACAACTAGGTTCCACAAGATGTGTTTCATCAAATGGAGCTTCTGATGTCCATCAGTGCTGATGACAGAGTCCTTAGAAAACACATCCACAAGTGTGCTGGAGCATTGAGTTTCCATCCCCTTCCTTCCCTCATGCTTTTAACAAATCCATGATACTTTAGAAAGCTGCAGCAGAGCCCAAGGTGTGTTTTAAACCAAGCTGGCATCAGTCCTTCCCTGCTCTCCCAGTAGGAACTCACCATCTCAATCCTCATGCTTTTGACCAACCCATTTCCCTCTCATCCAATGCCCTCCTGCTTGGGCACAGGATGGGGAAATGTCCCCATGTTCTTCCCACAGCTCTTCATGCTCCCAGAAAAGAGTTTGCTTCCCTTACTTGAAGCATGTTCTCAAGTCTCATAGTCTCCATGAGCTTGTGTCTTCAACCAGCAATGCATGAACATGGTGCTGCCTTCAACCACAGCAAACCTCAAGGACAAGGAAGCTTCTCCATCAGATAACAGTAGTTCCCACCAGTTAAGCATCATGGAGAGGAGAGGGATGAAAGAGCAGCAGTGGTGTTACCCATATGGAGCTCTTCCAAGGCTCAGGAGCACTGGCAGTGGGAAGAACCCAGTGATGCTAGAGGGCTGCCAGAGAAACTGGGTCTGTGAGCTCTCAGCAGATGCCCAAGGAGAGCAAGATGTGTGAGCAATGTCCAGGCTGGCCAGAGGAGAACGGATCTGCTCTTCTGCATGACTGCTCTTGAGCTAGTGCAACACAAAACCTGCTGCTGAATAAGGTTTGGCACAGACATCAAAAGGAGAACCTCCTTGTGGGGGGTGATTTTTAGCTAGAGGGGCCTGGGATCTTAATTACCCAAAAAGAAGGGCATTTTGTATGTACTTTGGGGTTTCTTTTTCTTTGGGAGAGCCCAACTTTGGCCTGCAAAAGAGCCAAACATCTTCTCATGTCCCTTTCTCTTCAGGATGCAGGGAAAGGAGGGCACAGTTACAAAAGGCTGCCCTCAATTCCTGCAGATTTTAGTTCTATTTTTTTCCCATCCAAAGCTGAAAGTTTCATCCAAAAAAAAAAAGAATCTAAGTAAGGAAAAAATCTAAAAAAAGGGCAAACATCTAAAAAAAGGGAAAAATCTAAAAAAGGAAACAAATCTAAGCCAGGTCATGCATTGACTGCGTTCCTGGCAGGCTTTTTTTTCCCTCTTTATCATCACAGTGTGGAATTTCTTCTGGTTTTCCCATCCCAGCCTGTTCAACATTCAGCTCCCTTACCCATTTCATCTCTACAGACTATAAACAGCAATGCAGAATAAAACCAGAGTCCAACCAGAGCTGAGCTGACAGTCAGAGAGCATCCATCCTCCTCCCTTGCAGCATCCCCAGCCCAGCTGCCCATGCCCCTAGGCCAGGGTAGCTCAGCAGCACCCTGCTGATGGAGGATTTCGGGATGGCTTTAACCCTCCTCTTTCTCCTTTCACCCCAACTCTCTCCTAGGCCCCAGCTCTTTCACGGAGGCAGTGGCTTACATCCAAGCTCAGTATGAGAGCAAGAACAAGTCCCCCAACAAGGAGATCTACACACACATCACCTGTGCCACTGACACCAACAACATCCAGTTCGTCTTCGACGCTGTCACCGACGTCATCATCGCCAACAACCTGCGGGGATGTGGACTCTACTAAAGGCCTCTTCTCCTCCCCTTTCTTCCTCTCCTCCCACCCTCCTGGAGCCCACCAACAGCTCCTCTCTCTTCCTTGGCTTGTTTTCTTTTCCTCCTCAGAAGATGATGAGGAAGAAGCACACAAAAATCCCTCCTCTTGCCCTAGAAAACTTTGCAGCGAGCTCTGCTCTCTCCAGCCCCACTTTGGGGTGATTCAAGTTCTCCTCTCCCCAAGTCCCTTTGGGGTGATTTGAGTTCTGCTCTCCCCAGTCCCCCTTTGGGGTGATTTTTTTTTTTCTCCCCAGCCCCACTTTGGGGTGATTTGATTTTGAGGGTTATATTTTGAGGGTTCATTCCCCTCATCCTGCTCCTCCCTTCCAAGCCACAGCACTGAGAGGCAAGCTCACACCTCCCCCACAAAGGGCATTTCAGCTGCCAAAAAAAGACAAAAATACTTCAGTTTTAAACAGAAAAAAATCAAAGCCTTAAAATCCTGGTCAGCAACAGTGTAGGATGGAACTGAAACTTTTTTTTTCCCCCTTGGAATGAAGGGATATTTTTCCTTCTCCTGGTTATTTATGGGGTTGTTGGGGCTTCTTTAAACACTATTCCTTTGGGAAGTGAGGGTACCTTATGGCTCCAGTTCCTACCCCATAGCTGGAGGGGTTGGTGCTGAACTGAAGCAGCCACAACTTGGATTTGGGATGTTCTCCTTTTTTTCCAACCAGCTCTTTGAACAACTCAACAGCCATATCCAGTCCTGCTAGTGCCTGAGACAGTAACAAAACCTACTAAGGCTTAGCTAAAAGCATTTGTTAACAGTTTCACCTCAATTTTGCCCAAATTCAGGTTCAAATGAGTCTAGGTGGTTTCAGTCAGCCCTTTCTGGGTGACCCCTGGGGCTGAGCAGGGTGCTGGCAGCTAGGCTGGGGCCTCTGGATGGGCTGCAGGAGAAATACTTAGCTCTGACTTCTTGTAGGTTGGCTTTGACCTTCAGAGGGGTGCTTTGGGAAACCTTAGCATGCCTGGGGGACAGCAAGGTGTACAGGAGCCTTGCAGCTCTTTGTCACATCTCAGGCATCTAAATACCCTTAAGAAGCCTGACCTTGCACTCTAAGCCTCCTCAGAAGTAGGTAGCTTGCCTGTGGCATCTCCTCCCTGGGCATCCAAGAGAGACAGCTCCAGGTTTGGTGTATCTACAGTGAGAGGGATACTTTGTGTTGGCCTTGTAGAGGCAAGAGAGGGCTCAGGCAGCTGATCTGAGCCAAGCTGATGGAGTTGAAAGGAAATGTGCAAGGAAGAGAAGGAAGGCAGGAAGGAAGAGCAAGGGGAGAGGTGTGGAAAGGACAAGGGTAGCACCCAGCACAGCAAAACATGGGGACACGGAGAGGAGGACAACTGTGGTGGCCATCCATCTGCCATCATCAAGAGCTCTGGGTGCCATTGGGATGAAGGCAGAAGGGAGTGTGTGTGGAAGGTGGGCTGCCACCTCTGGAAGCAGGGAGGGACCTTTAGCAGTTCACCCACAAAGTTTGTTTGGTGTCTGGGTAGGACAGACAGCTCCAAGGTCCCACTGAGCCCTGGAGGCAGGGAAGCAACAACAAAGGGCAAGAGGGAATGGGAGCAAGTTGGATCACAGGAGGTTTAGCATTAACCTGAGGAGAAACTTGTTTGCAGTTCAGGTGCCAGAGCACTGGCCCAGGCTGCCCAGGAGCCTGTGGAGTCTCCTTGTCTGGAGCCATTGCAGAGCTGCCTGGACACATTGCTGTGTGAGCTGGTCTAGGTGATCCTGCTCTGGCAGGGGGGTTGCACTAGATGATCTTTCTAGGGCCCTTCCAACCCCTGACATACTGGGATTCTGATCCCTGCCTCTTTGCCTCTCCAAAGTCCATGACCTTCCAGCCCAGCCACAGGTTCAGCTGTCCTCTCTTGGGAGCCCAAGCTAGGGGTGTTTTCAGGTCTCAAGAGGTCTGAGGAGGTCTCCAGTGCCATGCCTGAGGAGGACAAGATCTCTCCTCTCACTGTGCCCATTTAAAGATGCTGTGAGAGAAGCTCAAAGCACAACAGCCCAAAGGCAAGGGGTCAGGGGAGTGTGGGAGGCAGAATCAGGAGCAGATGTGGTGGCACAGGATGGAAAGGACCATCAGGGGCAGGTTTGGGGGTGGACAGTCTGGGAGAGAAGTTGCAGAAGGGAGCAGGGCAGGTTAACAGGAGAGAAAGGCAGCAGGGAGCCAGAGGAGAGTCCTCAGCAGGTTGTGCTCTGCTAGGCCACTGCTCATGGGACATCCATGACATCTAGCCAGGGATGTGAGCAGGAGCAAGGAAGGGAAGTCTGCAGAGGAGATACAAGGTGTGCCTGGCAGCTGTGGCAGTAACCTGCTAAACAGCATTAAAAGATAACAGCTCTAGTGTTGAAGACCTTCTGCTGCTCTGCTGCCCACTAAGAGCCATCCCAGCAGGTCTCTGCCTCCCTTGCCCAAGGGAGTATCTCACCTTGGTCTTCACCATATCAACCTTTAAATAGCTCCAGCAACACCAGCTCTGCCCAAGAGCTGAGCAGCCAGCAGCACCAGGAGCCCCTCAGCCCACAGCCCACCTCCAGCCCTTGCTGAGTGTCCAAATGAGAGTGGAGAAGTGCAATGTCAGCTCCCTTTGGTACCTGAGGTGTATGGAGCTGCTAGAGCTAGAGCTGGGCACTCCCATTAAGCTTTGTCAGAAGGCTTGGAGCAGCAGCCCTGGGATTTTGGAGCTCCTCTGTTCCCACCCCTTGCTGTGGGTGACATTTTATCCAAGTGACTAAGTAGCAGATGCTGTTCCCAGGGAAGGGAACCCCAAGCCAAGGCTTCAGGAGCTCCCAGCATAAAGGAATCTTTTAGTGAAGGCAATTTAAAGGAACTCAAGCCCAAAGTCTGCTGGGTGCAGCCCAGTCCCTGGTGCCATACTCCAGGCTGGATTCAGATAAGCCATGCCTTGTCCAAAGCCCATCCTGCCCCAGCTGGTTCCTCAGCACATAGGTGACAACCAACAGCTGCTGCTGCTCCATGGGGAGAAAAAGAAGAGGAAATGTTGAGAGGCAGAGCCTTTTCTTTCCTTTTCTTTGGTGTATTGTACATGGAAAGCTTCCCTTCAGCTGCTGCTGCTGCTGCCATCCCTTCCCTCCCAGGAGTGTGCTGAGGAGTCAGTGCTTGGGAAATGAAATGCTTCCAGGGTTCAAGGCTACTCTTTCTCCTGCTTGATGGCCATGGATGGGGTTTTATCTCCAGCAGCATTGCTCCCAAGCCTTCCCTGACAGATGTGCCTCCTCCAGGCAACCCTGTGCTGCTTCTAAACACCAGAAATTGCCTAGGAAAAAAAAAACAACAAAACAGAAAGGCCTTGAAATACATTGCCTGCTTTCAAGAGCCACTTCTTCATAGCTCCTCGTGCTTTCCAACTGCAATGCTCCAAAGCCAAGACCCTGCAAGGCCCCTGGGGCTGTCTCCCCTGTGTGCTGTGATCACACAGCCTGCTTTAAAAGCACAGAACTCAAGCAGCTCTGCCCTTCAGAGCTAAGGTGGGGATTTGCCAAAGATGCCCTTTTTGGGGAGCTTTGTCATGGCTCAGCTCACTAGAGCAGCAGCAGCATCCAAGTGTTAACAAGTCACCAGACAGCAGTAAAAAGAGAGGAGCAAGCATCCCCCTCTCCTGCTACAGCATGAGGGCTCTGCTCTGGGGAGCCAGCACACAAAAGAAAATGCAAAGAGCTCCTCTGTTCGAACAACAATTCCAAGGAGACTGAGAAACTAGAAGAAGGAAAGCCTTGAGGGGAGGTTGCAGAGCACCCCTGCTCCTCCAGAGGATGCAGCAGCTGGGCTGGAGCCCTGAGCCAGCAACGTGCCCTTGGGGCCAAGAAGGCTAATGGCATCCTGGGGTGCAGCAAGAAGAGTGTGGCCAGCAGGGCCAGGGAGCTTCTCCTCCCCCTGTGCTCTGCCCTGGGGAGGCCACAGCTGGAGGATTGTGTTCAGTTCTGGGCTCCCCTGTTGGAGAGATAGGGAACTTCTGGAGAGGGCACAGAGAAGGGACACTGAAATGTTTAGGGGACTTGAACACCTCTCAGAGAGCTGGGGCTGGTTAGGCTGGAGAAGAGCAGCCTGAGGGGGATCTGATCAATGCTTATCAATACTTAAAGGGTAGGTGTCAGGAGGATGGGGCCAGGCTTTTTTTCACTGGTGAACTAGTGGCAATGGGCACAAACTAGCACTCAGGCAGTTCCATCTGAACATGAGGAGGGACTTTTTTTCCCAGCAGGAGCAGCAGGACTGCTCAGCCAAGCCATCTGGCCCCTCCAGCTGGCCCTGGCCTGGTCAGGCAGCTTCCCACCACTAGCAGCAGCCCAGAAATGCTTCCAACTACAGCTCTCAGGAGTTTGGATAAGAAGGAGCTTCTTGCCTCCAGCCAGCTTTCCTGGCTGTGCCTCCATGGAGGAGAGGGCATCCTCAGGAGGAAGCTGCTGTGCCTCCTCTGTAGGGATGGGTTTGTTGGAGAGGACACTAGGAGTATTCATGAGAGCAGCTTGGACCTTAACATGTTTCTGGTGGCTTTAATCTCTCATGGCATGAGCTCAGCACTTGCCTGCAAGGGAATGGATTCTGTTCTCAGGCCCAGGAATGCAATCTCTGAGAGGTCAGGATGGGACACAGCAGATGTCCTGGTGCCAGAACATCCCTGTGTGCCCAATCTCTGCTGTATCCAGCCCTGAGGAGCATCATGGAGTGAGCTTCAGCTCTCCAACCCTGCACCAGCAGCCTGTGCCAGGGCTCTGAGTACTATGTGGCCAAATAAAGTCTCCTGGAGGCAGGAGGAGTTGTTGAGTTCCTGGGAACAAGGCTGAGGGTTTGTCAGGTCGATTAGAGAAGCTTAGGACTGCTGTGTTTGTGTCTTTGTCATGAGCCAGGTTTGTCTTCAGGCTGATGACCAAAAAACTCTTTCCCAGGAGACTAAAATCACTTGTTAATGATCTCTGAGGTGAGCAGAGATGGTGCTGCTGAAGCCTGCTGAAGGTTCAGGAGCATCCTCCTGATCCACCCAAACCCATCACACACACTTGCATCTCCAACACATGCAGAGATGTGATCCAAGGGCCACAAAGGAAGGGACCACAGTCTTGCCACCCTAGAGAAACACTCCCAAAGCACCCCAAGACTTGAGCATTTCTGACCTCCTGTGAGGAGATAATTGATGCTGATAGGTGTAGACACATGAGCTCTAGGAGATGTCACCCTGAGAAGGTGGCTTATGGAAAAGGGACTTGTCACAGGAGCAGCAGCCTCTGAGGGCTTCACTGGTGCTGCCAACACGAGCTGGGGAGCATGAGCAAGCATCATCCTTTCCACACTGATGTGTGAGGAGGAGCTGCAGGCAGAGAGACAGGGCAGGGAGCTGTATTGGAGACAGGGCCAAGCCATCTTCCACCTGCCAGGGAGGGCAGCTCAGTTCTCCACTGGATGCAGCAGGCCATGGGAAGGAGAGACCTGGGGAGGAGGTGGAGGGCTGGGAGCCAGCCCCCTGCCCACTGCCCATCTCCCACCCAGGGCCTTGAGACCAAATCCTCACTGCCTTGGAGCCCAGAGCAACAGCTCCAAGTCTAAACCTCCTGCTCCAGGTGGGGAGAGGAGAGAGCAGGTGACCACAAGATGATTTTCAGCAGGGCCTGAGCCTCATGAGCTTTTTGCAGTGCTGGAGCAAGCTGGTGGCTCTGGGCAAGCAAAGAGCAGCCATTTCCCCCAGTCAACAGCCCAGGCCCTCAGTGAGCATCCTCAACCCTCCTCCTCCCACCTCCCTTTCCCCTTTTCAGCTCCACAAGGGAACAGTGACCATCAGCTCAGCCTTGGGCTCCTCAGCACATTGCATCCCAAAGGATCACCAGAGCCCCAGCAGCCTTTGCCTTCCTTTTGCTTACCCATTGAATCATTTCTCCTGCATGTTTGGATGGCCCCAAACTCTTCTTAACTGTAATTTTGTACCAAGAGTGACTGTCTGGTTGGTTTCCTAGAGCCTTAGTGATTGTCATAATTTATTGGCTGTTGGTAATGTATTTATTAGTTCTGAACTGTTAATAAAGTGCCAGCTCTTTTCTAGCGTGAGAGACTTTTTATTGTGTCTGCCTTGAGTGCCTCAAGCCCCTTAGCCACCCTCTGCCTGCTTCACACACACGTGCCCACGGCCTCAACCACCTGCCACAGCCTCACCTGCCTGGAAGGATGCAATTGGAAGAGGACATCACCAAAAGGGATTTCATTCCAAGCAAGGATTTGGTGGGAATATTTGTTTTCCACCCCCTTCTTTGTTTTTAAGCAGAACTTCACCATGGTTTCTGTTTGTTCCTTGGCTTCTTGAAATGCCTGCTCCCCTCCTGAAGCAGACCACCCATGCTAGGCCTCAGGAAGGTTGGAAGAGACCTTAAAGCTCATCAAGTCCAACCATCAACCTCTTGCCACCATGCTGCTGGTGTCCATCTGCCCTTTGGGCACTCATGGGGGGAGAAATGCTCTGCTGCACTCCTCTGCTTCCTGCAGGACTTTGGCTGTAGATCTATGAGAAAGTCTGCAGCTCTTTTTGTGTCTTTGGTGAGCCCAAAGGCAGAGGAGCCATTTGTGGCTATAGGGAATAAATGGGGCTTTCTGCTCCTTGCCAGCAGCACAGCACTCAGAGCATTTCTCCCTCTCTTGAACATCACTCTTGGACCAGTTTGTTCTTTCATGTTAACACCAAAGATCTTCCATCATTTGGGGCATGGAAAAAACAACTTGAAGAAAGCAAGAAACTCCTCCCTAAACCTCAAAGGAAAAGGAGCTGACTTCCATTCCCACACATCCCATCCTGCACATCAGAGGGATCCCACAGGCCAGCCTGGAGAACAACTCCTGGCTGAGAGGAGAAGGATTTACCATTGTGGATTCATGCTGGGGATTTTCCAAGAGCTCCTCCAGGATGTCACACAGCTTCTGTGCCAGTGTCCAGAGCACAGAAGTCACCAGGATTAGTCTCCCTGCACTGGGAATTGTCCTTTGCTTGGGAACATGATTTGTTTCAGCTACTTCTCCACCAAACCCCATCACTCCTTCCCTCAAATATATCTGGGACAACATAGGAAATGACCAAGGGAAAAAAAAAAACACCCAGATGCTGTTCAGGATGAAGATCTCAAGACCTGGCACTTTATGACAGCCACAAGTGCAGAGGAGTTACCTCCTTCTGGAGCTGTTTGTTTTCCCAATGAAGAAGGCTGATTTTTCTGGTAAGGATAAGGATCAAGTGATGTCCCCAAGCTCTGGAAGCTGCTTGGCATCCCTTACTACTCTTTGTCAAGGAACCCACTGTGTCATCTCCAAGCCTTTTCAAGAGGAGCTCAGACATCTGCTCAATTTTGCATGCAAAAAGCTGCAGCTGAAGTGTAGCTAATCAAGTGACTCACTAATAAAACATTCATGGAGAACTCCAAAATGTGTAATTGGGTCATCATTTCATCAGGAAAAACAACTCTGTGTGTTCTGGCAGATCCTTGGCAAGTCCAAAGCTCCCTCCTTCTGCAGCCTGGAGGGGGGATGTTTGCTGCAGGAGTAATTCCACCAGCTCCTGAGCACTTTTCCTGCCCACAGCAACTCTTGGCTGCTTTTAGCATCACAGAAGGCTTTTCCAAAGAGCTGGATGTGAGGGGCAGGCAGCTAAGCCAGGACTCGGGAGGGTTCAGTCCCCAAAAAGGGTTGCAGAAAGGGACATGGCACAGCCAGCATCTTCAGACTTCAACAAGTGCTGGTTTGGCACCAGAAGGTTTGCAAGTTGATGTCCCATTCCAGGTGAGGTCATTTGGGGCTCTGAGCAACCTGATCTAGTTGTTGGCTGTTGGGGAGTTGGACTAGATGATCTTGGAAGGTTCCTTCCAACCCAAACCCTTCCATGATTCAAGTTTGACTTGTCACCTCCATGAGAGAGGCACATGGACTGCCTCAAAGGTCTCCCAAAAGGTGAGTGTGGAGCAGTAGGGAAAGGCTTTCTGTTTCTTCTAAGAGCAAGGTAATGATGGAGAACATTTCTGAGAGCTCTATCTGACCTTCACACTAACAGCTAGTGCATTCTGCTGCCTGCACACACACTCTGCAGCTGCTTCAGGGAAGCTCTGCTTAGTGTGCCCTGGGACAGGATGATCTCACCATCTCCTCCTCCTTGTCCTTCTCTCCACATCTTCCTGGTCACTTCTGCAGCATGGGGAAAAAAAGGTTTCATAAAGGCTTTTGCCTACATCTGAAAGGACAATTAATTGAAGTTGCAGCTTTTAGGGATTTTGGCTTTGCTGATGCTCCTGTGAGAACTCTTCAAGGCTGCAAGTCCCTTCTGGAAGTTTAGGAGAGCTGGGAGAAGCACCTCCATTGGTCTCCTCCATGCAGCAGCCCTGGGGTTTCTCAGCAGCCACCTGACCAACACCATAGTGGTCTCAAAGATGGGCTGAAGGTTCTTTTTCCATCTGGGACCTGAGCTGCCCCAGCCTCTGAGCAAGCCCTCAGCAGTGGCCTTGCCACCACAGCCCCACTGAGCACAAGTGCCCTTCCAGGCAGCTCTGGAGGAACACACGACATGGCCAACACTCCTCCAGCAGCTGAGACACAGCAGGTGTGATGGGGACTGGATCTGCATGCCCTGAGGAGCTGCTGGCCCTTTCCCAACTCTTCAATTTATACAGGTGACCAGAAAATGAGAAGCTATTCCTTGAAGCTTCAGGTGTCAGCAGAGAAGCATCAGTTGGGAGGAAGAGAGCAACACCCTGTTGTCTCCACCTTTGTGACCATCTCACATTTACCACTGTCTGATTTTAAAGGGGTTTGTGGGTGTTTATTTTGCTTTGTAAACAGTTTAGCCCAGAGAAAGGTTCTCCTGTAACTCTTTGTCTCTGCTTCTCCCCTCTCCCCGTTGCAGAACCGCATGCACGAGTCTCTCATGCTCTTTGACTCCATCTGCAACAACAAATTCTTCATTGATACCTCCATCATTCTCTTCCTCAACAAGAAAGACCTATTTGCTGAGAAGATCAAGAAGTCACCTCTGACCATCTGCTTCCCTGAATACACAGGTATGTGTACCAAGGCCTGGCACAGCCCAGCCTGATATCCCCAACCATGCTCCCAGGGCTGGGGATGGCTGTGTGTTACACTCCAGAGGTGGAGAGGATAGGGCACAAGCACTGACTACCTTTGGGGTGTATGCTGCAGCTCCAGCACCCTGCTTGTGGTGTGAGGTTGAGTGAACAACCAGCTGATGGCACAGAGATAGCCAAGACCAGGGGAGATAAAGCCTTGTTGAGTCTGGCCACAGGGAACTGTGGAAAGGAGAAGAGTTAGTGAGAGCCAACTGTGTACAACCTGAGCTGTGCTGCTTGCTAGTGCTTCCTCAGAAGCTCCAGGAGCCAAGACATGTTATACTGTACTGTACATGGGGTGCACCCTTAGCTGCATCCCCCACTTGCACCCTCTCAGGAGAACCTTGGTGCAGGATCCTTGAGGAAGGATAAAACCCTTCTACAGAAGAAAGCTGTGAAAGAAAGACAAATTTTATGTGAAACCAAGAAAAAAAACTAAAGAAATTCAAGCAAGTAGAGTAAAAATAAGATATTCCCTCTGAATTCTCTCAGGGAAGAAGAAATCAGCATTTCCACTCCAGGTTTTTAGGCTTCCCTTTCCTGAAAGCAGCAGAACTTTTTAGCCCAGCTACCTGGTGGGACATCCTAAACTATGCCATGTGGAGCTGTACAGCACATCCTGGCTACCACCCCCAGGGATGGGAACAGCCTGGTAGCACCTACCAACCTCCCATCCCACCACTTACCTCCTGCATGGAGAAGAGGAGGAAGCAGCAAGCTGGAAAAGGAAAATAAATCTGGAGATAATAGGAGCATTCCCAAAGGAGATTTGAGGGAGGTAATTCAGGCTTTGTGGCTTGCCCATGAAGGGCCAGGCCCTGCCTCTCTCACCACTGTAAGCAGCTTATAGCAGCAGCGTGCATTTTGCAGCTCAAACATCTGGCCTTTCTCCAGCCAGCCTTCCAAAAGCAAACCTCTCTGCTTGGCTAAGAGAGCAAATACCATCAGCATATCTACATACAGGCAGCTCATATCCCACCACCAACACCACTACTACCCTTAACCCAGCCCAGAACCTCAAGTGAGACCCTCAGGCAGCCCAGGTGACATGCAGAAAAAGCTCATCCTCATTGAGAATGCACAGCTAGCACTTGTAGGTGATGCTGGAGTAACTACCAACCCTTCTCCTGCCTAACTGACTGGGGGGCCAGTAGGCCCCCCAGCCTTTCTACCCCCCCCTTCCAAGCAGGGTGCACCCATGGGGAACTCACCGGTGATGCCAAGAGGAGTCTCCTGTCTTCCTCCCTCAGCCCGGTTGGGCACAGCTGGAGCTGTTTCCCTTCCTGTGGCAGAAATAGGACAGTGGGTGGGAGGGCAAAGAGCCACACCTGGGGAGGGGAGGGGTCTGCAATTGAGCCCAGGTGCTCTGGGATTTGTGGGAAAGGAGAGGTGGGGCAGAGGAGGGTGATAAGGTGGGAGAGGGGGCAGTAGAATCCATCTCTGGAGGTATTCCAAACCTAACTGGACCC
>VWZO01009241.1:0-34213 GCA_013396975.1 Bucco capensis | reverse complement strand
TGCTAACCCCTAACAGTCTGGGATTCTGTGATTCTATAAATTCAGCCTGATTCAAGTGTGAAAGCCTTGTGGAATTCAGGCCGAGAAGAAAGAACTTCAGAATTGCCTGGGATTTTTCAGTAAGTACTTTTCTAGGGTCAGTAACATCTTGCAGTGCCATGAGAATTTGGTTTTGTTTGTGAATTTCCCACAGAGGCTATGTTTGCTCTAAGCAGCTTAAAGCACTACACTTAGTAACTGAGGGTGCTTCAGAAGCTGAGCTCATTTCTGAGAGTGCTCAGTTCCATGGGTGTGACTCACTAGATTAGAGCTTTCAGAGAAGAAGTCTTTGTATCTGCTTTTCAAGAAGTAACTCCATAACTGCATCACACTGACTTGTGCAGGGGAATTGCAGATTGTTGTCAATTTTGTGTATAATCCAGTCCTCTTCCTTTTACATGTGTGCCAGTGGTGGGCAGAAAGGAAAGTTAACTCATCTTCCACCATCCTTTTTGATGTCCTGGTTTGCAAGGCTCATCTCCCTCCTCCCTTCCATCCCTCCCTCTCTGTCCCTCAGTTTTAGTGTCCTAAATTAATGCAAGATACTGTTCTGCTTTTGTTTCATCTAAGTTTTTATAACCATGCCCTACATACAAGCAGCTTGCTTTAAAAGTCCATTTGGAAATGTCTGTTCTGTAGTGAGGGCATCACAGCTAATTGTTAGAGCAAGGGCTGCCCTGCATCCAGCCTCCCTTCAGAGGCTCTGTAATGTCCCCACAGCAATTAGCAACCAAACAAAAGAAGGTACATGGTGATCTTGTTCTTGCTTAGTGTGGAGGTAAGGCTCTCTTCCTCTAAGTCACCAGCTACACCCTCCCTCTTCTGCAGGTGCTTTTGATGTGGAACAAGTAACAAAATTTTCCATACATCAGTAGAATATGAGGAATAACATTCTGAAAGCTGTCAGTTACAATCTGCTCTTCTTTCTTTAGAGTAACTTTAAGGAATACCTTGCCTACATGAATATATATATGTGAGGCTAAATTTACTCTAAGATAGTGAGGTAATAGGAATTATTATCATAATTGTGGTTTCGTAGTGTGAATATTACTTCATCTTTGCATCTGTAAACATCTGCAGCAAAACATATACAATTAGTAAAACTACTGGGCTATTGAGTAGCTAATTCATTTGTCATTACCAGTTTTGTCATTACCAGTTCTCAAACACTTGACCTTAGTTGGGAAACTGGTGGCTTTTTCAATTGTCTTTTAATGGTTACCAGAAGAAGCATTCATATGATTGTATTATAGTTCCCCCTTCAGAAAAACCCCACTGCCTTTGTCAAACCTTTTTAGATACACAGGACTACTATTTTTCATTACTCAGTGCAGTACTTTTCAGAAGTAGAACAATGAGGTGAGATGTTTAAGGATAAGTCTTTTCAGAAAAGTGGCCCCAAAGAAGAACAATGTGTGCCTCTTATGTGAGGCTTGTCACATACACATGGCAGGGTGGGTGTTGGGTGCTTCCTTTGTGCTCCTTCTTAGGAGTGACATACAGACCACAGCAACTGCACATTGGTCAACAGCCTGCTCCCAGCTGCCAGGGAGTCCTCTTTGCCCCTAAAGGAAACGAAAGCTTCAGGCATACGATGGCAGAAGGCTAGAGAAACCTCTCAGGAAATAAAAATGCAAGGAGGTTGCTGCCCCAAGGATATTTCAGTAGATTCACTGCTTGTTCATTGCATAAACTGATTTGTTAGTGAGGGGGTTTTTTGTTTGGTTTTGGTTTTGAGTTGGGTTTTTTTTTCTCCTCTAAAGATTACAAGCAAGAATAAGCCTTCAACATTTGATACAATGCAAAGCCCATTCCATGCTGGAGAGTGGACTAAGTCCTTGCTTTCCATTGACTTTGGTAAAATCTTACAGATCTAAAATATGCAAAGACAAAAGCAGCAAGTGTCATTTCAGACAGCATGCATTTTGCAGCTCAAACATCTGATCTTTCTCCAGCCAGCCTTCCAAAAAGCAAACCTCTCTGCTTGGCCAAGAGAGCAACCTGTGCCAGTGCCTAACCACTCTCTGGGTAAAGAACTTCCTCATAATCTCCAATCTAAATTTCCCCTCCTTCAGTTTATAACCATTCCCCCTTGTCCTATCACAGTCTGACCACTTAAAAAGTCTCTCCCCTTCTGTCTTATAATCTCCCTTTAGGTACTGGAAAACTGCTATAAGATCCCCTCGAAGCCTTCTCTTTTCCAGGCTGAACAATCCCAACTGTCTCAGCCTGTCTTTATAGGGGAGGTTCTCCAGTCCTTTAATCATCTTTGTGGCCTCCTCTGGGCTCGCTCCAACAGCTCCACATCTTTTTTACGCTGAGGANACTACCCTTAGCCCATCCCCAAACCTCACTGGAGATCCTCACCCAGCCCAGGTGGCATGCAGAAGGACTCATCCTCATTGAGGACACACAGCTAGCACCCACAGGTGACGTTGAAGTGGCCATCAACCCTCCTCCTGCCTAGCTGGCTGGGGTCCACCAGGGCCCCAGCCTTTCTCCCCGCTTTCCAAGCAGGGTGCACCATGGGGAAACTCACCGGTGATGCCAAGAGAAGCCTCTTGCCTCCCTCAGCCCAGCTGGACACAGCTGGAGCTGCTCCCCTTCCTGGGGACATAAAGGGCAGTGGGTGGGAGGGCAAAGAGCCACACCTGGGCAGGGGAGGTGGCTGCAACTGAGCCCAGGTGCTCTGGGATTTGGGGGAAAAGTGCAAGGCAATGGGCTGGGAAAGAGGAGGTGAGGGCAGAGGAGTGGGATGAGGTGGGAGAGGGGTCAGTGAGGCTCATCTCTGGGGATATTCCAAACCTGACTGGACCTCGTCCTGAGCAACCTGCTCTAGGTTCAACTGCTCTGGCAGGGGGGTTGGACTAGATGATCTCCAGAGGTCTCTGCCAAGCCCTAACAGTCTGGGATTCTGTGAGGTGAAGCTGCTTGATTTGTGAGATATTATTTCAGGGGGAAAAAAAAGTCACTCACTGTAATTGGTAGCTGTCATCCCATCACAGGATATTTACACACTCCTTTTTCCAAGGGCTCCTTTGTTACATGACAGGGAATCTGCCGAATTCAGGGAGAGTCAATAAACATCACCTAGTGCTCTGCAGACCTGCACTGAGAGAGTTACCACACTAACATCAATCCCCACATTCCTTATCCTGATACTTCCTTACAAAATACAACCAGAGCTTCATTTGGAACAGTAACAGAGAAAAAGAAGAATGTAGGAAGTGAACTAGGTATGATTCAAAACAGACATGAAATGCAGTTAGCAGCACAGAGCATAGAAAATCCTTCCATTAATATTTTGTCCACTTTCTTTGCTTTTTTTTTCAGTGCCTTCTGCTGGTGGTTTTGCTAGTGTCTTGCTCAGTGTTGGTGTTGTAGTAGAGCTTCATTTTCAGTTGAGGGTGCCAAGTTTTCAATGACCACACAAGAATCTTTACTCTCAACCATTTTAAATTTGAGATTGGTCTTCAGTGCTACCCTTTTTCACATTGAAGTCTAGACCTTAATTTTGATCTTTGAGGGAACCAACTGAAACCAAAAGATCTACTCTAAATTTATCAAATAACAATGCAAAAAAAATGCTCCAGCAGAGCTCAGAGGAGAAGTAATGTGTGGCCTCAGACCCTAGATGCAATTTTGGGGAACACCAGCACAGCTCTGTAGCTAGAATGTAGGTAGCACCTAACCTCCAATGCTTCAAGCATAAATATGCTTATTTTAGTATAAAACTCACACTAAATTCAGCTGGAGCAAAACCTAGATGAGAGTGAGTACTTCTGAAAGCTCCACTCCTTTTTTTCATTGAACAGAAAAAACATTGCCTGTTTTCTGGTGTAATGATGTTAGCACACAACTACCCTGTGGAAGGAATCAAACATAGCTGATGGTTGGAAAAAATGCACTTATTCCTGTGATTTACATTTCAGATTTCCTGCCATTGTTTTCATTCTGAGCTCTGAGCAGCTTTGATATTTTCCAGAGCAGTGATATTTTTATGAAGTGAGAGAGGAGGAAGTGTTTTGCTTGGAGGCTGGTGGAGCAGTGGCCCAGGCTGCCCAGGGAGCTGCTGGAGTCTCCATGTCTGGAGAGATTCCAAAGCCAACTGGAGCCCATCCTGTGCAAGCTGCTCTAGGTTCTCCTGCTCTGGCAGGGGGTTGCACTAGATGATCTCCAGAGGTCCCTGCCAACCCCTAACAGTCTGGGATTCTGTGATTCTGTGGTAGTAATAGCAGCTCTTAAATAGCTTAGCAAGTCCTTTATGAATAAAGTTCTATTTTAATTACTCTTCTATATTTAGGGATAGCTCATCCTTTCTTCCAGGTCTTCAGTAGCTCTGCTCTACGCTGTGCTGTGTGCATTTTAGTTCAAGTTGCTTTCTACTGCTACAAGCAAGTAATGTTCAGGAAGGGCATGGCATGATGAGCAGATGACAGCTCAGAAATGGCACAAGAATTCCATTACTAACACAGTATTTCATGCTATTGAGAGGGGAGAAAAGTCAGGAAGCCACAGGAAAACGATTTTGATAAGCTGTGTTAAGAGGAGAGGGATATTTCACTTAAGCCATGGATGGAATTTAAACCCTTTCATTTGTCCACTTCTTCCCAAAATCCCAGTAACCATTAATTGTCAATCAAGGAAATTCCATCACGAGTAAGCTGAGTTCCAAAAACTTGCTTGAGCATACTTTGTAACAGCAATAACTGAAGTTTATATTCTCTGAGGAACTTATTCTCTAAACTTTCATGTGACTTTTTCTTGCATTCAGAAGCAGCTTCAGTCTAAGCTCTAGGTTCACCACTTCTGCATTCCCCTTTGACTTGCTTCCCAGCAAAAACTAGAACTGGATGTTCAGTGTCTGAACTGATCCACATAAGGTTTTAGTTAAGCCATATAATGCAGCAATAGCTAAATATTTTGAAGTTGGTTTTTTGGGGCAGAATATTATATTGGAGTTGGAGTCAAACCTCCTTCTCCATTGGTGTATAGAAAATGGATTTAAATGTTTCATTGAAAACAGGAAAACTCCACAATTAGAAGTCCAAACCCAAATTCTGATAGCACTATAACCAGAACTAACCCTCTAGTTTATGCAAGTCACAAATTAAAATGGTTCCCAGTGTCTTCTAAGGTATCTGTAAAGAAACATGTTCCTCTTTGGACATTACTGCCCTTCAGTGAAAGAGATCTGCCTCCATCCTCTACTCATCTCCCTTGCACTACATGTAGATGCTGTTGCTGTCCCTCTTCTAAGCTAGGAGGGGATGCATAAGCAGCTTTCATTTAATATTTTGTTTTCTTCATTTTAGATAGGTCCAGGAATATTCCTGAATGTGACTTAGAGGTTTGGGGTTCTGATTTTGTTTCCCTTTTTCAGAGGAAGTAACCATTCTGAATCTCCATGTACAGTATGCTTTCTATGTTGTTGCTGGGGGTGTTTTTATCCTCTTTCTATATGAGTCTATTTTTGGCCACTGCCCTGTGTTCCAGGGCTATTGGGACTTTGTTCTGACGTGGCTCTTCTCTGTGGAGTCTTCTATTCAATGAGTTTGCAGTTGGGTTGATAGTGCTGGAGCTCTGCTCTGTGCTGGGCTGTTATGAACTACCCAGTGGGAAGCAGGGAAAAGCAGAAATTCAAGATGTTTGGAGGCCACATCTAAATTTGCTGTGCCTCACTGTGGTCCTGTTGACTTCTTCCAGGGGGCATCTTTTTTTTCCTTGTTGTTCCCTCAACTCATATTGGTCTTGGCCCAGGCTGCCCAGGGAGGTGCTGGAGTCACAATCCCTGCAGGGGTTTAAGAAACATTGAGATGCTCTCCCTAGGGCCATGGGTTAGTGGTATGGGAGTGCTAGGGATGGTTGGACTTGATGAGCTTAGAGGTCTCTTCCAACCTTAATGATTCTGTGATTCTGTATACAGCAATATTCCACCAGATTTGTGGTGACAAATCCTTGCTAACAGGCAGCTGGCATCATGCTGCCTATTACTCCTTGATGGGGCAAAGATATTTGTCCTATTTCATAGGTGCATAATTCAATAGGAAGATGCAAATTGTAGCTTCAAGAGGTGGGCTTCTAAAATATTCAGTTTCTCAACTGAGTAACAGCTGCCTGTGCTTTTTTGCTCTCAGAAGGAAATAGCACTGCTGTTAGTTATTTATTTTACAGTCATTAGCTGAGAGCTGGTGGATAATTTCAGAGTGCCTGTGTCAAGGGGATGTCATCTTAGCTGTTCCCTGAGCTTTCTCAAGCTGGCATCCTTCCTGGGTGGAGTCGTCCCAGGAGAAAGGGCTTGACACCTGGGAGATTTCTCCTGTAATTAGGAGTTGGTGTAGGCACAGAGGGTCNATGAGTTTAATGCTGCCTCTGCTGTGGGCACAGTTATGGCACCAGGGGCCACAGGAGACCACAAGGGATTTTCAGACTGTGCCTGAGAGGGTCATAGAATCAGCCTGGAATGGAACTGTGCTCACTTCTGCAGAGCATTTAGTGTGCTCAGACTGTGAGCCAGGAAGAGACATGCAAGAAAGGAAACTCAGGGTGAGGTGCAGACAGGTTAGTGCTGCCTCTGCACTGTCCTGCAGAGTACCTGTGGGGTGCTGTGGGCTGCCTGTGGGGCACTGTGCTTCTTTCCCAGGCAAGGATTGCCAAGCTAGACCTTGAGGTCACAAATCACAGCACTGGAACAGGTCACACAGTCCTCGCCCAGGCTGCCCAGGGAGCTGCTGGAGTCTCCATGTCTGGAGAGATTCCAAAGGCAACTGGAGCCCATCCTGTGCAAGCTGCTCTAGGTTCTTCTGCTCTGGCAGGGGGGTTGGACTAGATGATCTCCAGAGGTCCCTTCCAAACCCTAACAGCCTGTGACTCTGTGATGTGTGGGTCCCTGCTGCAAAGCCTGGTTATGACAGGACAGGACTGCAAGGCACTGCTGTTTTATAAGCAGCTACAGATGGCTACAAACAACTCACTTGGCTTTTTAGTCTTCCTTCAAGGGAGTCATTATACTGCTGCCAGGCCTGGGGGTGCTACATTAAGATATATAAAGCATGTTGGATGCTTATAGTTCTCTGCACTAGCTCTAGGAAATTCTACTAGTGTTATCCAGTTTTGGTTGTATGTTTAAATGAGTATTTTGGAGAAGAGGAGGCTCAGGGGAGACCTTACCCCTCTCTCTACAACTCCCTGACAGGAGGTTGGAGTGAGCTGGGGGTAGGTCTCTTCTGCAGGGTTACCAGGGAGAGGACAAGGAAATGGCCTCAAGTTGCAGCAGGGGAGGTTTAGATTGGATGTCAGGAGGAATTTCTTTACTGAAAGGGTTGTTAAGTCTTGTCCCAGGCTGCCCAGGAGGTGCTGGATTCACCATCCCTGCAGGGGTTTAAGAAACACTTAGATGTTCTACTTAAGGCCATGGGTGAGTGGTATGGGAGTGCTAGGTATGGTTGGACTTGATGAGCTTAGAGGTCTCTTCCAACCTCAATGATTCTGTGAGTATGACTTTTAGAGTGGCATACCTGGTTTTGCATGTGCAGTCATGCAACAGCAATTTAGTTGTCAGACTGTCTTGGGTTTAGCTCCAAATGTGACTGAAGAGTGCTACTGAAGGAGCACTGACAGTGGCTGTGATTTTATGGTTATTTATTTTTAACTAGAGCCACTTGTTAAAACTCCAAACATAAAGGAGACTAGGCAAATGTGAAATATGTGTTATGCTTTGTTCAATTCTTAATCACTGATTCGTATAATCCTTCCTGACACAGATTTTCAGCTAAAAACATAAAACAGGGATTAAAAAAAAATTGAGGTGGAGCTTTGGTTATAATTTCTTTTCTTTTCTCCACTTACAGAAACAGAAAGAAAGTCTGTGCAGTGAAATAGATAATCCTGAAATATCTTCTCTTCCATTAGTATGAAATATGCTATCTTAAAGTGGAGTAACAGAAGGTGTATATAACATATATAACAATGTAACATAACTATGGGAGAAGGTGACTTAAGCAATAAAAAAAGGAGGTCATTAGCTGGCAGAACAAGCAACAGCACAGTTATTAGTCTGGAACTAATAAAATCAGTGTTTGCCTTTTGCTTTTTCTACATAAAGCAATCAATGTATTCTAGTGAGTCCTTTGGACAAGGAAAAGTCCTTCTGACTCCCAGTTTGGGATGTTCAGATGCAGCTAACTTTGCTGGGACGCAGAAATACTTCCTTATAAAGGATCTATCTATTTGACAGCCTCTGGTTTGCTTGTGGTTTAATGAGGGTGCTGTGTTGGTAAAGGAGTCTGTTAGTACTGCCTGTGGTCACATTCATTTCAAATGGCTCAAGCAATGCAATGCAGTGAGCAAAATGTACAAATCAATGCTATAAAAAGGATTTGTTGTGCCTGTGTTGAGCAGCTGATGTTTCTGTTGCCTGTAAAACTGAGATCTAGCACAGAGTGCAATGATGTGTGAGAGGATCTATACTAACCACAGCTAGTTGTTGTTTTTCTTTTCTTGACTTGATTTCTTTTCAGCACCAATCAGGGATGCATCTGTGTTTTCTGCAAAGACAATGCTTTCAAGGGGATGTTTTCAGTTGTAATTTAATATTTCAGACAGAACAGATTTAGCTCAGGCGAAAGCAACAGATGAATGTGACATTTCAGTAACAGTTGCTATTAGACAGTAGTGAAATAACTCATTTTACATGGTTTAAAAGTGAACAGAGTTGTAAAATTATTTTATGTATTCAAGGACACTGAACTCAATTGGTTTGCATTATGTTTGTACCTTGCCTTTGGATTCAAATCTCCTCTTTTCACATATGGCAAGGCTAGGTACCCATTTTCTTTTCCTTTCTTCTCTGTTTTCCCTGCAATGAATAACCAATGGACTTTTCAGCTGAAAGACAGGCAATTCTGATAAAATTTTATCTTTTGATTTTGCAGACTCTGATAGTTCAATTTCCAAAGCTGCCAGATAGGGTCTTTTTCACTTCTGTCTATAAAGGAGAATATTTCAGCCTTAGCTTTTGCTCTTGAAAAGCATCTGTCCATCTCATGACTGACATATGTATCAAATTCAATTTCTCAGAACCACAGAATCATTAAGGTTGGCAGAGACCTCTAAGCTCATCAAGTCCAACCATACCTAGCACTGCCATATCACTAACCCATGGCCCTAAGGAGAGCAGCTCAATGTTTCTTAAACCCCTGCAGGGATGGTGACTCCAGCACCTCCCTGGGCAGCCTGGGACAACACTTAACAGTCCTTTCAGTGAGGAAATTCATTCTGACATCCAAACTGATCCTCCCCTGCTGCAACTTGAGGCCATTTCCTCTTGTCCTCATTTGTAATGGCTTGTTTATTTGTTTTACTAATTATTAAGATTGAAGCACTTCCCTGCTCCATCCACGTCACTTAGTGATCAGTGCACACAGTTCAAGTCCATATGTCTGTGGATATTGTCTTCATATCACCTGACAGGTTAATGAAAAGCATCACAAAGAGAGATTTTGAGATATGAAAGCAGAAAGTGCTTTTCTCATATATTTTCCTTCCTTTTTTAACACTTCCCTAAGGTTTCTAATTTGATTTTAATATTTTTTAAAAGCTCCAGTATTACAGATCATTAGTAACCTGCTCTAGGTTCTCCTGCTCTGGCAGGGTGGTTGGACTAGATGATCTCCAGAGGTCCCTGCCAACCCCTAACATTCTGGGATTCTGTGAGGTGGATTAACAAAGTCAGATCTGAATCTTTTATGAGCAACAAAACCTGGCAAATACTTAGATTACGAGAGCAGTGACTAAAAAGTGTTTTGCTCAGCAGTTCATACAAACCATGGGAATGCAAAGGAGATACAATGTTATTCACACTATCAGAAAGGGAGGTGCTTTTAGAGTTTCTAGTTCTTTCTTCCCTGAGCCTGGGGGATACCAACACATATTTTGTCCCAGCAAAGGAAAACTGCTTACATCTCTATTTGCTTAAATGTCTGTGTAAAAGATCCTTTACATTTCATTCTCTTTTACATTTGTAATAATTTCAAGTACTTTTTATAGCTTTGGGAAGTGGTGGGCTGGAAGCTGTTATACAAACCCAGGAATGAAGGCTAGAGGCAAAAAATCTGAGGCAAAGTAGGCAAGTGAGAAAAATCCAAACAGGAGTTCAAAGTGGTCCTTATTTCAGCTATTCCCTGCATGCTGAAGAAGCTTCAAATAGATTTTTCTGTTGAGATCTAGAGCAAATAGACAGTCTGAAGTTGAGATTGTCACCATTAACCTACACTTTTCCTGCTTATCACAGGTGATATTTACAGACTTAAAGTTGTTGAAACATGTTNTTAGAGGTCTCTTCCAACCTGTGTGATTCTGTGATTCTATGTCCATCTTCTGTACAGATTTTTAAATGTGTAGGAGAAATGGGCACAGAAGACAAAGCTACAAGACTATCTGATTTTTCACAAACCTAACTCAGCTTGCACACAAACCTGTCCTCAAAGCAACATGATTTTGCCTTTGCTTTATGACTGTTTTAAAGCTTACTGTCTTTCCTTCCTGTAATAATATGTTGTGTCAAGCTTTGGGAACATTAGGTTGCCTGACATGTTGTTGGTACTTTCTTTTTGACATATTATCCCATGAGGCAAATGAGCAATCTGCACTGGCATATTCCCTGGTGGCTTTCTAGTGGTGTAATTCATTCACAACTTAAATCCCTTGGCATGCTGTACTGGAGAGAAGTAGTTAGATGGAGCAGGTGTGCCAAAGGGCTGAGTGAAGTCATGAAGGCAAAATGATGAGTGAAAACGTGGAGATACAAGGAGTAGCTTTGTTTGTAATTGTAGTCAGTTGTAAGCACCATGCGCAGGAACAGGTTGTATCCTGTAGTAAAGGCAGTCAAGTTTGACCAGTGCCTGAAACCTGCAGTAACCCAGCCTGTGCACAGAACCACAGAATCACAAAGGCTGGAAGAGACTTCTAAGCTCGTCCAGTCCAACCATACCTAGCACTCCCATACCACTAACCCATGGCCCTAAGGAGAGCAGCTCAATGTTTCTTAAACCCCTCCAGGGATGGTGACTCCAGCACCTCCCTGGGCAGCCTGGGACAAGACTTAACAGTCCTTTCAGTGAGGAAATTCCTCCTGACATCAAATCTAAACCTCCCCTGCTGCAACTTGAAGCCATTTCCTCTTGTCCTCTCCCTGGTAACCCTGGAGAAGAAACCTACCCCTAGCTCACTCCACCCTCCTGTCAGGGAGTTTTAGAGAGCTAAGGTATGTATGGCTAGGCTTCGCGAACGAAGCTCCAGGGAGGGCTCCACCCACGCTCCTCCTCAGCGCCTTTTCCAAGCGCTGATAAAAAGAGGATAGCAGATAGCACCCTCGAGCCTGCACTATGGATTTTTTTTAGGTGAGACACAGCATGCGCAGAGTTGGACCCACCCTTTAGTCCTAAGGTTCATCTGCCAGGGCCTAGCAAGCTTGGACGCTGGCAGCCAAGTCCTTAGGACAGAGGTTTAACCTCTTAGATGGAAGGCCTTCCAGGGCTAAATGAGCTCCATCTGCCCGGGTTTGGAATCAGAGTTGTCCTTCTCCTAGGATGTCTGCCAGAAGGCTAATGAGCTCATCCTACCCATCCAAGGATTCTAGGAACATGGGTATCGCTCCCCACACTTTCCTGTGGGCAATGAGTTTAATGCTCCCTCAGCTGTGGGCACAGTTATGGCACCAGGGGCCACAGGAGACCACAAGGGATTTTCAGACTGTGCCTGAGAAAGCTAAGGTATTATAGGAAAAAAATCTAGTCTGTTCTTGTATTCAGCAGTGCAAAAACAAAAATACAAAGATGATGGTTCAGCATAATTATTACTTGAAGTATTGCACCCCACCTTGTGCTTTTCTTGCTCTTTATTTCTCACCCTGCCTGCCCATGTTTGGTTTGGCTATTGTGCACCCACAGCATTGTGGCAGCACTGGCTATTGGAGGCCAGGCAGTGAATTTCCTTGCCTCCTGGTGCTAATCACCTTAAGCTGAGCTACATCTGTTTGGTGGCAGCTCACACACAGATCCTGCCTATGGGAATACACACTGGAATTCTCAGCTGGGGAGTATCAGCCAAAGGATTCTTTGGCAGTTCCCTGATGCTCATCTTTCCCTGATTAAGCCATCACACACTGTTGTGTATTGTCTCCAGCCCAATAGCATAAAAATACTTCTTTCAGGAAGGCAATTTGAGCTGATGAAATAGTTAAGATGTGAAGGACAGTTTGAGGAAGAATCATTTTAACACACATAAATAAATCCAGAGTTGGGCATGGTTCCCTAGTCTTGATTACTCTTTTGTTAGATAACTTTTCTGATCCAGAGATCTCCAGCATGTGAAAGCTCTCTGAGAAGACAGCATAGGTACTAAAGCTATAGAAAGATCACAGAATCATTCAGGTTGGCTGAGACCTCTAAGCTCATCAAGCCCAACCATACGTAGCACTACCATACCACTAACCCATGGCTCTCCCTAAGGAGAGCATCTAAATGTTGATATGCCCAAGACAATGAGACAGTTAATGAAACACAAAAGGAGCATCTTTTCCATCATTAAACTATCCATGAACCATGAAGCAATGAGCCAAATATTTGTACTGCAGTTTAATACGATGCTATTTATCCTCTACATGTTTATGACAGGAATCTTTTCACACCAGTGGCTTCTCTCTACATGAAGTAACTGGTTAAAAGCTGTGATCCAGAATCATTTCTCAATGACTGTGCAGTCTCCTGAGTGACTTTTACAATGTGTTGAGAAACTGCCACTGCAGACCTTTGTATGTTACTGACACTGTGATATCTTTAGTACACTCAGCAGAATGTATCAGAGTATTACTTACTAATTACTGTATATTAAAGTCTTGACTCATATTCCTGAACGACTGTAGACTACTGTCAGTAGACTTTGTTCCAGCTGAACAGGAGGAGGAAGTGTTTTGCTTGGAGGCTGGTGGAGCAGTGGCCCAGGCTGCCCAGGGAGCTGCTGGAGTCTCCATGTCTGGAGAGATTCCAAAGGCAACTGGAGCCCATCCTGTGCAAGCTGCTCTAGGTTCTCCTGCTCTGGCAGTGGGGTTGGACTAGATGATCTCCAGAGGTCCCTGCCAACCCCTAACAGCCTGTGATTCTCTGATTTTGTAATTGTATCTCTATACTGGCAACCCACTGTCCTATTATTACCTTCAGGCATACAGCATTGTGCCATGCTGTAACAGAGCTGCTCTCAGGGTGTAGTAGGTAGGTGATAAGGATCAGACTGCCTAAAAGTTCATTTTCCCATCTTCTCCTTTATGTGTTTTGTTTAAGCATCCAGCCCTCTCTCCAGCTTTTTTCCCAAACTGACCTCCAATCTCTTGACCTCTTCCTCAGCAGAGAAGGGTCTAGTTTGGCAAAATGAGTTGAGATCTTTTGTTTTAGAGAATGTGTGACCAATCCTTCTCTATTCCATCATTCAAAGCAAGTCCCAGAGCATCCAAGGGTCCAGTGTTGGAAATGAGATCATTTGAGGGATGCATGATGAACACAATAGATGAGTCCCCAGGTGGTACAGGCATTGACACACCAGTTGCTTACAGTGCAGTAGTAGTTGTGAGCCCATGAAAGGAAAAGGGAAAGGGCAGAACTTCTGTATGGGGGAATATCATTCCTGCAATGGTGCCTCCTGCTCTTCACAGAATCACCAAGGCTGGAAAAGACCCCCAGGATCATCAGGTCCTTCCTACCCCTGCAAGGCAGTCAGCTGTGAGACCAGCAAGAGCTGTTTTGATGGTGGAAATGGGGCTTGCTGTCCTGCTTAGGATTGGACAATGGTGATGAGTTTGGCATCAGAAAATCCAGAGTAAGCACAGTCATCCTCCAGTGACAAGCTGGAGAATTCAGTACCATTACTAATCNCTCGAGGGTGCTATCTGCTATCCTCTTTTTATCAGCGCTTGGAAAAGGCGCTGAGGAGGAGTGTGGGTGGAGCCCTCCCTGGAGCTTCGTTCGCCAAGCCTAGCCATACATACATTAATCCCATTGGCAACTCTTGTGGGCCCAGGCTGCTCTTTGCCTCATGAACGTGAAAAAGAGATGGTTCAGAGTCCTTTCCTACTTGAGCAGGCACTAGTTGATTTGGAGACATTGCATGAAATGATATAGACAGCAGAAACACCACAAAACTAAGCCAGGCCTTAATTCAGCATCTATTGCTGCTGTTGTTGCAAGGCACCTCAGAACTCCTGATGGTCACTCATAACACTCATTTCTTCATAGAGAAAATATGGATGTCAGCATCTACTGAAGTTAGTTTAAGTGTGGTTTGTTATTACAACACCTAGTAATTCCCACCTGATGATGGACCTGAGGTGCAGCATGCAGGCAGTTTCCTTTGTACTTGAACTTTTGATCTTGGAATACAGAAAAAGGTGGTTTTTGAGGAGAACCACTGCTTTTGATGAGTCCAAGTATCCAGTTGCTGAATTCTTTCCAGATATACTTTGATATCTTCACTGAAATGAACTTCAATAGGTACTGTCATATACATTTTTATTGGTTTCCTTGGTTTGTGATCAGTTTTATTTATTACTGACTGCCTTGGAACCCTATGCTGAAGTGTTTTCTTTGGGAAAACGGGCTTTTTGGTTGACTTTATTGCTTTTAAAACAAACAAAAACTCCCCAAACCAAAAGCCTTCCCCATCACCACAGACTGGATTTCAGGGGCAGATTTTCAAGGAACACAATGTTTTTGGCATGCTTCTCTCTGTACATTGTGGCTGATGAACAGTTTGTCACCCTGTGGATCTTCTTTTACCACATCCATGCCCCAGAAACAAACTGGCTTCCTTGAAATTGTCTTTTTACCCTGGCCTTTACAGGAGGGAGTAAAGTATTTGGAGGTTGTGATGAGGCATTGGGAGTGAAGTTGTGAGGCAGTGCTTGCTAGGGATCACGGTAAAGCACTCGTTTCCTTTTCTGTCTTTCTCTCTTGTTTTATTGAGTCTGAAAGAGTTTCTGGGTCTTTGTGAGCTCTGCATCTTCTGTGTTTCCTAGCCTGTGAACTCTTCCTTACCTTGTGGTTTTGGGGAGCCTTCCTCTGAGTGTTGCAAGAGCCTTCTGCATGCCTGGAATGGCACTGAGCCCCTGTACAAGAGACTCTGTTAGGCTCTACCCACTATTCCCTTGTGGCAACACTGTCTTTTGTTTGTGTCCTTTGTCTTCCTGCTTCAGAGATCTGCTTCACCCATGTGGTGAAGAGCATCTTCCATTGGAGTTTGTGTCTTGTTTTTGTAGATGTCCAAAGGAATATCTGTATTCTCTCTGATGTCTGGCAGCTGGGCTTCTCTGCTGGTTTATTTTGCCTTCAGGCTGAAAAAATTGCAGTATCCCTTTCCTTATCTAGGACACTAATGTCCACTTGTGCTGATAACCTAGGCAAAGAAGGGACATTTCCAAAGCACAGTGACATCTTAAAGCTTATAGTCAATGTAATCCTTGGGCAGCAGAGGTAGAAAATCTGGCCAGCAGAGCCAGCGTTGCAAAGACAAAGCCCCTGTCACTGACTTCAGAGCTGTTTGTGCTGGCAGACACCTCCACAGAGTGCCACAGGGGACAAGTGCCAATCAGAGGCTGACCTGACTCCAAGGATTGCTATTCCTTTCCTTGCAGAAGGTCAGTGTTTGGCTGTCAGGACTGAAACTGGACTCAAACACATGGCTGCCCTGGACCGCACTGGTAGAGGATGCTTTATAGTCTAAACCATGTCTGATATATTTTCTGGAAGAAATCTCTCTCAAGATATTGCCTCAAATAGTTTTCAGCCTAGATTTCTCCCTTTAGATGTCCTTGGTACCTTCATAATCTTTCTTTTGGGGAACTGTTTGATAGCAGCCCCCAGGCTGCCTGTGTTCCTGTCCCACTGATGGCAGCTCTTGTTCAAAGGACATTTGTAGCAGCTATAACAATTCTGTGTGGGGAGCAGAAGCCTTTGAAATAGATTTATTTGTGGTGAACTGTCAGGAAGGAGTATTAAAGAAACAGTTGTCCTGTATTTAGGATATTGTTAGCATTTTACATAATTTAAGCAGTTGGGAAGTCATGTTTATCTTCTATGACTGCTTCTTACTGTGGCAAGTCTTGTAGCAGAGCTCTGAAGGGAGTGGAAAGATTTCATAGCAACCCACCTGACTTGGGCAACACTGAGTTCTGTGAAAAGGAGGTGATTTGAGGGGATTAGGTTGTGTTCATACATCCCTAAAAGTATTAGAGAACAGAAGCAAACAAACATATTCATTTAAAGATGGATCCCTTTTTCCCCTCCCTCCTCCTTTCTTTGCTATTTCTGCCCTCACAGCGCTGCAGGGGAAGTGAAGATTGTCATGGTTCAGAGGCTGTGCAGTGCTTTTGAAAGCTGCAGGTGAAATTAGGAAGGCAGAAGGAGTCCCAGGAATTTCAGTGAAGGATGATTTTGGCTAGAATTAAGAGCAAACATCACTGAGCATAAAAGGACTGGACAGATTCTGAGATGTAGCTTGCGTGCTCTGCAGAGCCTGTCCAGGAGTCTGGCATCCTAGGGCCCTCAGCTATGTGTTGTCACTCAGGATGCTAAAGGGATTGATCTAAGGACTGATAGGCAAACTCTTGCCATTTTATAATCATTTTCTAATAATGAGGAAAAAAAGTTACCACCTTGTTGATTTATTGCCAGTCCTGCAGATAAAATCTGGTTGTCCAAGGCTTTTTTGCTTCTTGGAGAACTTGTGCTTGCCAAGGAAAATATTGGCAGCTTCTTTTTTTCTCTTTCAGAGAGAGCCTTTGAACAAGCTTCCTGATCATAGGTTGTTTTTGGAAGTACATTTCAGTTGACTTGAACTTGGAGTAATGGGTTTAAAGAGAAAACTGGGAGTATTGCTACAAGCTTGTGCACTGTAGAAGGAGCAGCAGCTAACAGGGAGCAAAATGTGTTGGGTTTTTTTCCTCTTATTATGCAGAGCATAGTTATCATCTCTTGCACATCAAGAACCAGCTGGGCTAATGCCCAGTTTTGCCCCAGCCTTCAGGTATATAAGTGGCATAAGAAAGGACTAGAGGATAAATGTAGGATAGAGAAATCACCAGAAGGTTACTGAGTTCANTTGGCCCCAAGGGCACATTTCTGGCTCATGCTCCTCCTGCTGCCCACCCAGACACCCAGGCCTTGTTCCACTCAGCTGCTTTCCAGCAGATCAGCCCCTAACCTGTCCTGGTACAGTTAAACTTGCACTGGTACAGGTTAGGCTGAACTTCCTTTCTGGAGGCCTTTTGTCTCTCTTGGGAAGCCTTCAAACTGCAGCTCCAACTTGGACATCTTTAGCAGGATGAATTCTGGAGGAATCCAGCTTTTTACTAGGGCAGGATATCAGTGCTGAGCTGCTGAGGTACACACACTCAGCCAGCTTGCCTATTTCACTCTCCATTTGGATAATAAAGCTCTTGAAATGGTTATCGATTCTTTTGTCAATTTTATAATAAAATTGTTGCTTGTTTAACTAAAATTAAAACTTTGACTTTTGACAGTAAAAAAAATAAATCCATTTTCTCTACCAATGCTTTAGCACTAATTATATTCAGTTTTCAGAAATAGAGTCAGGTTTCAAATATCTATATTTTCTTTTCTTCAGTCACCAGGTTCAGCAAGTTGCACATAAAAAATGGAAACACTCTCAGCTTCTAGTGCTTCTCCTTTGACACTCTTGTTCCTCTCTGTGAACCAACAAAAACTGCAGTCAGTTTGTTGTGTGCTCCTTAGTTTAACAGGGTCAAAAGCTTCTGAATAGCTGAAGCTGTGGGTTGCCATCCCTCCATTACCTCCTTTTGCCCTGGCATCCACCAGGTGACTCTGAAGCCCCTCAGGAGTGCTGCTCAGTTCCTCATCCATTGCTGCTCCTTCTCTCTCCATGTGTTCAGAGAGGGTCAAGAGGAGGCTTTATAAATTAATGAAAACATCATTGGCAAGGGGGGAATTTTCTCAGCAAAATCACAGCCCTAGCAAGGATGGGTGCTTCTTCACTGCACTCTGGGCTGGTTCCATAGGAGGGGAAGCAAGTCCAGAACCTGTTGTCTAGCTCTCTATGACTGGACCTGACCAGTGCAGGGTATAAATGAGTCTGATTTCTTCCCCTCTTCCCTCAGGTGATATCTCCCAAGGGATCATAGCAACAACTGCTGCACACATAGAGATGGTTTTTGACCTATTGACTCTAGAGGTGCTTGATATTGTTTCCCTCTGGTCAAGTGTTGTTCTTGGTGAAGTGGAGAATCAGAATATTAGATTGATGGGGAACATTTTAAACTTTATCCTTTAAAGCCTTTATCCTTTAAAAATAGATTTAGCTTGATCTCCGTTTGATAGATGTTTGTGAAATAAAAGATCTATCTTACCTGCTTTTATCCTTTGTCAAAGTAGGATTATTCTTTGTTATTTGCTAATGCTTTATTAAATGGATTGTGTTCATCTATATATTTGAACTCAGATAATTTCTTTCCCAGAGTTCTTTCCTTTTGTTAGTGTTTGGCAGCTGTGAACAGATTAAATATATTTAGTGCAGCAAATAATAAAATAGGAATGGCAGCAGTGTAGCTTAGCATCATGAGCACTAATAAAGATAACAAGTCTGTTAGCTCACAGTAATTCTTAGACAATAAGTGGAATTAAATGTGGCACAATGCGGAGGAATTTAATGGTTGGAAAGAGATTAGTCTGCCTAGTTTATCACTATCTGGTTTTACTGTTAGAATCCTGTCTGATTCTGTCTCCTTGAGCACCTTCTTTTCTACATGGATATTTGATTTTGTCCTCTCCTCATCAACCTTTTGTTTGCTTGTTTCTTTGGTTTTTGTTTGTTTGGGGTTGTGTTGCCTTTTTCTTTTTAACATGAACGAACTTTTCAATCACTTCTGGGGACATCTCCTCCAAAACTGCTCCCATTCAACAGCATGGAGAAGCTTCAGACTGCGTATCACACAATCACAGAACCACACAAGGGTTGGAAGAGACCTCTAAGCTCATCAAGTCCAACCATCCCTAGCACTGCCATACCACTAACCCATGGCCCTAAGGAGAGCAGCTCAATGTCTCTTAAACCCCTGCAGGGATGGTGACTCCAGCACCTCCCTGGGCAGCCTGGGACAAGACTTAATAACCCTTTCAGTGAAGAAATTCCTCCTGACATCCAATCTAAACCTCCCCTGCTGCAACTTGAGGCCATTTCCTCTTGTCCTCTCACTGCTAACCCTGGAGAAGAGACCTACCCCCAGCTTACTGCAACCTCCTGTCAGGGAGTTGCAGAGAGAGCTAAGGTCTGCCCTGAGCCTCCTCTTCTTCACACTAACCAAGCCCAGTGCCCTCAGCTGCTCCTCAGCACACTTGTGCTCCTTGATATTGCAAGTGTTGTATCAGCAAAGTCCCACGGATTAAGACATTCATTCTGTGCATACAGCAGCATATAACAAAATCTCAGATTCTCAATAAAAAATAGTGCTACACATGTGTCTCCAAGCCATAACTTCCATGTGCTGAGTGTCTTTGGGACTGACATTGGGGAATCTGAGATATCTGGGCCTGTTTAGTCTGGAAAAGAGGAGACTGAGGGGAGACCTCATTGCTCTCTAGAACTACCTGAGGGGAGGTTGTAGGGAGGCAGGAATTGGTCTGTTCTCCCTGGTAGAGAGTGAAAGAACAAGGGGAGATGGATTGAAACTGCGCCAGGGGAGGTTCAGGTTAGACATTAGGAGGAATTTCTTTACTGCAAGGGTTGTCAGCCATTGGAACAGGCTGCCCAGGGAGGTGGTGGAGTCACCGTCCCTGGAGGTGTTTAAGAGACAGCTGGATGTTGTGTTGGGGAGCATCATTTAGTGGGGTGATAGGGCTAGGAAAAAGGCTGGACTCGATGATCTTCAAGGTCTCTTCCAGCTGGAACTGTTCTATGATTCTATGATTCTATGAAAGCATCACCCAAATGTGCTCGATGAGTGTATGTGTTCCAAGATGCTTTCTCCAGATGCTTTACTGCATGCAAGACAAACTTGCTTTCTGTGTCTGGGTATTCTCAGTATTATTTTTTCATCAGAGTGAGCCCTTTTGATTCAAAATGTAGTAGGTGATGAGGAGAAGTTCAAATCCTCACTTCTGAAGAGCTGTTACTAGAGCATACCCATGCAGGATGATCCTCAAATCTGGGGAGGAGTTCCTCTTAGTAACTTATGACTCCTTTGAGTTATATCCCAAATCCCATCAGTGCTTGAGAAACTTTCAATTTAGCACTGTTTGTGCATCTAATTAATGTTGTTACTCTCTCAGATGACTTATTAACTTGTCAATTGAAGCTGGAATTAGCACTGTTGTCTATACTTATCCTGCTCTTGCAGGGGAGTTGGACTAGATGATCTCCAGAGGTCCCTTCCAAGCCCTAACATCCTGTGATTCTGTGATTTTTTTTTACTGTCTGACCTAGACTACCACTTTTTCTTTAAAAAAAATATTTTCAGCAATGACATGCAAACTCTTTTTCACTTTTTTTTTTTTTCATGAAATCATTTTTCTGACTTTCTCTGTGGTGATACAATCAGGACCTTGGAGGGCATTTCTGATGAAAAACTAGAATGATGATGATGCAAATTCTGAAACACTATAAAATTCATGGACAAAGTTATGGAAAAATGCAAAGGAGATAAATCCAAATGATAAGGGCATTGTAAAGTTTGATGAGGTTGATGATTGCTTTAGGATGGAAACAGATTGGGAGCCTGAGTTTTGCCCTGGGTGAAGTATGGGCTACTCTTGACCCCGACTTTAGTATGCTTTAGAAATACCTACAACAGTGCTCCTTCTTCTCACCCCTCAGACTTCTCTACCTGCTGGAGCACAAAATCTCCTCTCTTGAAAAACTTCTCTTCCTTAGACAGGATGCAGTGACTGTCTCCCAGTTGTGGTTTGCTCTTTCTTCTCAGAAGATGACCAGAAAGAATAGCCTATTGCTGGTGCTTTTGCACTNCTGGTAGAGAGTGATAGGACAAGGGGAAATGGATGGAAATTGCCCCAGGGGAGGTTCAGGCTAGACATTAGGAGGAATTTCTTTGCTGCAAGGGTTGTCAGCCATTGGAACAGGCTGCCCAGGGAGGTGCTTGAGTCCCCATCCCTGGAGGGGTTTAAGAGACATCTGGATGTTGTGTTGGGGAGCATCATTTAGTGGGGTGATAGGGCTAGGAAAAAGGCTGGACTCGATGATCTTCAAGGTCTCTTCCAGCTGGAACTGTTCTATGATTCTATGATTCTATGATTTAGTCAAATTTCAGCCTTTTGTTGCATTTTTTTGCACAGCTGTATTTCTACAGCATTACTTTGTCACATCAAGTTATTTCTTGCAGAGCTCTGATGAGCACTGTTCTCCTGCTTGAGTAGCTCCTGCATGCCTGCTTGAGCAGAGGATGTTTCTCAGTGGGCATGCAGTCAACTGTAGAAACATCTCCTGATTTCATGCTATAACACATGATGATAAATAAATAAGGAACAAACACACAAGGAATATTTTGGTTTATAGTTAAGGTTGTTCAGTGTTTTTCCGAGGCTACTTCTTTTCCCTATCCACATACATTAAGTTGCTTTTTGTAGAACTTGCTCTGAAAAATGTATCATTTTTCCAAGGCATGCTCACCAGAAGATGCAACAAATGAATTCTGAGCTCTTCTATACAGTAAGTATGAATTACACAATCACAAAGGCTGGAAGAGACCTCTAAGCTCATCAAGTCCAACCATCCCTAGCACTCCCATGCCACTAACCCATGGCCCTAAGGAGAGCATCTCAATGTTTCTTAAACCCCTGCAGGGATGGTGACTCCAGCACCTCCCTGGGCAGCCTGGGACAAGACTTAACAACCCTTTCAGGGAAGAAATTCCTCTTTATATCTAATTTAAGCCTCCCCTGCTGCAGCTTGAAGCCATTTCCTCTCATCCTGTCACTGTTAACCCTGGAGCAGCATAGTAGCTGCATCATTTTAGCACTATGTCCATTCCAATTCATTTGTCATGAAAGTAACAGGTATGGGTACAAAAATATGCTCAGGATGCTAGAAGTTAACTTGGTCATGTCCTTTAATATGGCACTGCATGATATCAAGTTGCACCAGGGGATGTTTAGATTGGATGTCAGGAGGAATTTCTTTACTGGAAGTGTTAAGTCTTGTTCCAGGCTGCCCAGGGAGGTGCTGGAGTCACCATCCCTGCAGGGGTTTAAGAAACATTGAGATGCTCTCTTTAGGGCCATGGTTTAGTGGCATGGGAGTGCTAGGTATGGTTGGACTTGATGAGCTTAGAGGTCTCTTCCAACATTAATGATTCTGTGATGTTCCCAAGTGTCCCAAAGTGAGGAGTCTTTGCACAGCTCTCTTCAAGAGATGTTGTGGTGATGTATTCTTCATGCAAACTAAGTTTTGATGTACCCAAGTTCTCATTCCAGCCTCCCTTGGAAACCTTCCTGTAAATTTAAATGATAGACAGCATACCCTGGGAGATAGTTCAGAAGGAGCTGTGAATGTAAACACTATTTCAGAACTGTAAACACTCTTCCATCACTGTCCTGATGGTGCTGCACAGAGAGGTAAAGCCACCTTCTATGAATATTAGTTGGTCATTGGTGTATCAAGTCTAGGCACCTGTAAGGATCCTCTGCCAAAGCAAACTACACTGAGAATTCATGCTCAGTTGCTTATCTCCACTGAACTTCTAGCCTTTTTAAACTCATCATTTTCCTTCCTTCTTCCTCCTTGCATTAGAAATCTTACTTTCACCTTGTCTCTAAATGCCTGAATCTCCATGGGGCTGTATCAACACAGATTTTGTCTGGATTTGCCCCTCTTTTACCAAGCAGTCCACCTAGTACCTGTCTTTGTCTTCAGCTAACACTTCATGGACTCATTGATGAATCACAGAATCACAAAGGTTGGAAGAGACCTCTTAAGATCATCGAGTCCAACCCTACCTAGCACTACCATACCACTAAGTAAAGCACCAATCCAAGATGGTTTCTTAAAGGAATAAGGTTGAGATGTCTTCTTTTTTCGGTTAAAATGCAGTGAAGTATCAATTAAGATGCTTTACCAAGTTGAATTGTGATGTATATAAACAGTTTCCTTTGTCAGCTACCAAATGTTCAATCATCTCAGTGCATGGAACAGTATTTCTCTGATAAAATACATTTTCCATGGTATCATGCTGAGTTGCCTAATTAAATTCCTAGCTTCTGATTCTCTACTAATTAAATCCAATATAAACTTCTAATCTTTTCTTCTTTTTCTGGCTGGTTGCTTTGCTGGGATTGGTGGTGCATGAACTGACATGCAATCAATCCATTTGCCCTCTTCAAATATGGGCAGAGCATTTAGAACCAGAATTCCCCCACCAATTCCCATTTGCACTGAAAAGGAACATAGCTGTCAGAGATCCATCTTGGGCAGCTCTTGCAAGACAAAAGAATCCTTGTTCAGTTCTTTTCTGCAGTACCAAAAACCTGTCAGCTCTTAGGAGAGGTTTTCATGATGATCACTGTTCCCTACAGGACTTTGATACTGTAAAATAGTGCAAACCAGAGAAGATGTGGTTCTGGCCTGGAGGGTTTGACTCTCTACATGACTTGTCAGTCCCTGATACTCACACATCCTCTGTGTCTCATACCTACAGATGCTTTTCTTGTCTATGGGAAGAAAATGTGCAGTTACATTTCTCTGTCTCATGAGATAAAAAGGAGCCTGCCAATGGAAGTCTCCTGCCCCTGAAGTGAATGGCATAGGGAGCCCTCTTTTGAAAAGCTGAGATGATCTCCATGGCTTGGTGACCTGAGAAAATGGTCTGGTGCTTTAGTATTCTGTAGTCTACTGAACAGCATAGTTGCCAGAGTTGTTAGCTGCTTTCTGTGCCACTGGAGTTGGGATGACATGGGCTCCCAGTTTCTCCCTAGCTACTAGTCCAGAGGGACTCAGGAGCCCATTGGGAGCATGTCACACAATCACAGAATCATTAAGGCTGGAAGAGACCTCTAAGCTCATCAAGTCCAACCATACCTAGCACTCCCATGCCACTAACCCATGGCCCTAAGGAGAGCATCTCAATGTTTCTTAAACCCCCCCAGGGATGGTGACTCCAGCACCTCCCTGGGCAGCCTGGGACAACACTTAACAACCCTTTCAGGGAAGAAATTCCCTCTTATATCCAATCTAAACCTCCCCTGCTGCAACTTGAGGCCGTGTCTATTTTATTCCTAGAGGAAAGCAGGCTTCTAATGCATTTATTATCTGCTTAATGGGGTGTGACAGGTTGCATCCATTTTGCAGTTGTGATTGCTGAGAGAAGGAGTTCTTTCAAGTAATTACTGCTAAGCTTTGTGTCTATGTGTGGAGTTTGGCACCAGGTACTCCATCCAAGGATTGGTCTGACATACATTCCAGAAACCAGTTGAAAATTTGGATCCAAAGTGAGCCCAATATCAGCTTTAAAATGTATCATCAGCTTTAATATTGTGTCTAATGTAAAAGCAGAATTCACTAGCCAACAAGCAATAGGCATGGTAATTAGCTTTCCAGGTGGTGAACTGTTAGCAGATCCAACACTGCATGAGATCTTCAAAGTAGCTCTAATTGAATTGATAAAGTGAACATTTCCTCAAATAAATGGATACAAAAGCACTAACCACATAGAGTATCCATAATCATTTCTGTTTCAATTAATCAGGACAATATCTTATGGCCAGCTTTAAGGATGGAACTGTGTTTGAGGTCATTTTTACTTCTAGGAACTCTGAAGCCAGGAACATTGGGTCCAGCAGCTCCTCATCTCTGAGCTTTTGGGTGTTTATTGACTTTGAAAAACTGAAAGAGGAGGAGCATGGAGGAAGGGCAGAGGCTTGTGTACCAAACAGTGTCACCTTGAGACAAGGGTGCCAATTTTATGGCCTTTAGTCTATGGCTCCTTGATCTCTGTGAAAAGTGGAAGTTGGGAGACAAATATTTGGTGAGAGTGACCATCAGCCTGTCTAAAAGAGTGCAGATTCCAAATGGGAAGCAGAAAAACCTTAGGAGGCTAAATACTATTTGCAAACGATAGTTGAGTCTTTGAAGATCACCTAGAAGTAGACTTTTCTGATAGGGGCAACAAATTTTCTGGAAGGCAGTTGTATCCACATTTCTGTCAGACTTGATCAATTAGATTTTGGCACTTAACATTGTGTCTTCACGTCAGTTTCTCCTTAGCTGTCTGAAAAAGGAACAAATAATTTCTTGTTGAAGCTCAGAGAAATTATCTGCTGTGTTGTTCCACAAACTGCATCTCTAATCTTTAAAAACAGAAGAGTGTGGGCAGACAATTTCACCTAAATAGAGGGGGTTTGGGGAAGTCAGGGGACTCCATGTAGGAGTAATCTACATTTATGCACCTGTGGACCTCAAGACTCAGGCAATTTAAGGCATTAAAAGCTTCATTTGCTTGGATACTTCCAGTAATTTTAGGAAGGGTGTTCATGGTGAGAAGCACCAAGCTCAGAACTATTTGCATGATCAGCCCCTACGATACTGAAATGATTGTAGACTTCTGGCACCTTTGCCACTCAACTTTCCTCTCTTTTTTTCCCCTTGTGGAATCAAGCGATGCAGCTGCAAGTGTGTAACAACAGTGGTCATTCTGCAGTATCACAGAACCACAGACTGTTAGGGGTTGGCAGGGACCTCTGGTGATCATCTAGTCCAACCCCCCTGCCAGAGCAGGAGAACCTAGAGCAGCTTGCACAGGATGGGCTCCAGTTGCCTTTGGAATCTCTCCAGACATGGAGACTCCAGCAGCTCCCTGGGCAGCCTGGGCCACTGCTCCAGCAGCCTCCAAGCAAAACACTTCCTCCTCCTGTTCAGCTGCAACTTGCTGGCTGCTACTTTGTGCCCATTGCCTCTAGTGCTGTCCCTAGGTGCCACAGAACAAAGGCTGGCCCCAGCCTCCTGCCCCCCACCCTTGAAGGATTGCTAAGCATTGCTCAGCTCCCCTCTCAGGCTGCTCTGCTCCAGCCTAAGCAGCCCCAGCTCTCTCAGCCTCTCTGCACAAGAGAGCTGCTCAAGTGGCCTCAGCATTTCAGTGGCCCTTCTCTGCACCCTCTGCACAAGTTCCCTGTCTCTCTTAAACAGTAGAAACATTTGTTGATTGTACTAAGCCACAGAGACTGTAGGTGCTTCTGTCATTCCTCTGCTTTCTCTTCTGCTTCAGGAGAAGGCCACGAGCAGTGCCAGCAGTACCTGTTGGTAAGCAGATGATGTGGGCATGCTGACAGCTGGGCTGTGCCATCCCTAGCACCAGTAACCTTGCCGTGCTGCTTGACTTTGGGAGGAACGTCTGTCCTTTCCTGAGCTGGCTGATTGAATGGAAATTGTCATTCTTAACATGTTTTCCTTCCATCTAATGAGCAATCCCATTATGGAGGCTGAAGACAATGCAGCCTCACACTCTGGTTTCGTTACAGTTCATCAAAGGAAATGCCCTTGCAGTGTCCAAGCTCCTCTGTGGCTGGCAGCACCGGGAGCTGTGAAAGGGAGAACCTTTTAAAGTCACTGTGAAAGGACCAAAAAAGACAAAAAAGTAAAATCAAACTAGGACTTATCTAAGGCCAGGAAATGCCTCAAGGTACCATCTGCAGAACTGCAGTATTTTGCACCCTCTGGTAACATACTGTATGAAGTGTTCCAGTAATCAGGCCTCCTCCTCTCTGTGGCACCCTTAGCTCCTCTCCTTCTGTCACTTCATTGTCCTAACAGTCTAAAGGCAATAGAAAAACACCTTCAGGGGTTTTTCTTTCTGCTTTCATGAAAGTTCTTTGACCAATTCCTGCCTTTCTGTTGAAGTTAAAAGTGGTAGAATTTGTATTGCTGACTGTGGTCTTGATTGAGCACGTTTTATCTGGCTAGTCAATAAGAGCAACGAGAAGTCTGACAAGTGTGTAGGCAGAACTCTACCATGAAATGGCCAAGGTGTGTGTGATGTGCCCTAGTGTTGCTTGCTTTTTAGAATCTGCTGTACCAGTGCATTATTTGAGTCACAGAAGCACTAAGGTCGGAAGACACCTCTCAGATCATCCAGTCCAACCATACCTAGCACTCCCATACCACTAAACCATGGCCCTAAGGAGAGCATCTCGAGGTTTCTTAAACCCCTCCAGGGGTGGTGACCCCACCACCTCCCTGGGCAGCCTGGGCCAATGCCTAACATCCCCTTCAGTGAAGAAATTGTTCCTGAATGCTTCCACTAAATTCAATTTTGTTACCACAACATGGACAATATCATAATGCCAGCAAAAGGGCTGGCAGAGTTTGTGGCCATGCTCTGGTAGGCTCCATGCAAGCCATGGGAAATGCAAGATCTGTGTGTCCTGCTGGTTTCAAGGGCAAGCCAGGCTTGAGGAGCTGTTCAGCAAGGGTCAACTATACCATCATTTTTCATCTCCTCCCATCTGGAGCTTGCAAGGTGGTTACAAAGCCATGCTTGGTTAAAATCTTTACACTGTGGCTGTTTATTTTCCTTGTCAAAGAACTTCCATTCTACATATTCTGTGTTTCTAAGCTAATGTACAGCTTTAATTAGAAGCACAACAAATCACAGTACATGAGAAGCAATACCATAAAATCATATCATATCTAACTGTGGTCACAGATTCAGATATTGACTGGAAATGCAGGCACTGTGCTACATTTGAGTCTGTATGTCAGTAGTTATCTTTGCAAATTGCAGACACCTTCCAAACTCTCATTTTGAACTTCTGATTTGATTTTCATTCCTAACACCCACTTTTAATTTGCAAGAGTTAAGAGACTCAGAAATCATAAGAGAAAGTTTGAAATAGAAGTTGAGATGATTGTAAAGAGGTCGGATGAATCTGTTGAGAATAAATCATAACCATTTACAAATGAGGACTACTTTTGCTTTTAAATTAGAGACTTTATGTTTACCAGAAGCATACTTTGTGGTTAAGCACAACTAATTTTACCTCACATTGAACTAATATCTTTTGTTTGGTTCTATGGAAATCCTCCTGTTTCTTCTTGGAGGTGATGCTGGAAATAGCAAGCTAAGTTCTTTCTATATTTTCAAGGGTTACTGGAAAGAGTAGAGACAGCCAGGTGAGGAAGTTAAAATAAGGATAACACAATTGCTTGGTGAAAGATGATACCCAAAAGGAGAAGGAAATAGGGTTTTGCCTTATCCAGGAGATCAAAGAAGCTTCATGTTCAAGGCTGGAGCAGACAAAATCACTTGGGGCCAAGAAGGAGTTTCCTTGCATTCTAGGGGAGATGATGAGCAGCCTTTTTGTCTTTGTTTGTGAGGGGGTTGTTTTGTTTTTAAAAGTATCAAAATTTCCATTTACACTGAAATGTGAAGCAGCTTAAAGCACCTTACAGCTCTTTACACCAGAAAAACAATTTACTCATGGGGAAAGTTCTGGAATTGAGAGCCATTCGCTATCAGGAAATCCAGCTGAGGACTGATGGGATTTTTTTGAGCACTTGCCTGTGTGTTACCTAAATGTGCTGCTTGTGCTGCTACCTAAATGTCAGTCAGTTTTCTCCAGCTGCAAAAGCTCCTGCAAAACAATGGCTAGATGTGATAAGCAGCAGTCTGCAAACCCAGAACTCAGAAGGATCCGTTCCCACATTCTCCCGTTCTGAAGGAAAAGCCAATTTTTCCTTCAGTTCCTTCCAAAGCCAAGATTTGGCATAGTAACATAGGACTTCACACTGTGGGCTCCCTAAGACTTTGTTTTCCAAGCATGGTTTTCCCTTGCACTTGTGAATATGAAATTCCCTGCCCTTCTCAAAGGGTTTTTGGGTTGGTTTGTTTTTTTTCTGAAGGAGAAAAGGGTCTCCTGCTGTAGGCAGCTACTTTGTGGTGGTCTCCTGGCTCTATTAGCTTCCTTCCTGTGGAGTCACAGTGACATCCAGTGGTTGGACTTTCAGCCAGATGTCTAAACCACTGTAGCAAGCCATAGCCAGGGAATGTTCATCTGCCAGGGCTTCAGGGAAAGGGTGCCCTTGGGTGGAGGTGAGGGGAACCACAAATAAACTTGATGGCAAAAGAGATTGGCTTTGGGACTTGGAGCACATGTTGTGCTGAAGGGGAAGGAAGTTCTTTGTGCTTTGAAACCAAAAAAGTAATTTGCTTATTTGTTTGTTTCTGATGTTCATTTCTGTGATTTAAAATCTGTTCATGAATAAGGGGAAGGTTGTTCTGTATTACATCATGACTTCTGGAGGGTTACTTTGTGGCTGAATTCCGTTAGATGTGCACTTTCCTTTGTCATCTGCAATTAATATTCTTGTAGTTGAATAGGGGAGAGAGAAAAGACAATGGGAAGGATTTTTCATTTCTTTTCTTGGTGGTGTGACAGATGTTTATTCTAGTGGATTGTTAAGCCAAAGGATCTGTTATTTAATATAGATATATCCACATTTTATTACATTATATAATTATGTAATATATACAGTATATAATCATATAATAATATCTAATTATTAATATTAAAATAATATAACAATAATTATATTATTATAAATTAGAAATCTTCTCATTCATTATTAAATTATATTATCCATTAATATAATAAATATATTAATTAATAAATTATNTATATTATATATATTATATAATATATATTATAGATACATTATATATATATACATAAAAATCCCAGTAACTGCATATTATATACTAAGCAATTTATTGGGTAACTTTTTGGTTGCCTAAGCTAGAAGAAAGCTCTTAAACATGCAAAGAAACTTTGATTCTTGTTCATCTGAAGCAGTCACACTGGAAGGCATCTCAGACACAAACTCTTCCCAGGGTGTTACTGTGCAGGCTTATTGGCTTCCATTCTCAACAGATGGTCTGTCAGCTAGCAATATGAACCTGACTAGCTTTGATAACCTTTAAAAAATCACTTATTTTCAGTCCTATCTCAAATCCTGTAATAGTCTCTCCATATGCTTTTAGTAGTGATGATTTGCCTTGTTGGTAAGGAGCTAAGCAGCCCCAGCTCTCTCAGCCTCTCTGCATAAGAGAGGTGCTCAAGTGCCCTCAGCATGGTCTGTCCTGGTGATGTAACTGAACGTAGCAAATCAAAAGAGGCAATGTCTCCATAATTCCAAGCTAAATACTGGGAATCCTGTGAATTTTATTAGCAGTTAAGGAAGCAAGAAGCTTAGGTTTTATTTTGAGGAAGCAGGACAGTTTCTGTCCTCACATTTTGGTGTGTTTTCTCTATGTAACCTGGTGCTAGCTCCTGAGGAAATTTCTAGTTATAGTTTAGGGAGAAAAGCTTCTGTTCAATTCAAACCTGGCGTTTGCTGTTCTTGGCTTCAGTTGTCATTAGAATGTAAGACATTCAGACACACGACAGGGCTGATTAATGATGTATGAAAAAGAAGAGAGGTGTGGTGATTGGTTTGCTCCAGTACTTCAGCCATGGATGGAGACATCTGTCTAATGAAATTCTTTTACGACAAGGTACCTAAGTTATAGAAGTACTTCATAGCATATAATGTATAGGAGGTATGTTCTGGAAAAGCACTTTTCCCAATTACAGTTGAAGTAATACTCTGAATAAAAGAGGGTTTCCACTTAACATTTGNGTGAGTGGCCCAAAACTGGACACAGTACTCAAGGTGAGGCCTCCCCAAAGCTGAGTGAATCCTTTTGGTTTTCCAACCCAAGCCTTTTTTCCAAGACCTTTAAGGCCATCAAGTCCAACCATGAACCTAACACTACCAAGTTCACCACTAAACCATGTCCCCAAGTGCCACATCTACACAATCTTTTAAATACTTCTAGGGATGGTGATTCAACCACTTCCCTGGGCAGCCTGTTCCAATATTGAAAAGTTTGCTAATATCCAAACTAAACCTTCCCTGGTGCAACTTGAGGCCATTTTCTCTTGTCCTATTGCTTGTTGCCTGGGAGAAGAGACTGAGCCACACCTCACTGCAGCCTCCTTGCAGGGAGTTAGTTGTAGAGAAGGTCTCCCCTGAGCCTCCTCTTCTCCAAGCTAAACAAGCCCAGTGCCCTCAGCTGCTCGTATATTGCTGCTTAGATTATCTTCTGCTCAAAATCATTATCATTACTTTCCTTCTGATTTGGAAATAAGTTGCAACAGTCCAATGCAACTGTTCCTGCACAGCAATTTGATTTAGGTAATGTGGAAAGAAACTCCCTCTTAATATTTGATGTGTTCATCAAGTGAAAACTCAGGTGACTTAACCTAGGGATTTGATGTTGTTATTTAATTTTTTATTCAGCCAGACATTTCCACCACTTCTTTCCTCTACTTGCTTAGTAAAAAGTGAAAGCCCTGAAATGCCCAAGGCTGTTGATGCACCAAGAAATGATGTTGGTGACTTGTCCTTAGTTAACAAAGACTGTGAAAACAGTCACTGGATTGCACTATATCTATACAGGTCTGATTTGGGAAGCGAGAGGTCTTGCTAACTTGTTTCCTAACAGAACTCTCTTGTCCAAATCTACAGCAGATTCAATGAGCATTGCCAGCACAGGTTGTAATTTCCTAAAGATGTTTGGTGCATTTCTCAGGGTTTTTTAGGTTAGCTCAGTCTATTTAAGTGGATTTTCCTGACTTCTTTGCAGCTTGGTCCTGTACAAGCTGTTATTGATTCATTCTATTTCCAAGTTGACATAACTAAACCACAGTTCTGCATGAACCTTCTTTTTTTTCCTGTCATGCAGAAAAACTTCACATATCTGTTTCTTTCTTATTTTTAACCTTGAGGTTTGATCTTTAGTGACAATTTAGATTGAAAATCACTTCCTACCCTATAACACCAATGGAGTGATTGAAGGGAACTGGAATACAAGCTGTTTACTCACTTAGCTGTCAGAAAGTTTTCCTTCAAGGGAAGCATTTCAATTAATGTTCTACAAACCAGAGTGGCAGTGGAAACCAGCCTGCAGCCTTCTAGATGGGTACCAGTTAAATTCAGATGTCAGAGATGGCTTTTAATTATGGACCTGCAATGGCAAATCAGGGCTGTTTGAAACATGCTGGAGATCTCAGCTTCACTTCAGGAACCCATCAGATCTGCAAGGGAAGCAAGAGCCTGCAGGTGATGGGAGACCCATAGGCTCAGTGTGCTTTGAACTGTGGCTACACAAAGTCAAATCAAAGCATAGAACCAGAGAATTGTTATGGTTGGAAAAGACCTCTGAGATCATCCAGTCTAACCATCCACCCAACACTGCCATTGCTCACCACTAATCCAGCTCCCCAAGCACCACAGCTACATGTTTTTTGAACTCTTCCAGGAATGGTGATTCCACCACTTCCCTGGGCAGCCAGTTCCAAGCTTGATAACCCTCTCAGTGAAGAAATTATTCCTTAAATCTGATCTGAACCACCCTGTTGGTGCAACTTGAAGCCATTTCCTCTTGTCCTATCACTTGTTAATTGGGAGAAGAGACTGAGCCTCACCTCACTCCAACCTCCCTTCAGGTAGTTGTAGAGAGCACATCACAGCACATCATAACAAAATCTCNCACAAGGGATTTTCAGACTGTGCCTGAAATCTCACATGTGGTGCATGGGCAGCAGGCAAGAAGAGCTGCATTAAGATCTCCCTGGAACCTTCCCTTCTCCAGGCTAATCAACCCCATCCCTCTCAGCCTTTCTCCATAGGAGAGGTGTTCCAACCCTCAGATGATTTTTATGGCCCTTGTCTGGACCTGCTCCAACAGGTCCATGTGNACACAGCATGCACAGAGCTGGACCCACCCTTTAGTCCTAAGGTTCATCTGCCAGGGCCTAGCAAGCTTGGACGCTGGCAGCCAAGTCCTTAGGATGGAGGTTTAACCTTTTAGCTGGAAGGCCTTACAGGGCTAAACGAGCTCTGTTGATTCATGATTTCTTTAGATAGCTTGTGGCTGGGAGGGCAGAAAGGNGACCTGCTCCAACAGGTCCATGTGTCTCCTGTCTTAAGGGCCCTAGGGCTGGATGCAGTACTCCAGGAGGGGGTCTCATCAGAGCAAGCAGAGGGGCAGATACAGTTTACAGCCTGCCCTTGATCAGCCAGTCTGTGGTAGAGACCATCACCAAGGCTCCCTTTGTTGCCTTGGTCTCTAACTCTTACCCATAAGCTTCCAACTGCTCATCAGCCTGGAAGTCTAACAGTATCCCAGTATGTCAGGGGTTGGAAGGGCCCTAGAAAGATCATCTAGTGCAACCCCCCTGCCAGAGCAGGATCACCTAGACCAGCTCACACAGCAATGTGTCCAGGCAGCTCTGCAATGGCTCCAGACAAGGAGACTCCACAGCCTCCTGGGCAGCCTGCTCCAGTGCTCTGGCACCCTCACTGCAAACAAGTTCCTCCTCGTGTTAATACTAAACCTCCTAGGATTAAACAGACTTCTGTTGCTTTCACCCGGTCCCCAAATGATGAAAATGCCATTCTGGGGAGGGTATTCATGAGGTAAGGTACCTAAGAGGTCTTCCAGCTTCTCCAGCTGAGACCAGAAGTTCACCCTTTGGCTACTCCATTTTGAAGAGCATGTTAATCCTTGTCTGTGTATCTTCTTCTCAATGTATTTTTGTCATTCACCTCCTGGCTACTCACAAATTTCAGTGTAATCTGTAGAGTCCCTCCCAAATTAATTATTTAAATAGTCTGGAGGAAAATAAAAGAATGACAGTTCACCAGACAGTTTCCCAGCTTTGGCTCCCTCACTTGTGCATGACATTGTGTTATTCACCCTTCTTTCTAGAAAAGAAACTCTTTGTCTGGAAAGAAACTGTCTTCTGATGAAATCTTAACAACTCTCTCAGCACACTAACTCCTGTGTGCTGGTTTCCAGAATACCATGATGAGTAAAAGAATGTTTTTCTGTTGTACAGGACAGCCCTAATTGTTATTAAAGCCACATTAGTGTGGGCTTCAGCTCCCAGAGCAGAAATACTGCTGTCAATTATGGTTTGGTTGCTGCAGAGAAGTGGTGCTGTGTGATTGTGGAGTAAGCTTTCGGATATGTTGATTCATGATTTCTTTAGATAGCCTGTGGCTGGGAGGGCAGAAAGTTCTGTCAGCTTGGGTCATTCTGCTCCATGTG